>OY740812.1:29818416-30081569 GCA_963514005.1 Raja brachyura
TGCTTTCAAAACCTTTCTTCTTCTTTTTTCGTGTGGCGTGCACAGCCTAAAGTTGTTGGACAACTTGTTCTATTTGATCTACCGTTTGTGCACATCGAGTTGATTGCATTAGTCAAAACAGGGCGGACAAAACACGTGAAGGTTGCAATCTTCCACCCCTTCAAAACCTTTCAGTGTTCCTCAGTACATGTGACAATAATAGACCTAAAATTAAATGTAAACTTGCGATGGTGATCCCCGATCCCAGCCACGGGAAATATCATCACTGTATTAAACTGATAGACTCAGGTAGATGAAGCAATGTCAGCATTTATGGCCCATCCTTAATTTCCCCTTCACAAAGAGGCAGTTAAGAGGCAACCACATTGGTGGTTCTGACGTGACACAGGGTAGCAGCTTTCTGGCTGTGAAAGACATTGGTGAACCAGAAGGGATTCACAACAGTTCAATGTGGGTTCATTATCACCATTATTGAGAACAGCTTTTTCAAAGAGTTACATAGAAAACATAGAAAAATAGCAGGAGTAGGCCATTTCGAGCCAGCACCGCCATTCAATATGATCATGGCTGATAATCTCAAATCAGTACCCCGTTCCTATTTTTTCCCCATCTCCCATGATTCCTTTAGTCCCGAGAGCTAAATCTAACTCTCCTTTGAAAATATCAGTTCCAGTTTTATTGAATTGAAACTACTCAGCTGCTGGAGGAAGACTCATGTTTCTCAATCAAAGGTCCTGAACTCCGGCAGATATTTCAGTAACTTATGTTGACTTAGGGCTGAATGTGCTTGGGCAAGAGTAGAATCACTTCAGTTTCCCTTACTATTCTGTTTGGCTGCTTAGCCCCCATTGTCTTTTCAATTTCCGAATTAATTGCAGAGCCTTAGATATAAATAAAGACCACATGGATAGAGTATAAGAGGGCACCTAATAGCTAAGGTACCTCCACTCAATGGAAACCAGCACCATCAGGAGGCAACTCGGATGAAGGAAAAGGATGCTTTCATAAAATAGACTTTTTCGAACCTCAAGGATTTGAAAAGAGTAGTTATTAATAGTAAGATTAAATGAGAACTTACCAGTTTGAAGTTTGATCTTTATTTTATGAGGAGTTACGTTGAGGGATTATGTAAAGACCCCGCCAGCACGCATGCGTGACATTCTTCAAAGCAGCGGTGTTAAATCACAGATAACAGAAGTTGACTAAATATATAGTAAGATAAGCGAACTAAAATACCAGTTGACCTTTATAATAGAGGGTTGGGAGCGGAGGGCACGTAATCCCTCAACGTAACTCTTCATAAAATAAAGATCAAACTTGAAACTGGTAAGTTCTCGTTTAATCTTACTATTTTACTTCAGAGTCACGTGAGTGACTATGTGAAGATTTCAAAGCTCTGTGATTTCATGCGTGGAGACGAGTCCATGCAGCACACACTGCATCAGTGAAGAGTGAATTTTTATAATGCATTCAGACATGACATAGGTATAGACATGTTGATGCTATTAATGGACAAATAATGATAATAGTAACCTCCCTCAACCGGGAGGAACTATAAAACAGATCTAAAATAGAGTTGGCAAATACCCCCGGTCTGGCAAAGGGTATTTCTAAAATGTTTGGAATCATTCCTTAGAGCATCCTGCAGCTGCCAGGATGTGGTCCCCTGAAATGTCCATCCCCTGCTGCTGATATAGTTGCAGCCTGGGTGGAACACTTGTAGTCAGTGTTCACTCCTGTATCCCAGAACCCATTTTAACCACCTGGAGATGGTCTGTAGTGATATTTTCTAATGAGGCTTCATGTGACTAACAATCTAGTGACCTTAACATACTGGTGTAGATGTATGGCCACACACAACCGAAGGTCCATGGAATATGCCAACAGTTTGAGACCTGATGTCCCTGGTGTATTCTGCTGATTAAGTCATAACATCAGTGTAATTTCCCTGCAGAATAATCATCTTGTCCAGTCACAGCTATGCAAAACCTGGACCCATTGTGCTGACTCAGCGCCATGCGCATAACCACTTGGTTAGTGAGCCAAGGGCAGGGATGGTCCTATGTTAACATCCCATATCTCTGCGTACCTGACCTGGGGGGTTTCGAGTTGAAGATACCCTTCATAATCTAAATATCCGAAGGTGAGACCCGACAGAGCGAATTCTGCTCCCCGCAGCCAATATGCTGAGAAGGCACATTCAGCACAGTAAATGGCAGTCTATGAATGATTGTCAAACCCCATATAAAAACTGAACTTCAACACGTCAGTCATCCGTGTCAATTTATATGTAATAACAAAATACTTCCCATCTCCTATGAGGAAAGTACTGCTTATTTGGTGCTATCCCTGCAATTGCAGTGAGCACGTCCATAGTCTGGTTTAACAATCCGAGCCGCAGGAACGGTCTTCCCAGTCTGCAAGTCAATTAATTGATTTATGTATGCAGACGATGGTTTCCAGAGTCACGGCTAACCAGCAATTTTGTGCCTGGAACTAACCATATAAGGTTCTATCATAATTCCCAACATCAGCGGGCCAGTCAGGCACTACGAAAATGCCTGAAGCGGGAAATTGCTGAATTTGCAAGACCCGTCTGATAAGGCAAAATGGAAGGAGACAAAAGAGCATTCTTCCCCAGTGTAGTGAGAATGCATCCATCGCCACTGATATGCCACGTATTTTGCAACTGGTGATTGAGCCTGGATGCAACATTTCGATCTTTAGGTGTTCCATCGAGCCCACAATGTCCTTAAGTACTTGCGATCCAACATCCATTCTGTGTTGTCATTGTGTTTACATGATGATACACCAATGCCAAATGGAGTTAGGTAAACTATTACCGGATACTTTGACTTGATTGCACCCATGTGATCAACATATAACAGCACCAGAGTGTATCAAGTTAGACTTGAGCATGCAGGTTATGCATATTCGCACAAACCTTTAATCCACAGAATGCACCTAGAGTGTGTAGGTAGTCGATACCATATAAGTGAACAATTGGTAACTCATGCAAACCCATCCGCCTCCGTAACTAAAGATGCTATTAGTAATTATCCATCTTTGAGCAATAGCATCAGTTAGTAATAAACTTACGAGTTACTGATGAAGGTTAGTGGGGCAATGCTAAATACTGTTTGTCCACCATGGTGACTTTGATAGTTTCAGCTGGGAATAGCATAGGTCTGGTAGTAATGACCTACATGGCACTTGTGAGCTTGTTCCTTTGCACACTGTATAACTCTGATGATGCAAAGGCGCAAATAGCACAGCTGAAAGCCAATATATTGCCAATCCCAGACCATTTAATAGAGTTAAAGGTAATCCTAACACTCAATAATTTCAGTTGGTATCAACTTGAATTTAACTGGATGGATGAGAACCCAATTTCTGCACGATAGTTTGTGGCTGATACCGCTGATTTGGCAAAAGACAGCATTTTAGAACATCATCCAGATAGGCCATAACAATAGCTTTTAGCTCTGAGCAGCCAAAGCACTGGTTTAGTAATTTGGTAAATAGCCTGGGGCTGAAGTTGGCCCATTTTGCAATCCTTTTGACTATATCATTGTCTCATCCAGCTAAATTTCAAATATCTTTGGTGAACCATGGTAAACGGTAGGGAATTGAAGAATACAGTTGAACAGAGGGATCTGGGAATAACCGTGCATAGTTCCTTGAAGGTAGAATCTCATATAGATAGGGTGGTAAAGAAAGCTTTTGGTATGCTAGCCTTTATAAATCAGAGCATTGAGTATAGAAGCTGGGATGTAATGTTAAAATTGTACAAGGCGTTGGTGAGACCAAATCTGGAGTATGGGGTACAATTTTGGTCGCCCAATTATAGGAAGGATGTCAACAAAATAGAGAGGGTACAGAGGAGATTTACTAGAATGTTGCCTGGGTTTCAACAGCTAAGTTACAGAGATAGGTTGAATAAGTTAGGTCTTTATTCTCTGGAGCGCAGAAGGTTAAGGGGGGACTTGATAGAGGTCTTTAAAATGATGAGAGGGATAGACAGAGTTAATGTGGACAAGCTTTTCCCTTTGAGAATAGGGAAGATTCAAACAAGAGGACATGACTTTAGAATTAAGGGACAGAGGTTTAGGGGTAACATGAGGGGGAACTTCTTTACTCAGAGAGTGGTAGCGGTGTGGAATGAGCTTCCAGTGGAAGTGGTGGCGGCAGGTTCGTTGGTATCATTTAAAAATAAATTGGATAGGCATATGGATGAGAAGGGTATGGAGGGTTATGGTCTGAGTGCAGGCAGGTGGGACTAAGGGAAAAAAGCTGTTCGGCACGGACTTGAAGGGCCGAGATGGCCTGTTTCCGTGCTGTAATTGTTATATGGTTATATGGAACCCGGTGAGTGGAAACTGTTCCTCTGTTGTTAGACAGTAATGAAGTTTTCTATTCAGAAATGTCCATACTGCACATGCGAGTTGAACCAGTATTTTTCATTGTGACAATGAGCGGCCTGCAACTGCGGCCTGTCTTGAAAGGCAACTCTGTCTTGCATAAAATAAGTGTAAATTTACCAACTTGTAAATGGTCCACATACCTCATATTCCGAGAAGAACCAGACCCATCTACCTTCATGGTTATTAGTGGTCTTGTGGCAAGCCCAAAGGCCCCTGATACGGGTTCTAATTCCGTCCCAGCTTTGGAGAGTAGGATTGTTGGGATGTGTGGTCCCAATTCCCTGAGGACCGGTTTGGGCCTTGGCTTGAAAGCCAGCGCCCAGTTTTGAAGCTGCCACCAGCTTCAGTGAAACATTTGCTGTCGATAGAGGCGTGGGGTGTGTTGCCATGGTACCTTGATAAGCCGGACAGCTTTAATTCTTCATCCGGGTCTTACCTGTTTGGGCAGGTTCCTGAAGAGAGGATTCAGCGGCTGGACATTGCTGGCCTCACTTGAACCTGCAGATTTGGAATTTAAGGCAGGTCCGATGGCGTTCTTCTGGAAGCAGCTCATTTTGAAGTGTGTATTGTACCCCCACATAGCGCTGTTCACTGCTGGTCCTTTCAGGAACAATTTTACAAGTGCATGGTACCCCACAGCCGGCACCTGTACTAGTTATGATGTGGCGTGAAGTGGCTGCTCCTTCACGAGGGAACTCTGGCCTCCAGGTTTATTCGTTAGTGAAGGTCTTGATGCCACGCTAGAATTTTCTGGAACCTCACGCTTGTACCCCAGCATGCTCTCTAGACATATTTCCGAGTCTTCCGCTCCATGCGGGATAAACGGCCGCTGTCGTTATCCGCAAGGGGTGAATCTTCCAGCCCGGACCCTGCCGGGTCTCCGGGCTTATCCGTCGGCGGTATATTTCTCCTGATGTGCCATTCCATGGACCATATCAGGATGGAGCATTAGTGGGATGAGCATTCTACTGACGCTATCCATGCTCCACATGGGTAAAATGTCCGAGGATGTACCCATGTCGGAGGGGACCCTCCTGGCCTGCCCAGGCCTTTCAGACTCCATTGAACCTCTCTGGGCCGCTGGAGTCTGAAAAATGGTGCCAGCTATCCGCACTTCTGCGGTCCGCAGCCGTGTGTTCCACGCGGTCCCCGCGACCGGGTTTCCGCGCGCCGGGTTCACCCCGTGGCTTGACTGCTCTTGTTGTCCCGGTTCCCAGCGGATTCCAGTCTCCGCGGTTTACCACAGCTGGGATTCCCTCCTGGTCTCTGAAGACGGGATTCCCCGCAAAGTCTGTAGTGGGGTTCCCCCCACCGAGCCGGGCATCCCCGTGATTCTCGCAGCCAGGATTTCCCCGCGGTGTAGGGGAATCCGCGATATCTCCAGCAGGAACTCTATCAGAGCTTCCTGCAAGGAGGAAAAACAGACCTGGAGTTAAGTTGAAAAAATTACCTTCAGGTTTGAAACTTACCGCTGGTGGAGCAGCGCTTCCACAGCCTGTCGATGCGCAATGCGGTAGACGATATGTCGCGCATGCGTTCTGGCGGGGTCTTCACGTAGTCACTCACGTGACTCCGAAGTAAAATGATTCCTTCTGGTATATGGATAGGACAGGTTTAGAGAGATATGGGCTAAATGCAGGCAAGTGGGACTAGTGTAGATGGGACATGTTGGTTGGTGTGGGCAAGTTGGGCCGAAGGGCCTGTTTCCACGCTGTGTGACTACATAGTCTGTCCTCTGTTCCTGTATCTGTACCTCTGTTTGTCAAGCATTTAAACAGAAGAGTTTAGAAACAAAGAACTGCAGATGCTGGTTTTTTCCAAAGATATATATAGAGTGCTGGAGAACAAATGCTGCACCAAGTCAGCGTGTCAGGTAGCATCTCTGGAGAATACGGATGGGTGATATTTCAGGTCTGAAGTCTGAAAGCAATAATTAGGTAATTAGTGTCTAAACAGCAGAGTTATTTATTTATAATTCTATATTTGACATGAGTAAGTGTGAACATCAAATTTGGATTTGCTCGAAGAACCTCAATTGGAATCTTATGATTGGTTCTATTACTCCATTTTAAAATGGAATAAAGTTCTTTAAGAGTATGTACAAGGGTTAATGGTGCTGTGAAAGGCACAAAGTGCCAGAGTAGCTCAGCAGATCAGGCAGCATCCTTGGAGAAAATGGACAGGTGACATTTCAGGTCTTCAGCCTTAAGGGCCTGTCCCACCAGCATGCGATTCCATGCGGTGAGCGCGACCAAACCGGCAGCGGGGGCCACGCGGAGGTCGGGTGATCCCCGTACAGGGCCCATCCCACCAGCATGCGCCTGCATGCGGCAAGCACGACCAAACTGGCAGCGAGGGCCGCGCGGAGGTCGGGTGAGTGGCGCAATGCGGCGCAAAGTGAGGCGAACTTGGTTTGCCAGGACAGAGAGGGACACACAGAGAGGGGCGATCGAAGTGGGACTGGCCCCTCGACGCCGGACGGCTCAAGCGACCACGTTAGGTCGCACTCATCGCATGGAGTTGCATGCTGGTGGGACAGGCCCTTTAATGGTGTCGTGGTTAAGCATAGAGCAGAGAATATATTTGAGGACAAAGATTTCAGATAATAGTCAAAGGAATTAGGAGGAAGATGAGTTATTTTTCATTTGAAGTGCTCTTATCATCATCCTCTCTTTCTTCAGCTTCAATAATGTCATTTACAATAAGAAACATTTCCATTCGCTCTCAGTACGAGGTAAATAATTCACGGTTCTTGTCGAAAGTCCCGAGCCGGCCTATGTACCCCAAGGACACCATCTTGCCCAGTCGACACAACACAAAGATAGCCTGACAAACTCTGCACGATTTGTACAGCTGCTGTTTTATTTATTTATTTTTAATGTAAAATTTTTTTTTTTTTAAAGAACAGCGCAAGAAAAAGGAAATAAAGAGTGTCGAAATAGATAGACAAGCGAGTAGAAACAGATAGCAAAATAAATAAAGAGCAGAGATGAAAAGCTAAAAAGATTGAGAGAAAAAGAGAAAGTAGAGAAAAGAGGGATTAGGAGAGATCTGCCTATTTCGTATTTTTGCCCATCCGTCACCCGGTTGTGAACCATTTAATTTCTAAGGTTATGTTATGTTGCACCATATGCTTGTAAAAAGATACAAGGAGACCAAGTCTTTAAGAATTGGTCTACTTTGCCTAGTAGGAGGAATCTCATTTCTTCAAGATGTAGCGTTTCCGACATATTTGAAATCCACATTTTGAACGTTGGCGTGGTTGCGTTTTTCCAGAATTTGAGTATGTTTTTTTGCTGTTATTAAACCGTAATTAAGAAGAGCTTCTTGCAATATAGTTAATTTACTTCCCTCTTCCATTGATCCAAAGATAATCAGTTCTGTGTTGGGTTTCAATTTTGTGTTAAATAGTTTTGTAAAAGTTCCAAAAATATTGTTCCAAAATTTATGCCGTTTTGTACAAGAGACAACGTAAGCTGCTGTTTTAAATTACAGTCCCATACATAGAAGGATCTGCGGCCTATCGTGTCCAGTTCGCAAACAACTGCGACACAGCTTTGTATTTGCTGTTTGAGGTGTTAAACAATACTGGCTATTGCAAAACAGTCCTGCACTATATTTAAATGATGAGTTCACAAACTCTATCCCATCCTCGCCGCCATTATAAGATATTACGGCTTCAGCATGTAGATAGATTCTGGCACAGGTTTTCAGTACCCGCTGTTGCCAGTGTGGGAATATATATAACTTACAAAAGTACACTGTGCATACTCACACATATTCGCCAGACTGATAATAGACAATAGACAATAGGTGCAGGAGTAGGCCATGCGGCCCTTCGAGCCAGCACCGCCATTCAATGTGATCATGGCTGATCATCTACAATCAGTAACCCATATCCCTTGACTCTGCTATCTTTAAGAGCCCTATCTAATATATTGAATATACAAATCATACCATTGTAGTACTCAGTTCCTAAAGTTGCAGCTACCATTATATACATTACAAAAATGGAAATGAGATTAATTGAAATAGCTCCTTTAAAAAAGCAATGAGTTAATGGGCTAAAAAAGATCCTTCACATGGTAGGAATCTGAGAAATGCCGCGGAGAGCAAGGGAGGGGTTGCAGATACAGTCATCCTTCCAATGCCAAACTACTTTTCTCTGCATTGTCAAGTCACTGCATGTACTGACCAAGTTATCACAGAGATCTTGCTAACCACAGCAAAACCAGCTACAAATATAATGCTCTTTCCTGCTTGAGGAAGTGGGCTGACGTTTAGTCTCGAACACGCAAAATACTAATTTTTTCAGTAGATCTGCGCTGCTGCTTGGAGCACATAGACACTTGCCAACATGCAGCCTAGTCCCACACCAATGTTGAGCCCTCACCTTTGGCATTTGATGGGAACTCTGTTGTTATTTTCCTGTCAAATATTGCAACTTCGTGCATTCAATATCGATGCTGACAATCCAGCCGTTTACTCAGGACCTGAAGGAAGTCACTTTGGATTTTCCGTTGAGTACTACATGCCTGAGGTTGGCAGGTAAATATCTTCTTTCTGTGTTCGTAAGTTGGGAGTGAGAAATTGGTGCAACGTTCAGGAATTCAGTGATCGCTGGACAAGCATGGGTTTGCATCCACCATTTCCAGCAGCATGGTGTTTGGGGTATATTTGGATCTCGGCAAGGTTGCACGGCAGTAGATTTTAAACAGTCTCAATCCTGACTACGGGTGCTGTCTGTACAGAGTTTGTACGTTCTCCCCGTGACCTGCGTGGGTTTTCTCCGGGTGCTCCGGTTTCCTCCCACACTCCAAAGATGTACAGATTTGTAGGTTAATTGGCTTTGGTAAAATTGTAAATTGTCCCTAGTGTGTGTAGGATAGCGTTTGTGTGAGGGGATCACTGGCCGGCATGGACTCGGTGGGCCGAAGGGCCTGTTTCCATGCTGTATCTGCAAAGTAAACTAAACATGCAAACTAAACGCGTCGCCCATCCCTTCTCTTCAGAGATGCTGCCTCTCCCGCTGAGTTACTCCAGCATTTTGTGTCTAACTAGTATTTCAGTAGCATCCCTTCCCAGACACAAACATTTCAGGGGCTGGAGACCAAGTACGTGTGTGGGAGTGAAGCAGGACAGATGCATGTTTGAAGAATTAGACATCTCAAAATTAATGTACATGGCAGCCAAATGAATCAGGTCCATTTTAAAAACAACAGCTTTGTGCTTGAATGGAGCAGCTTGGGATGATCGCTGGAGAAAAACAAACACCTGGGGTTACGTTGGGAGAATAGAAGAAGTGAAGCAAGGGTTTAAAGAAGCAAACATGAGCAATCTTTCTGCACAAACGGTTAATTCTGACTTTGTGTAAAAATGGTGAGAGTCTACTTTGTACATCTTGTGAAGTGAATGGATTGAATATCAGGAGATATTCACAGGCTGCTGACTTACTTTCACGCTCTCTCTGCCAGAGAGAGATAAATCAATGGGGAAATGTTGAGTTGTTACTGAATAGATGGACTGCATGGGGCAGGCAGGCATCCGATGGAAGGATGAGTGCACTAGAGTTCCTCTCGGCATCTGTAGTCAAATCTCAAAATGACTATCTGCTGTTACTTTTGTTTTATTCACACCCTCACACTAGCACTACCCTGCACGCCCCAGGGACAATTTATAATTTTACTAAAGCCAATTAGTCTACAAACCTGTATGTCTTTGGAGTGTGGGAGGAAACCGGAGCGCCCGGAGAAAACCCACGTGGGTCACGGGGGCAAACATCCAAACTCTGTACAGACAGCACCCATAGTCAGGATGGAACCCAGGTCTCTGACGCTGCAAGGCAGCAACTCGACCGCTGCGCCACCGTGCCTTCCCATGGTCAATCTCACACCAGGTTAAAATATATACGTTACGCAATTATTAGTCCAAGTTCCTTGATTGCTGGTGTAATAACAAAACTGCGGAGTTATCATTCTCATGCAGGACACACCAGCTGAAAACAGAGTGTAGGTTAATATAATGAGAATATATTATTAATTAATATTTAATAATATTATTTCCAGCACAGGAATTTCATTTCAAGCAGTTTCCTAGGTGTGGGAGTGTTACGTCACCCAATTATTTCAAAGAGTCATATGTCAGGTATAGCCACTGCCTCATAGTGCCAGAGACCCAAGTTTGATCCTAACCTCAGGTGCTGTCTGTGTGGAGTTTGCACGGGGGGGGGGGGGGGGGGGGGTGCACATGTAAGTGTGAGTGTGTGGGGAAGTATTGGTAGCAGTTTGTGAGTGTTTCTTTATGGACAATGAGGCACAGTTAACGTTGGCCAGTAACATTGATGGACGGAGACGGATGTTCCAACAAGTTGTGCGGTTTCTATAGACGGAACTTGTTGATATCTTCGCTGATTTTAACCAAGGTCATTAGAGGTCATTAACCCTGCAACAACTGGGACCTGTCATTGTGTTTTACAGCAACCTCCTGCCATAGAATCATAGAGTTGGACACAGACCCTTCGGCCCTATTGTCCCATGCTGACCAAGATGCCCCTTCAACACTAGTCCCACCTGTTTGGCTCATATCTCTCCATACCTTTCCTATCCATGTAGCAAATGCCATTCCAATATAGTCTGATACTGTGAGAGCTTCCTGGAACAATCCTGGCTGTGGACTGTTTCCCTCCAAGTGCCACAATCCTGGCTTGTGGGCCTTTGAATGGGAAGCAGTCTACTGTTTGTGTATCTGGTGATTCTGTACCACAGTACAGTGCAACAACAGGCCCTTCAGCCCACAATGTCTGTATCAACATAGTGCCAAGACAAACTTGTTTGCCTGCCCATAATCCATATCTTTCCATTCCCAGCATAGCCATGTGCTGATCCAAAAGTCTCTTAAATGCAACTATCTTAAGTGCCTCCACCAACCCCGGCATGGTGGCGTAGCGGTAGAGTCGCTGCCTCACAGTGCCAAACACCCTGGGTTCGATCCTGACTACGGGTGCTGTCTGTACGGAGTTTGTACGTTCTCCCTGTGACCGCATGGGTTTTCTCCGAGATCTTTGGTTTCCTCTCACACTCCAAAGAGGTACAGGTTTGTAGGTTAATTGACTTGTTATAATTGTATTAATCCCCAGTGTGTGATAGACTGGGCTACATCTACAACTCTCTGTCATTTCTTGTGGTCTTGGGCAGAAATGGAGCCAATCATGACGCAACCCGACAGAGTGCTTTCTGTGGTTCATCTGTAGAAGTTTGTAACAGTCATTGGAAGCATGCCTAATTTCCTCAGCCTCCCAAGGAAGTAGAGGCATTGGTGAGCCTTCCTGGCCATCACATCAATGTAGTGATGTTGGTAATATTCCTGAAAAGGACCTTGAAGCTTTGACCATTTCTGTTACGGCACCATGATCGGGGCATGTTCTCCACCGCGCTTATTGAAGTTAATCTCTAGTTCCTTCATCTTGTTGACATGGAGGAAGAGATTATTGTCACGAGGTTCTCCATCTCCTTCACGTATTCCATCTCGTCATTGTTCCTGCCTCCCCCCCATCACAGTGGTGTCAGCGGCAACTTGTACTTGGAATTAGAGCTCAATTTAGCCCTAGTTTAGTTTAGTTTAGTTCAGAGATACACTGCGGAAACAGGCCCTTCAGCCCACCAAGTCCATGCAAGCCATCAAACCCCGCACATTAACACTACCCAACGCACTAGGGACAATTTTACATTTATAACCAAGTCAATTAACCTACAAACCTATGCATCTTTGGAGTGTGTGAGGAAACCAAAGATCTCGGAGAGTTACTCTGTGACACAGGCAGCATCTCTGGAGAGAAGGAATGGGTGACGTTTTGGGTCGAGACCCTTCTTCAGACCTTTTCACAGATGGTCTGATCACAATGGATTTTCTGTTTTGTGGGACAGCTGCGAATATATTTTGTGTGTATTTTCTGCACGTTACAACAGTGAGTGGCTTTAACATATCCACTGTTGACTATTAAGTAATTTGAGGGAGTTTGGAACCATGGAAATTGCTTTATCAAAAAATTCTAAGAGTACTCAGCGGATCAAATTGAAATAGTTGCCAAGAGTTTGGATCATTTTGCACCTTTTCTACTCATAAATCATCAAAAAAAGATTAGATGTGGGTTAGATTGCACTTGAAATTGCTTCTGAATAAAGTTACAGCCATTGCTAAATTGGCTGCAGCATTTCAGAGCAATTCCTCTTGGTTTTACAACAGTCTGTGTGTTCCCATGCGTCCAGAAGCTGGAGTGCATGCACTTTTCATTTTACTGCCATAAATTGGGTTGTTTTTAGTATAGTTTAGTGTGGAGATACAGCACCAAAACAGGCCCTTCGGCCCACCGAGTCTGCACCAACCAGTGATCCCCGCACATTAACACTACCCTACACACACTGGGGACAATTTACATTCACACCAAGCCAATTAACCTACCAACCTGTACGTCTTTGGAGTGTGGGAGGGATCCAAACATCTCGGAGAAAACCCACAGGGTAATGGGGAGAACGTGCAAACTCCGTACAGACAGCAC
This sequence comes from Raja brachyura, assembly GCA_963514005.1. The sequence continues at coordinate 29,831,395 of OY740812.1, forward strand.
CCTTAGTCGGGTTCGAACCCGGATCTCTGGCACTGTAAGGCAGCAACCATACCGTTGCTGCCCATTCAATCGTTTGTCGAATGGAATAGTGTAGAACAGTAAATGGCATGTAGCTGCTTACAGGTGTGCCTATTTAAAGGATATTAAGGGGGCTGACATTTTGACTTGAAAGCTTCATAACTCACTTCAGACTGCTCCAATGCCTTGCAGGTGCAACTCCAAGTGAGCACTATTCCAGCATTTAACTACTCACTTACTGTAGCACTTGTGATCCTGCTAAGAATACTCCATTCACAACCTATTCTAGTTTGGTTTTTAGTTAAGAGATATAGCGTGGAAACAAGCCCACCGAGTCCGCACCGGCCAGCGATCCCCACACATTAACACTATCCTACACACACTAGGGACAATTCTTTTCCATTTAGACCAAGCCAATTAACCTACAAAACTATACGTCTTTGGACTTTGGGAGGAAACTGAAGATCTCAGAAAAAATCCCGTGCAGATCACATGGAGAACGTACAAACTCCATACAGACAGCACCCGTAGTGAGGACCGAACTCGTGTCTCTGGCGATGTAAGGCAGCAACTCTACCACTGCGCCATCATGCCTTATTTGAGGAGACATGGCAGGACACACCAACAACTGCCACATTAGTGCTACTTTCCTATGTATAATGAAGGCTTGCATCTGTCTTGCATCTGTCCCAAGTATGTATTTCCATGGTATTAGTGGGAAGATACTAGCATGGATAAAAGTCTGGCTGACTGGCAGAAGGCAAAGAGTGGATACACAGGGAGCTCTTTCTGGTCGGCTGCTGGTGACTAGTGGTGTTCCAGAGGGGTCGGTGTTGGGGCCGCTGCTCTTCACATTCTGGATGATGGAATTGATGGCTTTATATTTTTGTGGCTATGTTTGTGGATGGTATGAAGATAGATGGAGGGGTTGCCCCTGTGTTGAGAAAGCAGAGAGTCGACAGAAGGACTTGGACAGGTTGGGAGAGTGGGCAAAGAAGTGTAAAAAAGGAATGCAGTGAGGCACAATGTACATTCATTTGGTAGTCGCAATAAAGCATTGACTATTTTATAAATGGGAAAAATAATTCAGAAATCGGAGGTGCAAAGGGACTTGGTAATGCTGGTGCTGGATTCCTGAAAGTTGTTGATGATAAGGAAGGCATAAGCAATGTAATGCCCCTGTCCCACTTAGGAAACCTGAATGGAAACCTCTGGAGACTTTGCGCCCCACCCAAGGTTTCCGTGAGGTTCCCGGAGGTTTTTGTCAGTCTCCCTAATGATCAAAAGTGGTTTTCGCTTCTTCTATGTTCCGGCAATTATTTCAAAAAATTCAAAACCGGCCGCGACTAAACATAGGTTGGCGTTTAAAAAATCGGTAATTTTTTAGTCGAAGCCGGTTGCGATGCTAGTTGAAGGTGGTTGCCGGAGGTTGCGGGTAGTGGAAGGTAAGACCTTTTTTTCACCCAGCTTTATTCCACCAGGGAGGTTTAGTTTAGTTCAGAGAAACAACGCAGAAACAGGCCCTTCGGACCAGCAAGTCCACGCCCACTTCCAGTCGCGGCCGGTTTTGAATTTTTTGAAATAATCGCCAGAACATAGAAGAAGCGGAAACCACTTTCGACCATTAGGGAGACTGACAAAAACCTCTGGGAACCTGTGGGAATCGCACGGAAACCTTGGGTGGGGCGCAAAGTCTCCAGAGGTTTCCATTCAGGTTTCTTAAGTGGGACAGGGGCATTGGTATTCATATCGAAGGGACTAGAAGATCAAAGCAAGAATGTAATGCTGAGCCCTTATAAGACATTGGTGAGGCCACATTTGGAATATTAAGAGCAGCTTTGGGCCTCTGATTTGAAGAAGGATGTGCTCATGCTGGACTCTAGCACTTGTGTTTGTGTTCACGACTATCCCATTTAAAACATTTTTTTTAGTTTAATTTTATTTATTTATTTATCTTTTTTTTGTTAGAAGTAAGTACAGTAGTGTGGTACCTAAGTACCTAATACATACATACACGTTACCATTCTTGTACAACTTTGTATTTTTAATTTAATAATAAAAGAACAGTGAAAGAAAAAAGGATATAAAGAGTGTCGGAATAAATAGACAAGCGAGTAAACACAGATAGCGAAAGAGATAAAGAGCAGAGGTAAAAAGCTAAAAAGATTGAGAGAAAAAGAGAAAGTAAAGAGAAAAGAAATTAGGAGAGATCTACCTATTTCGTATTTTTGCCCATCCGTCACCCGGTTCTGAACCATTTCATTTCTAAGGTTGTGTTATGCTGCACCATATGCTTGTAAAAAGTTGATAAAAGGAGACCAAGTCTTTAAGAAATGGTCTACTTTGCCTAGTAGGAGGAATCTCATTTCTTCAAGATGTAGCGTTTACGACATATTTGAAATCCACATTTTGAATGTTGGCGTGGTTGCGTTTTTCCAGAATTTGAGTGTAAGTTTTTTTGCTGTTATTAAACCGTAATTAAGAAAAGCTTCTTGCAATATAGTTAATTTACTTCCCTCTTCAATTGATCCAAAGATAATCAGTTCTGTATTGGGGTTCAATTTTGTATTAAATAGTTTTGTAAAAGTTCCAAAATTTTCATTCCAAAATTTATGCCGTTTTGTACAAGAGACAAAGGAATGTGCTATAGTGGCAATTTGAGTTAGACATTCATCACAAATGGGGGGAAACATTTGGAAATATTTTATTCAGTCTAGTTATCGAGTAATATAATCTGTGTAAAATTTTAAATTGAAATTAGGTTATGTCTTACATTAATTGAACATTTATGTACATGTAATAGATTTTTTTCCTATCTGTCATTCGGAATTTGTTATCAATAACTCTTATTCCCAGTCTCTTCTAATTGCCTCTGTCGTTGGCGTTTCTACATTTAAAATTATATTATATAAATATGATATTAAATTGCTTGATTCTGCCTTTCTATTCATTCCTTCCTCTAATAAATCTGAGGTTAGAGTTTGATATCCTTGTATATATTTTTTCAAATGATCTTGAATTCGAAGATATTTAAAATATTGATTACTTTTCAAATTATATTTTAGTTGTAATTGTTGGAATGATAAAAGTTTTCCCATTTCATACATATCTCCCATCATTTGAATTCCTATTCTTTCCCAATGGATAAACTTTTTATCAATAATAGATAGTTTGAATTACGGATTGTTAGCTATTGGAGAAAGAAGCGATACATTTATTAATTTAAAAGTTAATTTTATTTGTTTCCAAATTCGTATTATACTGACTATCCCATTTAGACAAAAAAGTATACACATGTACTCTTCCAACCTACCTCTTTGTAGTTGTTACACTTTTCTCTCTTTTGCAGTTCTGATGAAGAGCACTAAAGCCGAAACGTTAACTGAATTTTAACATTTGCGGCAGCCTGCTAGTGCCTCATATCAATACATGTAACACATTACTCCGATCTAATCTCCGGTGCCAGTCTCTCATGGGATGTCTGGTGTAGTGACTCACTGTGGTCATCATTGTGCCCCACTGCCATAACCAAGTTCATTGGAGACATTTGAACTATCTTTATTTGGACCTATCTTTAAGTGGTGGCACAGCGTAAAAGAGTTACTGCATTACAGTGCTTGCAGCACTGGAGACCCGGGTTCGATCCCTAGTACAGTTTCTGTCTGTACGGAGTTTGTACGCTCTCCTCGTGACCTGCACGGGTTTTCTCCGAGATTTTCGGTTTCCTCCCAAGCTCCAAAGACGTACAGGTTTGTAGGTTAATTGGCTTGGTGTACGTGTAAATTATCCCTATTGTGTGTATGATAATGTTAACGTGCGGGAATCACTGGTTGGCATGGACCCGGTGGGCCGAAGGGCCTGTTCCTGTGCTGTATCTCTAAACTAAAAGCCTTATCGGACTTTATTTTTTAGTTTAGTTTAGATCAGAGATACAACGCAGAAACAGGCCCTTCGGCCCAACGAGTCCATGCCGACCAGTGATCCTCGCACACTAACACTGACCCACACACACTAGGGACAATTTACATTTATACCTAGCCAATTAACCTAAAGACTTGTTCACCTTCGGTGTGCGGAAGGAAACCGAACATCTTGGAGAAGAGCCACGCAGGTCACAGGGAGAATATACAAACTCCGTACAGGCAGCACCCATAGTCAGGATCGAACCCGGATCTGTGGCGCTGTACGGGAGCAACTCTACTGCTGTGCCACCATGACATCTTGCACTAAATGATATGCCCTTTATTTTAGTATGATCTTTATACTCTGCTTCTTTTTCCTGCCATCCCCCCCCCTCCCCCCCCCCCCCCCCCCCCCCCCCCACCCCGACATCAGTCTGAAGAAGGATCTTGACCCAAAACGTCACCTGCTCCTTTTCTCCATTGATGCTGCCTCACCCGCTGAGTTTCTCCAGCATTTTTTGTCTACTGCCTTTTATTCTATATCTGACAGTGGACGGTTTGATTGCGACTGGGTAGCACGCTACATAAAGGCTCTGCACCTCAGCACGCATGACTAAACTAAACTAAACTAAACTAAACTAAACCAGCTTCTCTTTCCCCTCCAATCCCACTGTTCCAAAGGATGACGCAGAGGGTGGGGGTTGGGGGTAATCATCTTAAAATCCTGCAAGGATTAAAGAGAGATTTTGCCCACCCCTCTCCCCCACTTCTTTACACTGGATGTTTCCCCGCTCCTGTTTCAGTCTCGATGAAGGGCTTGACTCAGGACAATGGCATTTCATCTGTTTCCACAGATGCTACCTGACCCGCTGAGTTCCTCCAGCGGTTCTCCTTTTATTTTGGACTGTTACCTTGCCTGCCGCTGATCTTGCCAAGCTCCTGATGGGAGCAAGCACTCAGCTTGTGGGGTAAGTCTAGTAAGGTAAAAGGTTTTGCTGTACCTTGCTGTACCTTGGCACATGTGACACTACAGTAAACTAAACTGAACTGAACTAAAGTCCCACCTGCATGCACTAAAGATGAGCACATGGACCAAAGATAGACGCAATAAGCTGGAGTAACTCAGCAGGACAGGCAGCATCTCTGGACATGGGTGACGTTTCGGCTCGAGACCCTTCTTCAGACTGACTGGAAACCTCACCCATACCTTCTCTCCAGAGATGAGTTACTCAAGCGTTTTGTGTCAATCTTCGGTGTAAACCAGCATCTGCAGTTCCTTCCTACACATCACATGGACCAGCAAGTTTTTCCTAATATTGGTATCTCGACTGAGCACAAGGGGGTTTGGAACAAGAAAGTTTAAGCAATGAAGGGCTCACATTTTATTTCCACAATGATTTTTATTGAAGGCACAGGTAAGTTTAACAAGAAAAAATCTCTTGGTCTGCAGTTGTTGCAATCTAAATCCCATCAAATGTAATTTCTGCTCTAGTGCCTTTCCAAGTGTGGTTTAACAGAACCCTTTGTCAATCTGCAGGGACATTCTACAGTGGAGTGGAGTGAAGGTGAATAGATACATGGAAATGAAAAGCATATCATTTATTAAATGTCTGCTGGTAAATTAATAATAATAATTAATAACTTTCACAATTCCAGATTGGAAATACTTTAGCATGGTTTTGTTTTTTAGTTTAGTTTAGAGATGCAGCATGGGTACAGGCCCTCAGGCCCACTGACTCCACACCGACCAGCGATCACCTCATACACTAGTACTATCCTACACACTAGGGACAATGTACAAAAGCCAATTAATCTGCAAACATGTCTTTGGAATGTTGTAGAAAACCGGAGCACCCGGAGAAAACCCACTCGGTCACAAAGAGAACGTACAATCTCCATGCAGACAGCATCTGTGGTCAGGATCAAATCCTGGCCACTGGTGCTGCAAGGCAGTTTATAGAGAGGTCTTTGATATAGTGAGTTTATGTAAAGATAGAAGAGTCATCGATCTGAAACTCCATTTTAATATTCAATGTTTTATGTCATTGAAGGATACAAAGGCAATGGGAAACATAGAAACATAGAAATTAGGTGCAGGAGTAGGCCATTCGGCCCTTCGAGCCTGCACCGCCATTCAATATGATCATGGCTGATCATCCAACTCAGTATCCCGTACCTGCCTTCTCTCCATACCCTCTGATCCCCTTAGCCACAAGGGCCACATCTAACTCCCTCTTAAATATAGCCAATGAACTGGCCTCAACTACCCTCTGTGGCAGAGAGTTCCAGAGACCCACCACTCTCTGTGTGAAAAAAGTCCTTCTCATCTCGGTCATAAAGGATTTCCCCCTTATCCTTAAGGAATAAGGAACTTAGGCAATCTGATATTAAAATGGAATGTTCTTACTGTACATGGGTTAATGGTACACCATGCTAAATGAGTTTATCTTAAGTCGGCCAGTCACCTTCCCCCTCATTATACCAATTATCCATTCCTTAATTTATCTCAATTGCTACTTTCACTATCAGCCATCTGCATCGAGCTATGTTGTAAATTACCCAGACAATGAATAACCACATCACATTGAGTGCTTTAACTGATTTAAGCAACACTCATTTCTGTGCTCTTTAGTTACAGGAGTAACATTGGTATAGATGCACACCATTGGAAATAAACATTTTGAGTCATCACCGATCATCAACCCTTATTCCAGATTCCATCACTCACGTACATACTGAACACACCTTACTGTGGCCACTTAACCTACCAACCCTACCAGTGTGAAGAAGGGTCTCACCCCGAAACGTCACCCATCCCTTCTCTCCAGAGATGCTGCCTGTTCCGCTGAGTAACTCCAGCTTTTTGTGTATGTCTTCGGTTTAAACCAGCATCTGCAGTTCCTTCCTACACATCTATACTTACAGTGGCCAATTAACCTGCCAACGATCCTCGTATTTGGAATGTGGGAGAACATGCAAACTCCACACAGACTTTTCCAGCCATCATGATCTCTGGTCTCTGGTGCTATGAGGCAGCAGCTCTACTTGCTGCAAGCCCCCCAACCTCTCCTGCGGTCCCATTAATATTCCCCCCCCCCTGTATTCCCAGGATCTCCTGGCATTGTAATTGCCAGTACGGTCTGTAGCACTGGTAGATAGTAGGGTCACCCAGGGGTTGGGAGACTCCACTGGTACATCAAGGTCTATGGGGAGAAAACATAGGTGCAGGAGTAGGCCATTCAGCCCTTCGAGCCAGCACCGCCATTCAATATGATCGTGGCTGATCATCCAAAATCAGTACCCCGTTCCTGCTTTCACCCCATATCCATTGATTCCGTTAGCCCTAAGAGCTAAATCTACTGTAACTCTTTCTTGAAAACAACCTGACTCCAGAAGCCTCCATTGTCTTCTGTGGCAGAGAATTCCACAGATTCACAACTCTCTGGGTGAAAAAGTTGTTCCTCATCTCAGTCCTAAATGGCCGACCCCTTATTCTTGTGCCACATGAGGGAACCCTGTTGGATCAGTGGGAGATCACCCAGCAAATGAACTACAAATTAGTTTGTGTAGGAAAGAACTGCAGATGCATGTTTACACTGAAGATAGACACAAAATGCTGGAGTAACTCAGTGAGACAGGCAGCATCTCTGGAGAGAAGGAATGGGTAACATTTTGGGTCAAGACCGTTCTTCTGACTGAGAGTTAGGGGCAAGGGAAACTAGATATATGAAAGGGTACAAAGAGAATGTAAGGTGTGAAAAGGACAGACTCTTAAAAAAACGTTGATCAAGGAAATGTAGAATTGTTGATAGTTGGCTAAGGGGAAGCTGACAACAAGGCCTACAAACGGTAAAAATTAATCAGGAGGACAGTGAAGCTAGTCGGAGAATTAGGGTGAACTTAGAACTTGAAGTTAGAGAAATTAATGTCCATACCGCTGGGGTGTAAGCTGCCCAAGTGAAATATAAGGTGCTGTTCCTCCAATTTGCGCTGGGCCTCACTCTGACAATGGAGGAAGCCCAGGACAGGAAGGTGAGTGTGGGATTTGGAGGGGGAGTTAAAGTGTTGAGCCACTGGGAGATCAGGTATGCCCAGGTGGACTGTGCGGAGGTGTTCAGCGAAACGATCCCTGAGCCTGCGCATGGTCTCGCCGATGTATAGGAGTCCACTCCTGGAACAGTAGAGGAGGTTGGAGGAGGTGCAAGTGAACCTAAATTAGTTTGCTGAAATCTCGGTAAGAAAAGTTCATAGCTGTTGGTTATTCAGGAAATAGCTTCCAGCAGAAACATTGCCGCAGCAGTGAATTTCAGAAACAAATTAGAACGTACGAGTGCTGCAATATAATTGTTCTATCTTCATACACGGAAAATCAAAGGTTCTTGATAAGGGTTCAGCTTTGGGCTGTGAGTTATGCCGCAGCTTCCAATCACTGTGCACAAATCAACGTGCAAATTCAACTCGCTGCTGGAGACATGAAACAAAGATTGTGAATGATTAATGGACGAGCCAGGAGATGGGTTAGGCTACAGAATGAAAGGAAGATACATCTTCCTCTATCCCAGCAGCAGTCACATCTTCCTATCTGTACCCCTTTCCGCCAACTGCAAAGACCACTCCCTCCACAACTCCTTGGATCACTAATCTTTTTCCACCCAAACCACCAGGTTCTTTCCCCTGCAACCGCAGGAGATGTAACACCTGTCCCTATAACACCTCCATCCAGGCACCCCAACAGGTTCATGTGCACCTCCTCCAACTTCATCTACTGTATCCAGAGTTCCCGATGTGGCCTCCTGTGCGTTGGTGTGACCAAGCGTAGACTCGGCGACCATTTCGCCCAAGACTTGCAGTCGGTCCGCCAAGGCCTGCTGGATCTCCCAGTTGCCAACCATTCTCCCTTTCCAATTCCCACAACAACCTTTCTACACTGGGCCTCCTCCATTGCCAGAGTGAGGCCACATGCACACTGGAAGAACAGCACCTCATATTTTGATTTAGTAGCTTGCAATCCAATGGTATGCACATTGAATTCTCTAATTGTAGATAACTACAAAACTCTCTCGCTCTCCCTTCACCCCCCACCCCCTCTCTCGCATGTGCCCCACCTGGACTCGCATCTATTCGCCTCCCCCTTTCCCTTCCACCTACATTCCTTCATCTAGCTTCACAATTCACAACTGTTTGATCCTTTTGTCTCACACCTGTATCCACCTATTACTTTGTTACTTGCCATCTCTATACTAGTCCCACCTGCCTGCATTTGGCCCATATGCCCTTAAACCTGTCCTATCCATATACCTGCCAAAATATTTCTTAAACATTGTGCGAGTGCCCGCAAGCTCCATTCAGCCACCACACAGCCAGCAAACTGTGCAGAACTGCCTGGTCCGTGCATCAGATTGTCAGACCAAGTATCACCAAGTATGTTGTCTTTGAATCACACCAAAGCGAACTTGAAGATAGACACGAAATGCTAGATTAGCTCAGCGGGACAGGCAGCATCTCTGGAGAGAAGGAATGGGCGACATTTCGGGTCAAGACCTTTCTTCAGATTCGACCCAAAACGTTACCCATTCCTTCTCTCCAAAGATGCTGCCTGTCCCACTGAGTTACACCAGCATTTTGTGTCTGTCTGCGGTTTAAACCAGCACCTGCAGTTCCTTCCTACACAAAGCTAACTTGAAGTCAAGTACATCTATGTGTAGGCAGACAACACCGGAAAGTAGTTGTTTACTCTGTTCTCCTTAAGATTCATGATTCGCTTAAATGGTGTCATTATTGAAGGAAAGAAATCGAAAGGTTTTCATATTAGTGGAGTCAAAATTAATTTTGGGTGATTAACAACCAGAGCAAGTGAAAGGCAGTATGTTGGATGAACGCTTTTAAAATATTGTCTTGCCTGTTTTCAGTCCAGGTATCCTTATTGGAGCTCCAAAGGCAAATACAACCCAACAAGATGTAATGGAAGGAGGAGCAGTGTTTCTCTGCCCTTGGTCACCTAATGGAAGTGTGTGCAGTTTAATACCATTTGATACCGAAGGTAAGATATCAGTTCAACAGGTACTTCAGTGAACTCAGGAAGGCTGAAGGCCCTGGCCACTTATGTTACAATATTTCAGGCCCACTGCCGTGTTTGTAAAGTTCAGGAACACTATGATTTACCTATATCCCTCTAACCCTTCAATCCCCTCTCTCTCCATCCCTGCCCCACCCTAGTCGACGTACTAGTTTCACTGTTGTCCTGTTGTGTTTCATTGTTTGTATCACTCATTATCACCTGACCCACAGCCAACAATGGACCGTTGTGGGCTCCACGTTTCCTTCATCATCGTTGCTGGTTTTGATTTTTTCTTTTGCAAACCTTTCATTTATGCTTTCTATGTACATTTTCATATCTCTCATTGCCCTCTCCCCTGACTCTCAGTCGGAAGAAGGATCTCGACCCCTTTCTCTCCAAAGATGCCGGCTGGCCCGCTGAGTTACTCCAGGTTTATATGTCTGTCCCTTTAATATTGAAACATATGAGTATAGGAGCAGGGAGGTTCTACTGCAGTTGTACAGGGTTTTGGTGAGGCCACACCTGGAGTACTGCGTACAGTTTTGGTCTCCAAATCTGAGGAAAGACATCCTTGCCATAGAGGGGGTACAGAGAAGATTCACCAGACTGATTCCTGGGATGTCAGGACTTTCATATGAGGAAAGATTGGATAGACTCGGTTTGTACTCGATGGAATTTAGAAGATTGAGGGGGGATCTTATAGAAACCTACAAAATTCTTAAGGGGTTGGACAAGCTAGATGCTGGAAGATTGTTCCCGATGTTGGGGGAGTCCAGAACAAGGGGTCACAGTCTAAGGATAAGGGGGAATTCCTTTAGGACCGAAATGAGGAAAACATTCTTTACACAGAGAGTGGTGAGTCTCTGGAATTCTCTGCCACAGAAGGTAGTTGAGGCCAGTTCATTGGCTATATTTAAGAGGGCGTTAGATGTGGCACTTGTGGCTAAAGGGATCAGGGGGTATGGAGAGAAGGCAGGTACGGGATACTGAGTTGGATGATCAGCCATGATCACATTGAATGGCGGTGCAGGCTCGAAGGGCCGAATGGCCTACTCCTGCACCTATTTTCTATGTTTCTATGTTTCTATATAAGATTATTTAGGGTTTAGGCACGCTAGAGGCAGGAAACATGCTCCCAATGTTGGGGGAGTCCAGAACCAGGGGTCACAGTTTAAGAATAAGGGGTAAGCCATTTATAACGGAGTTGAGGAAAATCTTTTTCACCCAGAGAGTTGTGAATCTGTAGCAGTCTCTGCCTCAGAAAGCAGTGGAGGCCAATTCTCTGGATGCTTTCAAGAAAGAGTTAGATAGGGCTCTTAAAGATAGCGGAGTCAGGGGACATGGGGAGAAGGCAGGAATGGGGTACTGATTGTGGATGATCAGCCATGATCACAGTGAATGGCGGTGCTGACTCGAAGGGCCAAATGGCCTCCTCCTGCACCTATAGTCTATTGTCTCTTGTCACTTGGGAGTAGAACACTTCTGTTTTGATTGATGTAAATCATGTTTTTTATGGAAAAATATACAAATGCGGAGCCAGTGAATGCTACCCTTGTTGGGTCATGCTTACGCTTCCATTTAACATGAAGACCGACACAAAAAGCTGGAGTAACTCAGCGGGACAGGCAGCATCTCTGGAGAGAAGGAATGCGTGATGTTTCGGGTCGACACCCTTCTTCAGACTTTCCTTCCTATCTATTTAAAATGACCTTGGATGCTGAGCGCTGAGTTATAGTGGGGTCAGTGAGGCAGACAGTTCAGACAGTCTGCATGAATGTGGTGATGTGCAGGTGCAATGAAGAATCTTGCAGCATCACCGACACACACGCACACGCACACACACACACAAATTATAGGTAAATTATGCACAGACTACAGATAAACTTCTAAAAGAATGAAGAGTGTGCAAAAATATAATCACAAAAACAAATAAAATAGAGGACCTATCTTACCACTTCCCTGCAAGAGAAAAACACTTGCCTATGTTTCATTTTTAGAGAAAAAGGCCCTACGGCCTACCGAGGGCCTCCATGACCAGAGATCACCCCACACTAACACCATCCTACACACACAAGGGACCATATAACCATATAACCATATAACAATTACAGCACGGAAACAGGCCTTCTCGGCCCTTCCAGTCCGTGCCGACCATTTATTTTCCCCTAGTCCCATCTACCTGCACTCAGACCATACCCCTCCATTCCCTTCCCGTCCATATACCTATCCACTTTACTTTTAAATGCTAAAATCGATCCTGCCTCCACCACTTCTGCAGGAACATCATTCCACACAGCCATCACTCTCTGAGTAAAGAAGTTCCCCCTCATGTTACCCCTAAACTTCTGTCCCTTAATTCTCATGTCATGCCCTCTTGTTTGAATCTTTCCTACCCTCAATGGGAAAAGCTTATCCACCTCAATCAAGTCCCCCCTTAACCTTCTGCGCTCCAAAGAATAAAGACCTAACTTGTTCAACCTTTACAATTTACAATTTACAATTTTTACCAAAGCCAACTAATCTACAAACCTGTATGTCTTTGGAGTCTGAGAGGAAACCGGATCACCTGGAGAAAACCCACATGGTCACAGGGAGAATGTACAAGCTCCATACAGACAAGCACCCTCAGTCAGAATCGAACCCGGGTCTCTGGTGCTGTAAGGAGCAACTCTACTGTTGCACCCCCATGCCGCACAACTAGTTTTGAAAACTAGTTTGTGCTAAGGACTCAATGTGCTATCAAATATCATTAGGATAATCTTCAAATGGTGCATAACCTTCCCAAAACTGTCTGACAACGTGATGAATAAGCGGTGTGTTCACAGACCAAGTCAGCTGGTCTAATAGCCTGCTTCATTCTTCATAAATAAAGGCTGGGCAACTGGGGAGAGCTTGCATTATTTAGTAGGCTTGTTATAACGACACATAAAACCTTACTCAGGGAGGGGAGTGATTTGCTTTTTGCCCTCGGCATTGGAAGCCGAGCACGAAGAAGATTCTGATTGAATAGTGAATGGATAAAGATAATAGAGCGATATGGTTAGTGGCATCTGGTGTGGCTTGGCGTGTCAAGGGCCTGTCCCACCTGGGCGTCATTTGCGCGTCACAAAATTCTGCGACGCCGCGCGTGGCCACGCGTCACTGCCTATGTCATCGCGCACTTTGTGCTTGTCACGACGAGCTCGTCGTGCATCTTGACGCGTAAATGATGTCGCGTAAATTACGCGCAAATGACGGCCAAGTGGGACAGGCGTTTCAGCGAGGGAAGTGCAGGCGGCACCTAAACAAGCTGCAGAGGTGGGACGCAGCCTGCAACGAGCAGCTCAGCACAGTGATGATCCAGAGGTGTGTTATTCCTGAATACCTGTCCGAACATGTGCACTCCTCCTGGCATCCAGACAACAGCTGGCTCTGGAGGAAGTGTTCGGCAAGTTTGTTATTTGCTTATTGCAGTACTCAGTGAGTATTCTGTTCATCAACACCTCAGTCCAAAAGGCCAGCTTAAACCGTGCTTCCAGGTGAAAGATTCACAACAATAAAAGTAACTCCAATCGTAACAAGATGGTCATTTTCTCCACGATATTCCAGGAAACCCTGTGATGTACATTCTGGTTCTCCTTCTGTGCCAGGAATATAATGAGTCACACTGGACTACTAAAGAACATACTTTGACAAAGCTATGCATCTTGTTTATTTTGCTCAGCAACTGATTGTGTACATATGTCATGGATATACGTTATATAAATAAATATGCTACATTCCATTCCTTCTCTCCAGAGATGCTGCCTGTCCCACTGAGTTACTCCAGCATTTCGTGTCTACCTTCAGTGTAAACCAGCATCTGCAGTTCCTTCCTACACATTCCGCTGCTGCATTTGCTTAGCATTTTGGCAAAGAAAGAGTGATGAACATATTCACATTATCCGCAGCTAAAAGCTGTCACTGACTTGCGTTTCTTTGCTCTTCTTGAAGGGATTTGAGTCCTTGGTGTTGTATCTTCTTGCACTCTTGCGCAATATAATAAGTATGCTGTTGCAATTCGACAGAAAATTGAAATGTTTAAGAGAACTGAAACTTTTGGAATGGACTCATGCATTCAAAAACTCTTCAATATTTTCTTATATAATTTTCACAGGAATGATATTATTTCTGTTTCCAGTTTTCTATTTTCCCACACTCTTCAGGCACCACTCAAACATCTCATTTCTCAGATCTTGTCAGATTTTCCGGAAAATGTTAACGGGCAAACATTATCAGGCTGTTCAAATTATCTTTCGCCATGACTTCACTCACGATTCCATTTCCATCTTACCTGCCTCTCCCACCAACTTCTCTCATGGCTTGGCTGAACCTGGGTAACTAATTTATTTCCTCGGTAGACACAAAATAAGAGAATTGGAGGCCAATCCTCTGGATGCTTTCATGGACATGGAAATGGAAATGGGGAGAAGGCAGGAACAGGGAACTGATTGTGGATGATCAGCCATGATCACAGTGAATGGCAGTGCTGGCTCGAAGGGTCGAATAGCCTACTCCTGCACCTATTGTCTATTGTCCATTGTCTATTGTCTATTGTCTAAAATGCTGGAGTAACTCAGCGGACAGGCAGCATCTCTGGAGATAAGGAATGGGTGAAGTTTCAGGTCGAGACCCTTCTTTAGGTCCTCCTTCATTTATATTCTGAGTCAGCATTAGTGACTTAGCAGGAATGTAATTGCAGGAATGCAAGAGGATGCAAGGGAGGGGTGGAGGGCAGGGATCTCCATGTCTGTGCAGAGCGGGTATTCTCGTCAGGCAATCACACAATTTTCATTCATTTAAACGGTCTGGCAGACAGTTGGCTACAGCACCAGTTTCACAAGTTCATACTAACCCTAACCCTAAACCTAATCCTAACCCTAACCCTAACCCTAGGTTATAGGAGAGGTATTGGGCCATTTGGCCCATCAAGTCTACCCCGCCATTCAATCATGGCTGACCTATCTTTCCCTCTCCACCCCATTCTGCTGCCTCTTCCCCATAATCCCTGACACCCACACTAATCAAGAATCTATCAGTCTCCACCTTAAAAATATCCATTGCAATGGCCTTCACAGCCGTCATTTCTACAGATTTATCACCCTCTAAAGAAATTCCTCCTCATCTCCTTTCTAATGGAACGTCCTTTTATTCAGAGGCTATGGCCTCTAGTCCTAGACTCTCCCACTAGTGGAAACATCCTCTCCCGATCACTATTTAGCGCATCATCAGATTGTGTTGTTTTTCTTAACATTATTAGTTTAAAACTGTTATATTTAATAATGTCCTGTTCAGCTGCTGGCAAATGTCCCTGGCCTCAAGCACCATCTTTGATGTTACGTGCAGAAAATAGTGTTACAGCTACAGAAAAGTACAGATAAAAAAAAAGTGCAAGAGCTGCAATGAGGTGGATTGGAAGATCAAGAATATACCCTCAGCAGAGCAGTTGCCATTGGATGCTTTCTATGCTAGAAATAGGAAATATTCCAACAGATATGGATCAAGAGCAGGCGTAGTGCAATAGAATGTCTCCATAACCCTGGGGCTCACAGAGCCAATTGAGCAAAGTAGGGGCATCAAAAACCATAGGTTTAAGGGCGGGGCGGGGGGGGGGGGAAAGAGGGGGGGAAATTTAATAGAAATCTGAGGGGTAACTATATCACACAAAGGCTGGTGAGTGTAGGGAACGAGCTTCCAGAGGAGGTAGTTGAGGCAGGTTCAATCGCAATGTGTAAAAAACATTTAGCCAGGTACATGGAAAGGACAGGTTTGGAGGGATATGGGCTAAAAGCAGGCAGGTGTGACTAGTGTAGATTTGACATGTTGGCCGGTGTGGGTAAGTTGGACCGAAGGGCTTGTTTCCACGCTGTAAGACTCACTATGATTGGCTCTGTAAGTGACTATGAGGCAGTCTATGTCTCTGTGACTCTGTAATGCTTATGGGGCTGTCCCACTGTACGAGGTAATTCAAGAGCTCTCCCGATTTAAAAAAATAAAGAACTCGTGGAAGCACATAGAATGTACGTTGCGGGTACGTCAGAGCGTGGGACGTCTCTTAGGGGCTCGTAACGCTAACGGCAGGTACTCGGGAAATGCGGTAAGCTCGGGAAGACTCGTGAAGATTTTTCAACATGATTCAACATGTCCACGAGAGCCCCGAGTACCTACGAGCGGCTATTACCGTAATTCTCCGAGTTTGAATCAGGGGAAACTCGGGAGAACTCTTGAATTAGCTCGTACAGTGGGACAGGCCCATTAGAGTAATAGTCAGACAGCTCAGAATCAGCTGTCCAACTTAAGCCCTGTCCCATTTTCACGACCTAATTCCCGACCTCTGATCTCAATTTCTAGCTACGAGTGGAAAATGATCACATGATAAAACGATGTAATGTTTGCATTTTTTTTCGCGAGTTACCGACCTACGAATACCATCACGACTACCTACGAATAAAAAGTATCCATTTTTTCCATTCCGACCTTTATTTAACTCGTGGACATTTTTAATCAGGCTGGAAAAAACGCCACGACCTACGATGCCACGAGTACGCGAAGTATGAGCATGAGGAAGACCTCTTACGACCTCCTACGACCTCGTGGCAACCATGCTGCGAGTATGAGTCTAGACCAAACTAGGCCGAGGTCGTGAAATAGGTCGTGAAAGTGGGGCAGGGGCTTAACTTCGATGAACATCAGGCTCAGCATGAAGGGATTCAGACTAAAGGACAGTTTCCGTGCTATATGACTCTATAGTTCTGAGTCAATGGAAACTTGCCATATTTCCTTGTCTGCTGAGGAAGTAGGTGAGCTCTTTTGGCCGTAACATCAACGTTGCTGGATCAGGAGAAATTGTTGGCGATATTTACACCTAGGAACTTGAACCACTTGACCATGTCCACATCTGCACCATTAATACAGACTAGGGTGCGTAGTGTTTTTGGTTTTTAATTTTAGAGATACAACCAGTGATCCCCATCAGTAGCACTATCCAACACACTAGGGACAATTTACAATTTTTTTTACCAAAGCCAATTAACCTACAAACCTGTATGTGTTTGGAATGTGCGAGGAAACCAGAGCACCCAGGGAAAGGTCACGCGGTCACGGTGAATGTGCAAACTCCGTACAGACAACGCCCGTAGTCAGGATCGCTGACACTGTAAGGCAGCCACTGTGTTCCACCCACTTCCTGGAATGGGAGACCAACATCTTAGTTTTGTTGTCATTGAGGGAGAGGTTATTTCTTGACACCAGACAAGTAAGCTCTGTATCTCCTTCCTGTACTCCACCTATCATTGTTCGAGATCAGGCCCAACGTGCTGGTGTTATCTGCAAACTTGCAAACAGAGTTAGAGCAATTTTTGCAGATAAAAGAATTTACAGAATTTGGGCACACAGTTGTCATTACATAGGGAATAGCAGAAGGAGCAGAAGAACGAAGGCTTGTTGGGCACCATTTTGAAGAATGGTCATGGAGGATGCTCTGTTGCATTTCCTCATTGACTGATTGTGGGTAATGGGCAAGAGGTAATTAATTGCAGAGGGCAGTGGGGCATGCTGACTTCAGCCTATGGAAGTGGATGGATGGGTGGCTGTGGGAGGTGACAGTGGTGCTGCTGCAGTCACCACGGGAGGATGAGGCGTCTGCGGGAGGTCCTGCAGCAGCCGGGCAAGCGTGTACGCCAAGTGTAGACTGCAGCGGCCGCACCGAGCGGCAGTGATGGTGACAGGAGCCGACACCATCGCGCTGGGCCAGGCCGACCCCATCATCATGGACCCATCACCAGAACAATGGCCTTAGAGTGAGGAAATAAGAAATGTACGTCTTCCTTAGGCCAAGACGGGACTTGGTATTATTAGAGACATGAGATGTTATAGTTGCAAGATGGCCACGTGATGACTCTCTCTGTGTGCTAAGGGAGACAAAAATGCTTGGGAAATTCAGTGGGCGAGGCAGCATCTATTGAGTTTCAGGTCGAGACCCAAAACGTCACCTATTTCCTTCGCTCCATAGATGCTGCCCTACCCGCTGAATTTCTCCAGCATTTTTGTCTCCCTACAATTTTTCCAGCATCTGCAGTTCTTTCTTAAACTCTCTGTGTGCTATGTCAGCAGAGGATCCACTATTATCCACTACAATCATTCCATTCCTACATGCGTATGATCTTACCCATGGTATGATTTGACTGGATGGCCGGTAAAACAGAACGAAGCTTTTCACGGTATCTTGGTAGACTTGTCGGCACGGTGGCGCAGCGGTAGCGTTGCTGCCTTACAGCGCCAGAAGCCAGCGTCCCATCCTGACTACGAGTGCCCGTCCGTATCGGAGTTTATACGTTCTCCCCGTGACCAGCGAGGGTTTTCTCCGAGATCCTTTCCCCCCCACATTCCAAAGAGGTGCAAGTTTGTGGGTTAAAAGGCCTGGCATCATGTAAATTGTCTCTCGTGTGTGTAGAAGAGTGTTAGTGTACAGGGATCGCTAGTCGGCGCACACTCGGTTGGCCGAAGAGCCTGTTTCCATTCTGTGTCTCTAAACTAAACAAAATGACTGTGTTGTCATCCCTCATCCCACCAAATGAGCGAATCTGCGATCCCGTTGAGTATAATTACAACCGATTAATTTCAAGGTTACAAGGGTTCAAGGTGAGTATATTGTCACATGTACCAATTAAGTTGCAGTGAAACTCAGATTGCCACATAGTCATACTGATAAAGAGCAAAAAGACACACAAATACATTTTTAACATGAATATGATCCACCACGGCGACTCCCCCACATTCCTCACTGTGATGGAAGGCAACAAAATGTTCAATCTTCTTCCCTTCTTTGTTCTCCCGTGGTCGGGGCACTGGAACCTTCCGTTGCCGGGACGATCTTGGCTCCCGCAGCCGGTGGTCGAGCCCTC
Source organism: Raja brachyura (assembly GCA_963514005.1). The sequence continues at coordinate 29,850,294 of OY740812.1, forward strand.
CGCGTCGGGGCGATCAAGCTTTTTAAAACACGCTAATAATAACAAAAAAGGCGAAAAGACAGACAGACCGTAGGTGAGGCTGCCATTGCCAACAGCGCAACCCGGCCTAAATGGGGATCGAACTGGTGACCATCTTGCCCTGGTATGTCTCATGCTGCACAAATTGAATTGAATGGAATTGAATTGAATAAGTGTTATTAGCCAAGTGTGTATACATACAAGGAATTTGCCTTGGTGCTTTGCTCCTAAGTAACAACACGATATACAGTAGACAATTAAAAATAAAACATTATAATTTAAACATGTGAATGAAATAAAATACCAGACCAAAAGGAGGCTACAGACGTTTGGTTGAGTAGAGCTACTGCTCGTGGAAAAAAGCTGTTTTAATGTCTGGCTGTGGCAGCTTTGTCGCCTTCCGGGAGAAGTGCTTCAAAGAGTTTGTGGCCAGGATGAGAGGGGTCAGAGATGATCTTGCCCGCTCACTTCCTGGCCCTTGCAGTGTACAGTTCATCAATGGAGTGAAGGTTGCATCGTTTGGCTGATCAAACGACATGCTGCAGCCTCCGAATGTTGTGCGTGGTGGCTGAGCCAAGCCAGACCGTGATGGAGAAGGTGAGGACAGACTCTATAATGGCAGTATAAAACTGGACCATCGTTGCCTGTGGCAGATTGTGTTTTCTCAGCTGCCGCAGGAAGTACATCCTCTGTTGGGACTTTTTGACTGTGGAGTCGATGGTGGCCCCCCCATTTAAGGTCCCTGGAGATGATGGTTCCAAGGAACTTAAATGACTCCACAGATGTGACTGTGGTGCTGTTGATGGTGAGTACTATTAGCTGAAGAAGACGCGAAGAGATGGAAATGTTGTAATTAGATTGTAAATTTACGCCTGGCGGAAAGAGCGCATTGATTTTTCAATACACGGAAAATATTGATTTTAATTTGGTAATTTTTAATAATGTTGTACACAACTGAAATTGAACAGTAGAATGTTTATGTTCCCAACATAACTTTTACAATGCAATTAAAATTTTCAGCAATGTTTGTTTTCTCTTTTTTTTGTCTGTGAGCACGAAAGAACGAAGCTAACAGCATCGAGGTGGTGTCTTGGTGACACTCATTCCAGTGCTGGCCTGTGCAGTTATTCACTGCAACTAAATGATTTAACATCATAGCTCGCTTGGATGTGCCAACTAAGGTGTCCGTTTAGTGAGTGAAGGAAGATGGTGAAGGAATATTTTGAGGTATTTTACAAGTATTTTGGGGCCACACAGTAGTGCATTTGTAGAGTTCCTTCCTTACAGCGCCAGAGATCCGGGTTCGATCCTGACCATGGGTGCTGTCCGTATGGAGTTTGTATGTTCTCCCTGTGACCACATGGGCTTTTTCCGGGTGCGCCGGTTCCTTCCCACAATTCCAAACATATGCGGTATTGTAGGTTAATTGGCTCTGTAAAAATTGTAAATTGTGAATTGTAAGTTGGCCCTAGTGTACGGGGTGATCGCTGGTTGGCACGGACTTCATGGGCTAAAGGGCCTGTTTCCACGTTGTGTCTCTAAAGTCTAACGTAAAATTTAAAAATGATGAGGATAGGTCTCAGATTCACCATAATTCCTGAATGACCAGACAAGATCAAGGGAGCACCATGGATTCCTCCTTCCTGTCGGGAACATCATGGAACATCAACATTATGGAACGGGGTGGGAATTGCAACCTTCACATGGTCCGCCCTGTTTCGACTAATGCAATCAACTCGACGTGCACAAACGGAAGATCAAATAGAACAAGTTGGCCAACAACTTTAGGCTGTGCACGCCACACGAAAGAAGAAGAACATTATGGAACATCAACACAATTTACTAACTTTATAACACATTTGCAACAAGCTTTACTTTTCTTGGCTGTATCTGTATTTGGCATTTATATTATCCTAACGGTAGATCTGTTTCCAGTGGTATTGGTTGAGAGTCGACTGATGAGGAGAAACCTCCTCTCTCCTACTTTTATGGAGAATATCTGCTGCTTCACTGAGCATGTTAAAGATCCCTCTGATGCCTCCAGTCTTTCACCGAATTCAGTGCTGAGGTGTTTTCTGAAGATGATTAACTACTCTATACGCGCGAGAGACTACAGATGCTGGAAGGTACATGCAGGGCCCCGACCCCAAACGTCAACTGTCCATATCCCTCCACAGGTGTTGCCTGACCCATTGGAGTTCATCCATCAAATACTCTGCAGATATTCTCAGTTGAAGACTGGATTTGGTTCTGTTTGGACATCCTCCATTGCCTCACAAACCTCATTGTTTTTTACTTGTAATTTGAGAATAGTTATTTGAGTGAGTTCTTAGTTCATTGAACAGTAAGATTCTTCATCTGCTGAAGAGCAAGTGGGAAATGGGAGTGGAGAGAAACAATAGACAATAGGTGCAGGAGTAGGCCATTCGGCCCTTCGAGCCAGCATCGCCATTCAATGTGATCATGGCTGATCATCCACAGTCAGTACCCCGTTCCTGCCTTCTCCCCATATCCCCTAACTCCGCTATCTTTAAGAGCCCTATCTAGCTCTCTCTTGAAAGTATCCAGAGAACCTGCCTCCACCGCCCTCTGAGGCAGAGAATTCCATAGACTCACAACTCTCTGTGAGAAAAAGTGTTTCCTCATCTCCGTTCTAAATGGCTTATCCCTTATTCTTAAACTGTGGCCCCTGGGTCTGGACTCCCCCCAACATCGGGAACATGTTTCCTGCCTCTAGCGTCTCCAAACCTTAAATAATCTTATATGTTTCAATGAGATCCCCTCTCATTCTTCTAAACTCCAGAGAGCACAAGCCCAGCCGCTCCATTCTCTCAGCGTATGACAGTCCCTCCATCCCAGGAATGAACCTTATAAACCTATGCTGCACTCCCTCAATAGCAAAAATGTACTTCCTCAAATTAGGAGACCAAAACTGCACACAATACTCCAGGTGTGGTCTCACTAGGGTTCTGTACAACTGCAGAAGGACCTCTTTGCTCCTATACTCGACTCCTCTTGATATAAAGGCCAACATGCCATTCGCTTTCTTCACTGCCTACTATACCTGCATACTTACTTTCATGGACTGATAAACAAGGACCCCCAGATCCCGTTGTACTTCCCCTTTTCCCAACTTGACGCCATTTAGATAGTAATCTGCCTTCCTGTTTTTTATACCAAAGTGGATAACCTCACATTTCAATGTGGATGTGGACACATGGTCAGGGTGGGGGTAGATATATGGTCAGGGTGGGGCGGATATATGGTCAGGGTGGGGGATATAATAATTTAAAATTAATTTAATGTCCAGCAATTAGTTGACTGCCTTTTGTCCATTATCGCTGATGCAGTGCTGTAGTAACCTGCAATTTGTCACGCAGGGGACCGGAACATTGGCACGCCAACGGAACGTATGATGGATCACAAATCTCACCAATGGTTTGGAGCAACTGTCAAAGCTTACAAGGAGAAAATTGTGGTCAGTTCATTTGATACAAATCTGCAATTCATAAGTTCACAAGTTATATGAGCAGAATTAGGCCTTTCGGCCCATCAAGTCTATTCTCCCATTCAATCATGGCTGATCTATCTATCTTCCCCTGGCAACCCCATTCTCCTGCCTTTTCCCCTTAACCCCTGACACCCGTACTAATCATGAAGATATCAATCCTTGCCTTAAAAATATCCACTGACGGCCTCCACAGCCATCTATGGCAATGAATTCTACAGATTCATCACCCTCTGACTAAATAAATTCCTCCTCATCTCCTTCCTAAAGATACGTCCTTTAATTCTGAGGCTATGACCTCTAGCCCTAGACTCTCCCACTGGTGGAAACATCCTCTCACATCCACTCTATCCTGGCCTTTCACTATTAGGTATGTTTCAAGAGGTGACCCCTCATCCTTCTGAAGACCAGCGAGCACAGGCCCAGTGCCGTTAGCCCATCATATGTTAACCCACTCATCCTGGGATCATTGTCCAACAAGACTGTGACGTGGGATTTCCGGTACACCTGAGCCCAGGGCATAAACACCCTGCACAAACAATCACGGAAACTCAATGAAAGAAAAGAAAATCGCACAAGTTTACTTTTCATTCTTATATGCGCTGTGTTGATTTTATATGAATGATTAAAACTTTAATGTTCCTGTGTATGAGGGATAGTTGGAAGGCGTCTGCACTTTCTATTCAGACAATTGATGACATTCATTTTAATTTCCTTCAAATCTATTTTATATTTTCTCAAATTTAAAGGAGATACGTGTTGGAAATGTTCATGTAAATGTCCATGAGTGGTGAATCGGATTTCCCTTTCAATTATGTTCCCATGGGAAATCATTCCCTTTTGCTTTGGGCAGTTTGTAGGAGGCACTGATGGCTGGAGTCTGTGTTGAATGTTGTGTGTAGGAAGGAAGTGCTGATGCTGGTTTAAATCGAAGATAGACACAAAATGCTGGTGTAACTCAGCCTGAAGAAGGGTCCCGTCCCGAAACGTCACCCATTCCTTCTCTCCAGAGATGCTGCCTGACCCGCTGAGTTACTCCAGCTTTTTGTATCTATCTTCACTGCACACCACTCACTGCACACATGTGGGTCCAGGCAACAAACTCTTGCCCCCTGTGTTGTGACTTGCCTCCTTATTAAATGTTGCCTTCCTTCAACTGTGTGGCGATAGTTTTGTTGACTGCTGGCATTGAATCTACTCTATATTATCGAGCCCGCTAACTGAAAATCCATTAAAGTAGCAGAAGAATATGATGAAAGAATGCGTCGACTGGGCTTGTATTCACTGGAATTTAGAAGGATAAGAGGGGATCTTGTATAAACATATAAAATTCTTAAAGGATTGAACAGGCTAGATGCAGGAAAAATGTTTCCCATGTCGGGGAAGTCCAGAACCAGGGGTCACAGTTTAAGAATAAGGGGTAGGCCACATAGGAATGAGATGAGGAAAAACTTTTTCATCCATAGAGCTGTGAATCTGTGGAATTCTCTGCTACAGAAGACATTGGAGGCCAATTCACTGGATGTTTACAAGAGTGTTAGATATAGCTCTTATGGCTAATGGAATCAAGGGATTTGGGGAGAAAGCAGGAATGGGGTACTGATTTTTGATGATAAGCCATGATCGTATTAACCATATAACTATATAACAATTACAGCACGGAAACAGGCCTTCTCGGCCCTTCCAGTCCGTGCCGACCATTTATTTTCCCCTATTTTCCCCATTTATTTTCCCCATATTAAATGGCAGTGATGTCTCGAAGGGCCGAAGAAACATTGGCAGATGTTTTTCCCCACTACTACAGGTATTCTGAAGAAGGGTCCCAACCCAAAACATTGCTTGTCCATTCCCTCCATAGATGCTGCCTGACCTACTGAGTTGTGTAGGGGAAGGAACTGCAGATGCTGGTTTAAACTGTAGCATGAAAAGCTGGAGTGACTCAGCAGGACAGGCAGCACCTCTGTAGAGAAGGAACAGGCGACATTTCGGGTCGAGACCCTTCTTCCCACTGAGTTCTCCGCACACCATGTGTTTTACTCTTCACCACGGTTTTCCTGGTTGATTAGGAGCGGGCAATGAATAGGTCTGCGAGCACAAGGAAAGGCTGCAGGGCCACACAGTTGTGACGCTCCTTCCGAAAAATGAGCTGATAAGGGATTGTGTTTGGCTGGATGGTGCTGCGCGGGTGCTGGGAATGTCTGGCGGGTGACGGTGATGGTGTGCTCTCTCTGCAGGCCTGTGCCCCCTTGTATCACTGGGAGTATGTGAAAAAGTCCTATGAGAAGAACATGACTGGTGGCAATACGCCGGTGGGCTCGTGCCGGATAGCGTCCGCGGATCTCAGAAGCTTCGCCGAGTATTCACCATGTCGTTCCAACCTGTTGGAGGAACAGATCTCAGCCAATGGTAAGAGAACGCACAGCATAAAATGTGTAGGACGGAAATGCAGATGCTGGTTTATACCAAACATAGACACAAAATGCTGGAGTAACTAAACGGGTCAAACAGCATCCCTGGATAGAAGGAATGGCTGTGCAATTTTGCTCATATTCTCTCCCTCTCTCCCTCCCCCCCCTTCGAGCCAGCACCACCACTCAATATGACCATGGCTGATCATGTAAAATCAGTACCCTGTTCCTGCTTTTTCCCCTTATCCCTTTGGCCCCAAGAGCTAAATCTAACTCTCTTGAAAATATCCAGTTAGTTAGCCTCCACAGCCTTATATGGCAGAGATTTCCACAGATCCACAGCTCTCTGGATGGAGAAGTTTTTCCTCATCTCAGTCATAAATGGCCTACCCCTCATTCTTAAACTGTGACCCCTGGTTCTGGACTCCCCCAACAGTTGAATATTTTTTCTGCGTCTAGCCAGGCCAATCCTTTAAAAATGTTATACGTTTCTATTAGATCCCCTCTCATCCTTCTGAATTCCAGTGATTACAAGCCCCGTCGACCCATTCTTTCATCATATGTCAGTCCCACCATCCCGGGAATCAACCTGATGAACCTATGCTGCACTCCCTCAATGGCAATAATGTCCTTCCTCAAATGAGGAGGCCAAAATTGCACACAATCCAGGTGCGGTCTCACTAGGGCCCTGTACAACTGCAGTCGGACCTCCTTGCTCCTAAACTCAAATCCTCTCGCAATGAAGGCCAACATGCCATTAGCTTTCTTCACTGCCTGCTGTACCTGCATGCTTACTTTCAGTGACTGATGTACAAGCACAACCAGGTCTCGTTGCATCTCCCATTTTCCTAATCTGACACCATTCGGATGATAATCTGCCTTCCCGTTCTTCCCACCAACGTGGATAACCTCACATTTATCCACATTATACTGCACCTGCCATCCATCTGCCCACTCACCCAATCTATCCAAGTCACCTTGCTGCCTCATAGCATCCTCATCGCAGCTCACACTGCCACCCAGCTTTGTGTCATCCGCAAACTTGGAGATTTAATAACCTCACTTAAATCGTTAATATATATGGTAAATAACTGGGGTCCCAGCACTGAGCCTTGCGGCACCCCACTAGTCACTGCCAGTCATTCTGAAAATGATTTGTTAATTCCTTGTTAATGACTTGTTAACGGCAGCAGCGGCGTCTAACGGCAGCGGCTCGTCTACAGTCGTCCGTCTTTTTTTTAATTTTTGTCTTGTTAAATGTAGGTCTTGAGCTTAGTATTTTATATGTTTTAGCTGTGTATATGTGGGGGGTGGAGGGGGGGATGTAGGGGGAAACTGTAAATCTCTACCCTGTACGGGGACCAGACTTTTTCCCTGTCGGGTCTCCGGTGTCGTTGGGCCTAACATCGTGGAGCCGTCGGCGGCCTCCGACCGGGACCAACCTGAGGGCGCCAGTCGCGGAGCCTGCGGACCTGACATCGCGGAGCTGGCCGTCTTTGGAGCGGGGAGAGCTGTGGTGGCGCTCGGCTGCGACCCGACTTTGGAGCTTCAGGCCCGGTGGACGGGAACATCGGGAGCTCCAGGTCCCTGGTGGGAGACGGATCTTCGGAGCTCCCGCAACGGCAACTTCTCCCGCTGGAATCGCGGGGCTTAAAGGACACGGAGCGGGGTCTAACATCGCCCCGCGCGGGTAAGCGGCCATGGAACTTACCATCACCCGCCAGGGGCTCTATCATCGGAGCCCCAGATCGCCTCGACGCTGCAGTTGGACTGCTGGACCGCGGGTGAAGAACAGGGGGAAGAGATAAGACTTTGCCTTCCATCACAGTGAGGAGGTGTTGGAGACTCACTGTGGTGCATGTTTGTGTAAACTGTGTTAAGTGTGGGTCTTGGGTTGTTTTGTAACGTAAAACAAAAACTGTGGAAAATGCAATTTCGTTCAAACTTGTTTGAATGACAATAAATAGCATTCTATTCTATTCTACTCTTTGCTTCCTGTCTGCCAACCAGTTCTCTATCCATTTCCTAACTATTCCTAACCTAACACCATTTCCTGACTAATGTGGATTCCCTTCAGTTCCTCCCTCCCACTAGATCCTCAGTCCCCTAGTATTTCTGGGAGATTGTTTGTGAAGACAGAACCAAAGTATTTGTTTAACCGTTCTGCCATTTCTCAGTTTCCCATTATAAATTCACCCGTCTCTAATTGGAAGGGAGCTACATTTGTCTTCACTAATCTTTTCCTTTTCACGTATCTAAAGAAACTTTTAGAGTCCGTTTTAATATTCCCCGCTGGCTTTCTTTCATGCTCTTTTTTTCCCCCTCTTAATTAACCCTCCCCTGTTGAGTTCTAAATTTCTCCCGGTCCTCCGGTTTGCTGCTTCCTCTGGCAAATTTATATGTTTTTTCCTTGGATTTAATTCTATCCTTGATTCCCTTGTCAGCCACAGTTAAGCCACATTCCCCATGTTATGTTTTCACCAGATAGGAATGAACAATTTTTGGGGTTCATTCATGTGGTCTTTAAATCTTTGTCATTGCATCTCCTCCATCAACCCTTTAAGTATAATTTGCCCGTCTATCCTAGCCAATTCCCGTCTCATACCTTCAAAATCTCCATTGGTCAAGTTCAGGATCCTAGTCCCTCAATTAACCGTGTCACTCTCCATCCTAATGCAGAATTCCACCATATTATGGTCACTGTTGCCCAAGGAGCCTTGCACAACAAGATCGCTAACTAATCCTTCCTCATTACACAATACCCAGTTTAGGATGGCCTGTCCTCTAATCGGTTCCTCTACATATTGGTTTAAAAACCCATCCCGTATGCATTCCAGGATATCCTCCTCCTCAGCACTGTTACCAATTTGGTTGGCCCAATATGTAGATTAGAGTCACCCATGATAGCCACTGTGCCTTTACTATGCGCATCCCTAATTTCCTGCTTGATGCTATCCCCAACCTCCCTACTGCTGTTTGGTGGTCTATATACAACTCCAACAAGCGTTTTCTGCCCTTGGTTATTTCACAGTTCTACCCATACCGATTCTACAGCATCCAAGCTAATGTCTCTCCTTGCTATTGCATGAATCTCCTCTTTAACCAGCAATGCCACCCCACCTCCTCTTCCTTTCTGTCTATCTTTCCTGAATATCGAATACACCTGCATGTTTAGCTCCCAGCCTTGGTCACCCTGGAGCCATGTCTCCGTAATTCCAACTATATCATATCCCTTAACTACTAACTGCACATTCAATTCATCCACTTTATTGTGAATGCTCCTCGCATTAAGGCACAAAGCTATCAGGTTAATGTTTCTTATCTCCCGTCTATCTTTTGCTTCTGTCCTCCTTTTATGGCCCCCTGTCTCCTTGCATTGGTCCCCTGCCCTGTTGTTTAAACGTGACCTTTCCTACACTCTCTTTCCTGTTAAGTGCATGCATACGCTTCCAAGTTGTTGACTCCCCTCCCCCACTGTTTAGTTTAAACCCGCCCGTGTAGCACTGGCAAACCTGCCGGCCAGAATGCCAGTCCCCTTCCAATTAAGGTGCAACCCATCCCTTTTGTAGAGGTCACCCTTGCCCCAGAAGAGATCCCAGTGATGTAGAAATCTAAATCCCTGCCCCCTGCACCAACTCCTCAGCCACACATTCAGATCCCCAATCTCCCTGTTCCTACCTTCACTACCACGAGGTACTGGAAGCAACCCAGTGATAACCATCCTAGAAGTCCTGCTTTTCAGCCTCCTACCTAGTTCTCTATACTCATGTTGCAGAACCTCCTTCCTCTTCTTACCCACGTCATTTGTGCCTACATGCACAACTACTTCCGGCTGCTCACCTTCCGTCTCGAGGATGTTCTGAAGTCTGTCTAAGACGTCTTGGACCCTGGCACCAGGGAGGCAACAGACCAACCTTGAGTCTCACCTGTGGCCACAGAATCTCCTGTTCGCACCTCTGACAATGGAGTCACCCACCACTATAGCTCTGCCTGACGTCGGTCGAGCCTCAGTGGCAGGTTTCGAGTCACAGACTGGAAGCATCATCTGCCCTGACAGCTCCCAAAAGGGTGCACCTGTTTTCAAGAGGTACTTCCACCAAGGTCTCCTGCATTAGTTTCATCCTCTTCCTTTCCGTCTCTAGCCTTCGCACCTCTTGTGTTCTTGGAGTGACGACCTGCCTGGGTCCTGTCCAGGAAGCTTTTGTCTTCCTGCTGCTCCAGTTCGCTAACTCGGTTCTTGAGGAGCTGCATCTGGGCACAGTTCCCACAGGGGTAGTGGCCAGTGACACCAGTGATGTCCCTGGCTTCCCACACCCTGCAGCAAACACACTGGAGTCATATTTCTGCCATCACGCCAATAAGTTTAGATATTTAAATTAAATACACAACCAAAGAAATGTGGCCTCCCCGAAGACTCTTGAGTCAAAGACTCAAACATTACCTCCAAAGGCACTTCACCTCAACTGGACCGCTCCACTTTTATTTGCTAATCAATTAATTAATTTACTAATTAACTAACTTACCAATTAACTAATTTAGTTTCTGCAGCCAATCCCCGCACTCGCTCCTTCAACCTCCGCTCATCTGCCAACCTTGAAGTTAATCCTCGTCCATATCTCTCGTTTCCCTCATCCCTAACCTGTCTGAAGAAGGGTCTCGACCCGAAATGTCATGCATTCCTTCTCTCCAGATGCCCGAGTCACTCCAGCATTTTGTATCTATCTTCAGTTTAAACCAGCACCTACAGTTCCTTCCTCTACCCCAGTGGTATCAATATTGACTTCGCTATCTCCTAGTAGCCTTTGCTTTCCCTCTTTCGCTCCATCCCTCCCCTTCCCAGTTCTCCGATCAGTTTGAGTGCCATTTTATTTTATCTGTGTTGGCTTCATTGTCACCTTCTCCCAGATAACAATGATCTATTCTACATTTTACTTGACGTTCATCCCCTTTGATGTCTCATTTTCACACCTTACACTTTCTTATCTCTGTGTCTCCCCTTTCCCTGATTCTGTGTGAAGAATGGTCTCAACCCGAAACGTCACCCTTTCCTTCTATCCAGAGATGCTGCTTGGCCTGTAGAGGTACAGCATAAAATGGACTGTTTAGGTTGATTTAGTTTAGAGAAACTGATGGGAAACAGGACCTCTGCCTTTATCAGGCACGTCAACCAGGCCAGGGGGAGAAATGTGAGCTCATCCTCTGTAGCAGAAGAAAACGGAGAGCTGGCTGAGTTTTAGACGGAGAGAGAGGTGGGATGGTGTTGGTGTGGAGAGGGACCTGGGTGTCCCTGGACACGCCTCACTGGAAGTTTCCTGCAGGAAGAGCAGCAGGAAGGAGGGAGATGATCCGTGTGCCTTCACTGCGAGAGGGGTTTGAGTCCAGGCGTAGAGAAGTCTCGCTCCAGTTATCAGGGGGGAGGGGGAGACCGCACCTGGAATATTGTGGACAGGTCTGAGGGAGGATCAGGCGACGGAGGGAGAGCAGCATTGGGTCACCGGATCGATTCCCAGGATGGGGGGTTTGTCCCAAGAGGAGAGAGGAAGCAAACTGAGACCGTCCTCTCTGGAGTTTAGAAGAACGAGGGGTGATCGAGGTTGAGGTCACAGGTGCCGGAGGTCGGACGGGCTGGCGTGGGTTCCGGAGGTTGGTCGAGGACACGCCGCCGAGAGCAAAGGGGGCCTGGCGTGGGGGGAGCGGCCTGAGAACAAAGGGGAACCATTGGGGACTTCATTGAACACTTTATACCTTTGTTAGCGTCCTATACGTGGCGACCCTTTGCATACCTTGTGTAAGCAAAACAAAGAATCTCACTGTGACTTGTCACGTGACAATGAAGTATCATTCATTCATTCAGTTTTTTTCCTGCAGTGGTTTAGTTTAGTTTAGTTTAGTGATACAGCATGGAAACAGGCGCTCCAGCCCATGCTGGCCATTGATCACCCGTTCACTGGTGATCCTGGTTGTCCTGGTTACAGTTCTCATTCTTCAGCATCTGGAGAGGGTTTAAGGAACGTTCAAGAGGCAGCAGATTGATCAAACCTAATTCTTTGGCGATTATATGACAATTGTGTCCTCAATGACAAAATAATATTTACAACTGTCTTTATTTCTCAGTTCCAGATCAACGTTTTTGTGAAGCAGGATGGAGCTGCGAAATCACAGAGGTAAAAACCCCATGGTTTGTTTATATATCATAGTTCATAAATTCATGTGATAGGAGCAGAATTAGGCCATTCGGCCCATCAAGTCTACTCCGCCGTTCAATCATGGCTGATATCCTAACCCAATGTCCTGCCTTCTTCCCATAACCCCCGACACCAGCACTAATCAAGAATCTATCTATCTCTGCCTTAAAAATATCCATTGATGACCTCCATAACCTTCTGTGCCAAGGAATTCCATAGATTCACCACCCTCTGACACAAGAAATTCCTCCTCATCTCCTTCCTAAAGCAATATCCTTTAATTCTGAGGCTATGACCTCTGGCCCTAGACTCTCCCACTAGTGGAAACATCCCCTCCACATCCACCCTATCCAAGCCTTGCACTATTTGGGAAGTTCCAATGAGATCCTCCTCACCCTAAATCTCAGTGAGTCGAGGCCCAGTGCCACCAAACACTTATCATATGTTAACCCACTCATTCCTGGGATCATTCTTGTCAACCTCCTCTTCAGTATCTGCAGTTCATTCCTACACATCCTTCTATAATAATACTTCTATATCCCGTCTTGAAATACTTTTTATGTTCTGGGGGAATGACACAAATCTGTTTGAAAATGAATCCGAGTTGCAAGGCTGTGGGGACTATTTAACAAAGATGTCACAAATTCTTCCCTTTGCTCCTTAAATGAGAAACACTGATCAGTTTGCTAAAGATCGCTACAGTAGGGCAGCACGGTAGAGTTGCTGCCTTACAGCGCCAGAGACCCAGGTTTGATCCCGACTAGGGGTGCTGTCTGTACAGATTTTGTACATTCCCCCCATGACCTGTGGGGATTTTCCCTGGATGCTCCGGTTTCCTCCCACACTCCAAAGACATGAAGGTTAACTGTATGTTAATTGGTTTTTGTAAAATTATATACAGTCCTGATTGTGTCGGATAATGTTAGTGTGCGGGGATCACTGGTCAACACGGACTTGGTGGGCCGAAGGGCTGTTTCTGCTCTGAATGTCCAAACTAAACTAAACTAAGTTCAATCGAAATCTCAAATTCTTACATTCATTTTGGTTTGTATCAAGGAGAAATCCAAGGGGTAGGGACTCTTCAATAATTTTTTTCACATTGACCATCAATATGTTGGGCACCACTTCTTCCAGCTGGTGAAGAGAAGATTTGGTAGTTACCCCATCAATCATGAATTGGCCCAACCTGCTCTAAGAGATGAGGATTAATTTTATACATATAAACTATGTGACTATTGAATTTGACGTAATGTTGGATGAATAGTCTGAATTTTGGGGGGAGTGTCCTTTAGTGGTTTCCTTGATCTTCTCTACAGCACATGGCACAGCTGGTGGAGATGTTGCCTCAATTGCCAGAGATCCGGATTTTATCCTTACCTTACGTGCTGTTTTCACAGATGACTGTGACTTTGGGGTTCCTTCCAGGTGCTTCGGTTTCCTCCCACATCCCAAAGATGTGGAGGTTTGCAGGTTACTTGGTTTGTAGGCCACTGGATGTTTTCAAGAGAGAGTTAGATAGAGCTCTTGGGGCTAACGGAATCAGTGGATATGGAGAGAAAGCAGGAATGGGGTACTGATTTTGGATGACCAGCCACGATCGTATTGAATGGTGGTGCTGGCTCGAAGGGCCGAATGGCCTACTCCTGCATCTATTTTCTATGTTTCTATGTCTGTAATTTGTTCCTCGTGTGTAGGGAGTTGATGAGAGAGTAGGAAAACATAGAAGTAGTGTGAATGGGCGAGCAATGGTCAGCGTGGATTCGGTGGGTCTAAACTAAACTAAACTTCCAGTTCCATCCTCGCTTTAGACTATTAGCCAAGTGCAACACAGCCATTTGAGGGATAGGCTCAGTAATATTCCACATGAAGCCACACCTCATTAAAAATAGAAAGAGGGGTATAAAGGGAATATAAAATATTTGCCCAGCCCTGTTTAACCATTCAACATCATGCAATCTCCAGAGGCTGGTAGTAGACTTCAGTGCACTATTCCCAGCTTCTTCTCACATCCCTGATCCAGTTACCATCAAGAAATAGATTTACCTCCTCGTTGCTTATATTTAATGATTTGGCCTTCTCAGACTACTGGCTTCACGAACCCACAAATTAATCACCGCAACATCTGCTGATCTTGGTGCTAGACGGCATCCCCCGTATCCTAAGGCTGAGACCTCTGTTCCTGGTGCGTCCATTATCACGAACATCCCTCCCTTTATCTAGTCTCTCCAGTTAAAAATGACACCATACAGTTCTCCTCACCCGAGTCATTGGAGTTCTGGTAACTTTAACACCTTTAATATAACACAATGCTAACAAAATGTTTGTGTATTACTCTAGACACAGGGTGTATCGGGCTGGTTTCAGGGAGCAACTTGGAACTCCACCATTTTATCATTTCCAATGTTTCAATACTACTCAACCTTCAACTAAACACAAGGTCAAGCAGAGTTCTCCCCTCAGCTGGTTTAAACTGCATGACCAACACTTTCCCAGAATGGGCTGCAGCGATGTTGTATGATAATGGTCGCGGTGAAGCTGGCCGGCAAATCACACACCTCATCTTGCTTCAATGTGTCAGAAGGAACTGCAGATGCTGGTTTAAATCGAAGATAGACACAAAAAGCTGGAGCAACTCAGCGGGACAGGCGGCATCTCTGGAGAGAAGGAACGGGTGACTGCCTGTTCCTTCTCTCCGGAAATGCTGCCTGTCCCGCTGAGTTGCTCCAGCTTTTCGTGTTCATCTTACTTCAAATCCAACAAACCGCAACCCAGTCCCATCCTACAAAGTGTTTAGAAAATATCCAGACAAGCATGGCCGATGTGAAGGGTCTTCATAGACCCTCATTCCCAGTGAGTAACGATTGCCCTGGCTGTAATTGGCAAGTCTCCACTGACATACTGGTTCCTTCAATAAACCAGGACTCATCTCAACTCAACAGTGTCCTGGTAACTATGAGTCTCACACATAGAGTATATACAGTAGTTTAATTTAGTGATGAAGCACGGAAACAGGCCCTTCGGCCCACTGAGTTCATGCTGACGAACAATCCCCCGTACACGAGTTCAATGTTAGCCCAATTTTGCATCCTACACACTAGGGGCAGTTTACAGAAGCCAATTAACCTACAAACACGCATGTCTTTTGAATGTGGGAGGAAACCAGAGTACCTGGAAAAAACCCACACTGTTACAGGGTGAACGTACCAACTCTGCACAGACAGGATCAAACCCGGGTCTCTGGCACTGCGAGGCAGCAACTCTACCGCTGTGCCACCGGGAATTAGCTGTCGGAGGAGGTAGTTGAGGCAGGTATTATAACATTTAAAAGACATTTGGACAGGTAGATGGAGAAGCAAGGTTTAGAGGGATAAGGACCAAATCCAGGCAGGGGGGGGACTAATGTTGATGGGCCAGCATGGACAAGTTGGGCTGAAGGGCCTGTTTCCATGCTGTTATGCTCTAGGACTCCAGAATGAATCTGGAGTGAGCTCAATTATAAGAATGTGTTCGAGTGGACCATGGTGTTCAGCATTGCAAGGGTCACACTGAGTGCATGGGATATGAGCTGACATTATTATTAGGTTTCATAGAATCATAGTCAAAGAGCCATGTAGCACAGAAACAGGCCAATGGCCATGCTGACATCTAAACTAGATCCACCTGCCTATGTTTGACCCATATCCCACTAAACCCTTCCTACCCATGTACCTCCAATGTCTTTTAAACTACCTCCAAACTACCTCCTCTGGCAGCTCATTCCATATACCCACCGCCCTCTGAGTGAGAAAGTTGCCCCTTAGGATTCTATTACATGGGTCCACTCAATAAACCCATTCAAATTCATGTTTAGTTTTGAGACACAGCGCGGAAACAGGCCCTTCAGCCCACCGAGTCCGCGCCAACCAGCGATTCCCACATATTAACACTATTCTATACCCGTTAGGGACAATTTTTACATTTACCAAACCATTTACCTACACACCTGTACCTCTTTGGCGTGTGGGAGGAAACCGAAGATCTCGGAGAAAGCCCACGCAGGTCACGGGGAGAACGTACAAACTCCGTACAGACAGCACCCGTAGTCAGGATCGAACCCGGGTCTCCCGCGCTGCATTCGCTGTAAGGCAGCAACTCTACCGCTGCACCGCCGTGCCGCCCTGTTGTTAGAATAAAGGCCAAAAGGAAAGACTTACAGAGCCTCAGTTACAAGTAGATGAAACAGCACACTGTAGACAAAATCACACTGTACAAGCTTAATCCTTCTTGTTTTTCAGGGAGGAGAAATAGTCATGGGAGCACCTGGCAGCTATTACTGGCAAGGTAAGCAACTCTAATAATGAGGGAATGTCCAGAGGTATAAATGCTAACAAAGGTCATAAGGAATAGTAGTAGAATTAGGCCATTCGGCCCATCAAGTCTATTCCACCATTCAGTCATGGCTGATCTATCTCTCCCTCCTAACCCCATTCTCCTGCCTTTTCCCCGTAACCTCTGACACTTGTACTAATCAAGAAGGCTGATTTCAAAGCAGAATAATATTTGGGGAATTTCGGATTAACTACATGAACGAACATAAATGGGGTCATGAACGAGCTCCATTATGTCCATAAGATGGACACTCCGGACAGTCAAAGCCGCCACAGTGTATCGAGTGTACCGTATCGAGTGTACCATATCTAGTGTACCGCAGCGTACCATATCGAGTGATTTGTGTGTATTCTTCAACTTATTCATATAATTTCTCGCATGTTGCAAAACATACTTGGCCAATAAAATATGATTATGATGATTATGATGATGATAATGAAGCTCGTTCATGGCCCACTTGTCTGTAGTTATTCACAGAAACTTTCTTCAGGCTGCTACAGGTATAACATGGTACCACTGAGGAGCGTGGTACACCCAATGTGTGCCACACATATCTCATGCCAAAGCCTAGAGGAGATATGATTCAAGACAGAAATGTTCTTAACATTTTCCTGCTGTACCTTTGCTGGAAACCCATTTCCACCCTCCTGCCAGTTATAAAGAAATTATAATCCATAACCCCACATATATATATATCACAATCTCAGCCTGAAGATTGACACAAAATGCTGGAGTAACTCAGCGGGACAGGCAGCATCTCTGGAGAGAAGGAATGGTGTTGTTTTGGGTCACAACCCTTCTGAAGAAGTCTGAAGATCCTTGAAGAAGCATCAGCAATTCCTTCCTCCACAATCTTAGTCCACTGGATTTCATTCCCATATAACCGGAAGAACATTCCGCTGTGCCAACTGAGGCAAGTTTGGCACACAGATCATGAGAATGTTTGAAAAACTACCGGCTCCAAGCTCTGATTCTGTGAAGCGGACATGTAGTAAAATGTTGACCTGGGTACTTGGGTAAATGGGGTTGGTGAGGATGGGTACATCCCGTGTGGCCTGGTTCTGTGTGGTACTCTGGAATACATATGTCACGCTTCCTCCACCTTTCATGCTGCTTTTTTAAAAACAATATTTATTTTATTAGAAGCAATTGTACAAAGAGAAAGTATTCGACATAACAGTTATACAATTTTTGTACTGGTTCAATTTTAATATTTTATAAACTAATAACTAAATCGGAAAAAAGGAAAAAGAAAAACATGCTGTTATTGCTGAGTTATAGTCACACAGCGGGGAATCAAGCTGACCAAGATGCAACATCGATACAAGTCCTACCTGCCTGCCTGCCTTTGGCCTTTGGCCCATACTGCTCTGAACATTTCCTATCCATGTACCTGTCCCAATGCTTTTTAAATGTTGTTATAGTACCTGCCTCAACTACCTCCTCTGGCAGCTCATTCCATATACCCAACACCTTCTGGGTGAAAAGTTGCCACTCGGGTTCCTCTCATCTCGCCTCTCTCACACTAAACAATGTGCTCTGGTTCGTGATTCCCCTTCTCTGGGTAAATGACTTGCATTTATCCTGTCTATTCCCCTCACAATCTTATACACCTCTACATGATCAGCCCACAACCTCCTGTGCTCCAAGGAATAACGTTCTAGCCTGTAGCAGGGTGTTAAGTCCTGGTAACATCTTCTCTGCCCTCTTTCCAGCTTAATAAAATCCTTCCTATAGCAGGGTGACCAAATATTCCAAATACGCCCTCGCCAATGTCTTGTACAACCGTAACATTTCATCCCAACTTCTATACCCAGTACCTGACAGATGAAGACCAACGTGCTGAAAGCCTCCCTGACCACCCTATCTAACTGTGACACCACTTTTAAGGACCTCTCTACCTGCACTCCTAGATCCTTCTGCTCTACAACACTCCCCAGTTAGATTATTGTCACGTGTACCGAGGTACAGTGAAAAGCTTTTGTTGCGTGCTAACCAGTCAGCAGATAGACAATGCACGATTACAATCGAGCCATACAGATACATGATAAGGGGAATAAGATGAATAATGTGCAAGGAAAAGTCCAGTAAACTCTGATCAAAGATAGTCCAAGGGTCTCCAATGTGGTGGATAGTAGTTCAGGACTGCTCTCTAGTTGTTGGTAGGATAGTTCAGTTGTCTGATAACTGCCAGACTGTCATTCATTGTGAAGGTCCTAGCCTGGTTTGACTTCCAAAAATGCAACACCTCACATTAATCTGCATTAAACTCTATTAACCGTTCCTCAGCCAACGTCCAACTGATCATGATCCTGCTGTAATAACCATCTCCGCTATCCACGATACCACCCACTCAAAGGCCAGAACTCCACACAACTGAAATCTGAATCCAAATCCCTAGCCTGCTTAGTTGCTTCAACTCCATAACCACACTGTCGAAATCTGGGAGACACAAAATGCTGGAGTAACTCAGCGGGACAGGCAGCATGTCAGGAGAGAAGGAATGGGTGTTGTTATGGGTCGAGACCCTTCTCAAAATCTGGGACCTACTTCGTAGTGTTATTCGCGACCATGGTCCCACCACTCCTCTCCATGAAGGTGATGTCTGCCTATCCCATGTCATCCAACTGATGCTCTCTGCTCATGTAAAGTGCCTGAGATATCAATGCTTAAACTTCCTGTAATCCAATCAGGCCAGTTGATCACTGCCAACATTGACACGATTCTCCGTAGATACGACTACAACAATCCACTGAAAATATTGAGCTCGACCACGCAAACTGAGGATGAGAAAGGGAAACAAGATAACATCTTCTTGGGTAAGGCTCCAATGCTCTTTACTGTAATTAATATTCTGTATTTTCTCTTTCAGGATACAGTGGTGTTCTAAGTAATTGAATTGAATACTTTATTGTCACTTGTGACGAGTCACAGTGAAATTCTTTGTTTGTATACCCAAGGTATGCAAATAGTGGCCACCTAAAGGGCTCTGACCAAGTCACAAAGTATCCCGAGCCATATGCCCCCCTCCCCCCTCACGGCAGTCCCTAATGCCAGGTCCACCCTTGTTCTCCCCCCTCCCTGCCACCCCACCAATTATTTCAAATATGCTGGGGCTGCAGGGAGGCCTGACAGAGAGGTATATGTAGGGTCGACAGTCAGAACCTTTATGCCTGGTGGAAATGTCAAAAACGAGGGGGCAAAGCCTTAAGGTGAAATGGGACAAAGTTGAAAGGAGATGTGCGGGGCAAGCGTATTTTACACAGTGTGCCTGGAACACACTAGCAGGGGTCGTGGTGGAGGCAGATACAATAGTGGCATCTAAGAGGTTTTTAGGTAGGCTCATGGATAGACAGGGAATGGAGGAATTTGGATCATGGCCAGGCCAGATGAGATTAGTTTAGCTTGGCATCATATTCGGCACAGACATTGTGGGCCGAAGGGCCCCTTCCTGTGTTTTATCTTTTATGTTCTATGTTCTACACTGAGGAGGAGAGCTGCCACTCTTTGCATCTGCTCAATAGAGTCTATAATTAATTGAAGGAAATAGACAAAATAATGAGATTGGGCTGAATCTATTGCTACCATCTGTCAATTTCATCTTGTCATTTCCATATTGCTCTTTGAAACGACTGCTTCTTCTGCTCAGATAGTTCCTTGGGATCGAGACATCCACTCCAGTGTTCTAGGTTCCGACACTCTTCCACAGCTCAGACAGGAGGGCAGCACAGTGGCGTGGTGGTAGAGTTCCATCCTGACTATGGGTCAGTCTATACAGACTTTGTACCTGCGCCCGGGTGCTCCTGTTACCTCCCCCCATCCCAAAGATGTATGGGTCTGTAGGTTAATTGTAAATTGTAAATTGTCTCTAGTGTGTAGGATAGTGTTAGTCTATGGGGTGATCGCTGGTTGGCTCATACTCGGTGGGCCGAAGGGCTTGCTCCAACCTAGGTTTCCCTTGTTGGTTTGAAGTGGCCTTGGGCTAAAATCTCTCAGTGTTGATGGGGAAGACATATTTCTTTAAGGAAGTTTTGAGTCTTGAATCTTCTCCTACATCTGCCGAGTGTTTCCCTTGTCAGAGCTCAGAGATTTTCTTCTTTTTCTTCTTGCGTGTGGCGTGCACGGCCTAAAGATGTTGGACAACTTGTTCTACTTGATCTTCCGTTTGTGCACGTCGAGTTGAATGCATTAGTCGAAGCAGGGTGGACCACGTGAAGGTTGCAATCTTCCACCCCTCTCAGAGACTTTGTTTTGACAGTACAGTACATTCTTCTTTTAAAAGGCCTCTTCAGTGTAAACCAGCATCTACAGTTCCTTCTGACACACTTTATAATGGATTTCAGGCATAGCGGAAGGGCCTACCGATGGCTGCCAATGCCACCCCGGCTCGCTCCACCTCACTGGCCGCTTGTCCCCGGCTGGCCCCAGCACCGCCCCCAGCTCATGCCATCTCCCTGGCCGGGCCTTCTGCCACCACCGCCTGCCCACACAGCTTCCTCAGCCGCTTACAGGCCATCACCGCCACTGCCGGCAGCCCGCGACCATCACCCCACCCCCCGGCCGCCAGCAGGCCAGGGCCATCAACCCACCTGGATTCCAGGCCCAGCTCCGGACCAAGAGTCCAATAATGGGTCCCAACCGGAAAAGTCACCTATCCGTGTTCTCCAGAGATACTGCCTGACCCACTGAGTTCCTCAAGCACTCTGTGTCCTTTTGTGTATCAACCAGCAACTGTAGTTGTTTGAAGAAAGGTCTCGACCCAAAGCGTCACCCATCCCCTCTCTCCAGAGATGCTGACTGTCCCACTGAGTTACTCCAGCATTTTGTGCTTATCTTCGATTTAAACCAGCATCTGCAGTTCTTTCCTACACACTGCAGTTGCTTATTGCTGCTACTTGCACAATGACAATCCCATACTCGATTAGAGCAGACAATCAGCCCCCCAGTGAATCTCATTGTAACTGGATGCAATTGACATGGCCGCTCTAGTGTTGTTATCAGAGTGTAACCTGGACCTCAGAACTGGGAGAGGACAAGGACATTGGATTGCTGGTCCTTCCAGGGAATTTGCAAGCATTTTTGGAGGCAAAGTCATTGGGTAGGGTTAAGGTGGAGGTTGATGTGTTCTTGATTAGTAGGGGTGTCAAGGTTTATGGGGAGAAGGCAGGAGAATGGGGTTAAGAGGGAAAGATAGATCAGCCATGGTTGAATGGCGGAGTAGACATTATGGGCTGAATGCCCTACTTCTGCTCCGATGACATGAACATCAACGTATATGTTTCCAATCCTGTTTGCAGTTAATTAATGCCTTAATTTTGTGGTCATTCTTCTTAAACCAGTCCTGGTACTTCTTGTTAGCCAAGCCAAGTGTCAATTGATGTGGACATCCTTAAACTGTGGATCCTTTGCTCCTCATGCAGGCTAGGGGTTGACAACTTTGTGAGTTGCTGTCAGTGAAAGGATGTCTCTGTGGGATCCTTCACAGTTTTGAAACTGATCTTCTTGTGCTGTGTAGAGATACAGTGTGGAAACAGGCCCTTCAGCCCACCGGGTCCGTGCTGACCAGTGATCCCCGCACACTAAAGGGCCTGTCCCACCAGCATGCAACTCTATGCGATTAGCGCGACCTAACGTGGTCGCTTGAGCCGTCCGGCGTCGTGAGGCTGGTCCCACTTCGATCGCCGGAGCCGTGCGGAACTGTGCGGAGTTCGTCCCGACATCGCGCGGGGCTCCGAAAAACCGACTATGTCCAAAAATTCCGCGCGGCAACGGCTTGTCGGCTGGCAGTCGCCTCGACATTTACACACCGCCCCGACATCGTGCCTCCGTGAACCTATTTGTAAGTGCCTCCGTGACCCTCTATGTGTGTGGCACCGTGGCCCTGTGTGTGTGTGTGCCTCGGTGCCCCTCTCTGTTCTGGCGAACTTACCTTGAACTTCGCTCCAAGTTCGTCTCACTTAGCGCTGCGTTGCGCCACTCACCCGACCTCCGCGCGGCCCCCGCTTCTAGTTTGATCGCGTTCATCGCATAGAGTTGCATGCTGGTGGGACAGGCCCTTAACACTATCCTACACACACTAGGGACAATTTTTTTTTTCATTTATACCAAACCAATTAACCTACAAGCCTGTACGTCTTTGGAGTGTTGGAGGAAACCAAAGATCTCAGAGAAAACCCACGCAGGTCACAAGGAGAACGTACAAACTCCGTACAGGCAGAACCCGTAGTCAAGATCACTGTAAGGCAGCAACTCTATCGCTAGACCATTGTGCCGCCTGTATTTTTGGAGGTAATTGTGTGGATGGGACGACATCAGTCTCAGTATATGGGTAATGTGAATATCTTTACAGTGTCTCATCCAAACAAGAAGATAATTTAGAAGGTGCCAGTGCTTAGATTGGAGAGGGTTACCATGACATCTTTAGCATATTTCTCTAACAAAACCAGATGCCTGTTGTGACAAGGTTATGCCCCGGGCATTTTGTCAAGAGACCATCCCTACTCCTGCCTTGCCAATCATACCTTCATTGAGGGGTGCGTTCCTTCCCGTGCACTCATTCAAGACACCCAGGAGGCTCAGTTTCTCGACCGTTACGATGAAGACCAGCATCATTTGTGTAGGAAGGAAGAGCAGATGCTGGTTTAAACGATGATATGCCCCAATAAACACTAATCCCACCTGCCAGCCTTTGGCCCATCTTCTTCTCAGCATTTTCTGTCCAAGTACCTGTCCCAATGCTTTTTTTAAATGTTGTTATAGTACCTGCCTCAACTACCTCCTCTGGCAGCTCGTTCCATATACCATGTGAAAAGGTTGCCCCTCAGGTTCCTATTAAATCTCACCACTCTCACTGTAAACCTTGTATAAGGCTTGTATTCACTGGAGTTTAGAAGGATGAGGGGGCATCTTATAGAAACATATAAAATTATAAAAGGACTGGACAAGCTAGATGCAGGAAAAATGTTCCCAATGTTGGGCGAGTCCAGAACCAAGGGCCACAGTCTTAGAATAAAGGGGAGGTCATTTAGGACTGAGGTGAGAAAAAACGTTTTCACCCAGAGAGTTGTGAATTTGTGGAATTCCCTGCCACAGAGGGCAGTGGAGGCCAAGTCACTGGATGGATTTAAGAGAGAGTTAGATAGAGCTTTAGGAGTTACTAGAATCTAGGGATATGGGGAGAAGGCAGGCACAGGTTATTGATTGGGGACGATCAGCCATGATCACAATGAATGGCGGTGCTGGTCCGAAGGGCCGAATGGCCTCCTCCTGCACCTATTGTCTATTGTTTCTGTGTTTCTATGTAACCTATGACCTCTGGTTCTCGATTCCCCACCTCTGGTTAAATGACTCCGTGCATTTACCCAGTCAATTCCCCTCACAATCTTATACACCTCTATATGATTCCCCCCATTCTCCTGCACTCCAAAGAATATCTTACCCTGCACAATTTCCCCGTATAGTTCAGGCCTTCAAGTCCTGGCAACATCCTCATAAACCTTCTCTGTACCCTTGCCAGCTTTACAAAACCCTTCCTATAGTAGGAAGACCAAACCTGAACACTCCAAATGTGTAAGGAGGAACTGCAGATGCTGGTTAAACTGAAGACAGACACAAAATGCTGGAGTAACTCAGCGGGTCAGACAGCATCTCTGGAGAAAAGGAATAGGTGACATTTCGGGTAGAGACCCTTCCTCAGACTGAGAGTCAGGGGAGAGGGAACTGAGAGATATAGAGATACAAAGAACAAATGAGTGAAAGGTATGCAAAAGGTCAAATCAAAGACAGCAATGATGATCAAGGAAAGGTGGAGCCCACAATGGTCCATTGTTGGCTGTGGAGAAAGTGATTATAAGTGAATCTAATGAGAGAAACAGTGGGACTCAGCAGGACGACAGTGAAATTAGTAGGATGACTAGGGTGGGGGACGGACGGAGAGAGAGGGGATGCAAAATAGACGTCCTCCTCAGTCTTGTCCAAAATTCTAAGGATTGCAGTGTAATTGGTTTTAGTTTCGTTTAGAGATAAAGCACTGAAGTGGGCCCTTCGACCCACCGAATCTGCGCAGCCCCAGCGATCCCCGCACACTTACACGATCCTACACACACTAGGGACAATTTACATTTATACCAAGCCAATTAACCTGCAAACCTGTATGTCTTTGGAATGTGGGAGGAAACCGAAGATCTCGGAGAAAACCCACGCAGGTCACTGGGAGAACGTCCAAACCCTGTACAGACAGCACCCGTAGTCGGGATAGAACCTGGGTCTCTGGCGCTGTTATGTGTAAGTTAGCCAGATTCCATGGGTAGATCTCGAATATATTGCAGCAGCTCACTCCATGAAGATGTTATTCCTTTTCCCTTTGCCCCAACGCTGGCTCATGAAACCAGCCACCTTGTGCCCACCCATGCCTCACAGTGCAGCAAGACTATTATAGTAAAGGTCCATTGTTTATTGTGTGGTCAAATACT
This sequence comes from Raja brachyura, assembly GCA_963514005.1. The sequence continues at coordinate 29,875,252 of OY740812.1, forward strand.
GGCTAAAACTCTGGACAATATCCCATGCTCTTCTGCAGAATAGTGGATGGGATCATTTACACCCAACTGACAACATGTCATAGAGCCATAGAATGATACAACATAGAAACAGGCCCTTCAGCCCCACTTGCCCACACGTCCACCAACATGTCCCAGCTACACTAGTCCCAAATGCCTGCCAGTCCGTATCCCTTGAAACCCGTCATATCCATGTACCTGTCTAAACGTTGGGATAGTCCCAGCCTCAACTACCCTCTCTGGCAGCTTGTTCCATACACCCTCCACCCTTTGTGTGAAAAAGTTACCCCACAGATGCCTATTAAATCTTTTCCCCTTCACCTTGAACCCGTGTCCTCTGGTCCTCGATTCCCCTACTCTGGGCAAGAGACTCTGTGCATCTACCCAATCTAATCCTCTCATGATTTTGTACACCTCTATAAGATCTCCCCTCATCCTCCTGCGCTCCAAGGAATAGAGACCCAGCCTACTCAACCTCTCCCTACAGCTCACACCCTCTAGTCCTGGCAATATCCTTGTAAATCTTTCCTGAACCCTTTCAAGCTTGACAATATCTTTCCTATAACATAGTGGCCAGAACTGAACACATTATTCTAAATGCGGCATCACCACCTGTCAACTCTTGTGGAATATCTTTTCTGGACAAAGGCATCCATATGAATGCAGCATTCCCTCACAGCGCACTAGATTGTAGACATATCTGGAGCAGCACTGAAGCACCTCACCTTCACACTAGCCACCACTCATCACCTGCCCTTACAATTTCTCTCCTTTGCACGAGCAATGGCTTAGTACTTTATGTGGAGGAAAGAACTGCAGATGCTGGTTTAAACCAAAGATAGACGCAAAATGCTGGAGTAACTCAGGGGGACAGGCAGCATCTCTGCAGAGGAGGAATCAGTCTGAAGAATGGGCCGAGACCCTTCTTCAGACTAGTATAGCTTAATTTAGAGATACAGGGAGGAAACAGACCCTTCGGCCCACCAGGTCCATGCTGACCACAATCACGTGCACTAGCTCTATCCTACAGGTGAAGGACAATTTACAGGTAGACAAAAATGTTGGAGAAACTCAGGCAGCATCTATGGAGTGAAGGAATAGGCAGCGTTTCAGGTCGAGACCCTTCTTCAGACTGATGTGGGGGGGAGGGGGGGGGGCGGGGAAAGGAAAGGAAGAGGCGGAGACAGTGGGTTGTGGGAAAGCTGGGAAGGGGAGGGGAAGGAGGGAGAAATCAAGGACTACCTGAAATTGGAGGTCAATGTTCATATCGCTGGGGTGTAAACTACCCAAGTGAAATATGAGGTGCTGCTCCTCCAATTTGCGGTGGGACTCACTCTGGCCATGGAGGAGGCCCAGGACAGAAAGGTCGGATTTGGAATGCTCTACATCGGAGGGGGAGTTGAAGTGCTGAGCTACCAGGAGATCAGGTTGGTTATTGCGAACTGAGAGGAGGTGTTGGGCGAAGCGATCGCCAAGCCTGCGCTTGGTCTCACCGATGTAGAGCAGTTGACACCAAGAACAGCAGATGCAATAGATGAGGTTGGAGGAGGTGCAGGTGAACCTCTGTCGCACCTGGAACGACTGCTTGGGTCCTTGGATGTAGTCGAGGGGGGAGGTAAAGCGACAAGTGTAGTATTTCCTGCGGTTGCAGGGGAAAGTACCGGGGGAGGGGCTGATTTGGGTGGGAAGGGACGAATTGACCAGGGAGTTACGGAGGGAGCGGTCTCTGTGGAAAGCAGAAAGGGGAGGAGATGGGAAGATGTGGCCAGTAGTGGGATCCAGTTGGAGGTTGGGAAAATGTCGGAGGATTATATGTTGGACAATTCGGCCAAGCGTCGTCCAGCAATCACCCATAGATGTTCTATCCCTCACACTGGGCACAATTGACAGAAGCCAATTAACCTGCAAACGTGCACGTCTTTGCAATGTGCGAGAAAACTGGAGAACTGGGAGGAAACCCACGTGGTCATAGGGAGAACGTACAAACTCCACACAGACAGCACCCGTAGCCAGGATTGAACCCGGGTCTCTGGTGCTGCAAGGCAGCAACTCTACCGCTGCGCCATCGTGCTGCTGCATTATTGGGGTATCTTTTCTATTTCATTTACCTTTAAAATAATTCAGTTAAAAAAACAATCTGGAATTCTTTGCATCATCTCTTTTTGTCGTTGAATGTCAGTTTTGTGTCACTAGCTGACACACTGGATCACGTTATACATACGGCATCAGGTTAAAGGCAGACGAATGTCCACAGGCGCATTGCATAACAGGTGACCCTCAATACACTGGCTTCATTTGAAAGTTTTAAGGTCATGGAGTCAGAGAGGGAGAGAGTCACACAGCGCAGAAACAGGATTTTGGGCCCACACTGGTGCCGTCTGTACAGATTTGCAGATTAATTGGCTTGGTAATAATGCAAAACTGTCTCTTGTGTGTGCAGGGTAGTGTTAGTGTATGGGGATCGTTGGTCGGCACAGACTCGGTGGGCCGAAGGGCCTGTTTCTGCGCCATATCTCTAAACTCAACTGAGCTAAGAGGTAGGAATGATGCTGAGGATGAATGCAGCAACTCGCTCTCGAAACATAAAGACTTCCATGAAAGTAATCTGTTCCGCAACTCCCCCTGCCAGACCTCGTGTCCCCTGGAAAACATCTGCAGGCATTGTGTGAGGTAGCCACTCTTGACAAACTCCTGTTAGACACACAATACATCAAGGCATCGATGTTTAAAAACAGATGACATGTTATTGAAGATATTGTCCTGTTAATACTGAATTGCACATTATCTTGTCAGTTGGCTGTCAGGATGTCTTTATGTTGTCAGGAATTCTGGCTTCTAATGGAAGATGTGAGTTGTCATGTTGAGAAAGTCTCAGGACGCTTACATTTAAAAATCTGTTCTGTTAAATGCAGCTTGAAAGGTGGTGAAAACCTTGTCTGGTGATATTACCTTCATAACCATCTGAACGTATCTATTTCCCAGGCTACTCGCTCACCTTGGGAGAGTTCACGGGCGACTCAGTAAAAGGTAAGGGTCATTGTCTTGTAGTGTTCTAGTCTAGTTTAGTTTAGAGAAACAGTGCGGAAACAGGCCCATCGGCCCAACGAGTCTGCACCAACCAGCGTTCCCCGCACACTAAAGGGCCCGTCCCACTTCCGTGTCCTTGGCACGCAAATTACGCAACCTCGTCGTTGCATTGAGGCCCACAGGCATTGTATGTCCGTGGGGCCGGCCCCACTGAGAAGCGTGGAGGGGTATGTAGTTGTGCGTGTCATCGCGCCGGGCTCCGAAATTTTGTAGTGAACGAAATCTTAGCGCGCCAACGGCCTGTCACGTAACTGACGGCTAATGTGGGACAGGCCCAAGACCCTGGCTCGAAGCAACGTCTCACCTCCAACAGCAGCAGAAACGGGCAAACGATCGGCGAACCCGGCCTGGGGCTCACGGCCGTTGCGGTCCTGATCCGCCCCCACTCCTACTCCCAGAGTGGGGCCAAGAAAATTGAAGATAGACACAAAATCCAGGAGTAACTCAGCGGGACCGGCAGCATCTCTGGAGAGAAGGAATGGATGATGTTTTGGGTCGAGACCCTTCTTTCAGACTGAAGAAGAGTCTCGACCCGAAACATCATCCATTGCTTCTCTCCAGAGATGCTGCCGGTCCCGCTGAGTTACTCCAGCATGTTGTGTCCATCTTCAAATCACGTCACGCGCTCCAGACGGCTGTGCAAACGCATAAAGTCGCGCACGACCTTCGCGGAACCGTCGTGCCTCAACGGGACCACGAGGACACGTAATTAGCGTGCCAAGGACACGTAAGTGGGACAGGGGCTTAACAGTATCCTACACACTTTAGGGACAATTTACACTTATACCAAACCAATCACCCTACAAACCTGTACGGCTTTGGAGTTTGGGAGGAAACTGAAGATCTCAGAGAAAACCCACGTGGTCAGGGGGAGAACGTACAAACGCCGTACAGACAGCACCCATAGTCAGGATCGAACCCAGGTCTCTGGCACTGTAAGGCAGCAACTTTACCACTGTGCCACCCTAGGTAATGTCACTTCATCACATGAGCTCTCGTTGATCCTGAGAGCCTCAATAACAAGTTATTCCGCATTGTCTGGTGATATGTGTTGTTTTGTCTTGCTGTGCAGTAGAATTAAATTATTTTTCATTAGAATCTAGTTACGTCTCATTTTAACATGGTTCAAATAAATCCTAGGAGATGCCTTAATATCATTTTCATTTAATTGCATCTTGTTCTCACTCCATAATATAAAAGATTCAGATATTTGCTAAAATACCAAAATTTGGAGGGGCAAACAGTGGTGTCAGTTAATGGTTTAAGACAGGGAAACATTGAACTCAACAATATCAAATAGCTTCATAAGTTCATGTTCTTAAGTTATTGGAACAGAATTAGGCCTTTGGCCAATCAAGTATACTCCGCCATTCAATCATGCTTGATCCATCATTCCCTCTCAATCCCATAACCCCTGACACCTGCACTCATCAAGGATCTATCTATCTCCACCTTAAAAATATCTCTCTCACTTGGCCTCCACAGCTGTCTGAGGCAATGAATTCCACAGATTCACCACCCTCTGACTAAAGAAATTCCTCCTCATCTCCTTTCTAAAGGTACGTCCTTTTATTCTGAGGCTATGGCCTGTGGTCCAAGACTCCCCCACTGGTGAAAACATCCCCTCCACATCCACTCTATCCAGGCCTTATCCAGACTCATTGGTACACGGCAACTAAGATAGTGTTGGAACCCTAATTCCCACATGAAGTCATGTTTTGGATACGCAGGACATACACACTAGTGGAATGATCAACAGTCATATCTAAAGCAATCTAGAAGTCCAGCCCATTACATACTTGGCCTGAGAGCAGCACCATGGCACAGTGGTAGAGCTGCTCCCTCACAGCTCCAGTGATCCAGGTTCGATTCTGACCTCAGGTGCTGTCTGTGTGGAGTTTACACGTTCTCCCTGAGACCGCCTGGGTTTCCTCGGGATGCTTCGATTTCTTCTCCCACATTGCAAAGATGTACGGGTTGTAGGCTAATTCCCCCTAGTGTGTACTGGGATAACCCATGGGAAAAGGGTGATCAATGGTTGGCATGGATTCAGTGGGCCGAAGGGCCTGTTCCCATGCTCTTTCTCTAAGCTAAACTAAGCAGAACCCATGGGAATGACTTGAAGCTGGTAAATCCTGAAGGAAATGTACTGATTTTGTACAGCAGTCTGTTGTTTCCATTAGAAAACTGGAGAAACAATCTTGTTCTCAGATACAAGAAGGATTGCTTCAGCCAGTGAGAGCGCCTCCTGTGGTGCCTCTATAATATTTTCTATAATCTCCTCACCCTACTCATCTCCGGCATTTTTCTTGGAGAGACCCTCACGCATCTGTGTCCCCACCATCATCCCACCATGGGGTGAAACTTAAAATCCTGATCAGCCATACCTCCCCCCCCCCCCCCCCTTACCTTTAATGTGATTAATTTGGGGAGTAAGATCAGGCTGATGATTTGGGTGTGGGGTAGGAGACATGGCTGATGGGAGTAGTTCAGTTCAGTTTAGTTTAGAGATGCAGTGTGGAAACAGGGCCTTAGACCCACCGAGTCCGCGCCAACCAGCGATCCCCGCACACTAGCACCATCCTACACTAGGGACAATTTACATTTATACCAAGCCAATCAATTAACAAGCCTGTATGTCTTTGGAGTGTGGGAGGAAACCAAAGATCTTGGATAAAGGTCACGGAGGTCGTGGGGAGAACGTACAAACTCCATGCAGACAGCACCCGTAGTCAGGATCGAACCCGGGACTCTGGCGCTGTAAGGCAACAACTACCGCTGCACCACCATGCCACCTGTTTTGGGTATTTGGAGGACTCTGAGGAAGGGCTGGGATGGCAGATGTTTTAACGTAATGGGGACCTGCCAGTGGTGGGTTCCTGTTGTCAGGCTCCATAGCGTGGCCTTGGCCAGGGAGATCTCATGTAAGCAATGAAAGGCTGTTGCAGGAGATACAACTGGCTCACTGCATGCCTGAACACCTCTGCTATGATTTTCATACATGCACTAGAGTGGTGGTCAGGTAAGCACTCGGTCCATTGCACATAAAATGACACAAAGTGCTGGAGTAACTCAGTGGGCCAGGCAGCATCCCTGGAGGAAATGGATAGGTTCTTGCCAAGACCCAAGTCGCAGACTGGTTCAGATACCATGCCGTGACTTTTTACATGGAGTCATTGAGATATATTGGAAAATTAATCCAATGTTCCCACTCTTTAAATCTGCTAGTTACTGTCTTTTAGTGAATAAACATTTATAACTTGGATCTTAAATGTGAGAACAAAATAAGTGGATGTGCATTTGGTGCCCATGTACTAAGTGTCCAAAAGGTCACTTATCCATGCTCTCCAGAGATGCTCCCTGACCCGCTGAGTTACTCCAGCACTTGGTGTCCTTTATGTAAACCAGCATCTGCAGTTCCTTGCGTCTAGTAATTGATTTATCATTCATCAAACAAACCTCTTATCTACCTGTTCATTTTACAGAATATCTCGTCGGAGCCCCCAGGGCGAAAAGCACATTGGGTTCTGTATGTATAATTTATTACTTAAATGCTTTTTAGATTTTTAGTTTAGCTTTTTACAGTCGAGTGTGGAAACAGGCCCAGTGGCCCAGCAAGGCTGTGCCGACCAGCGATGCCCGTGTACACTAACACTATCTGACACACTGTGGGACAATTTTACAAATTATAGAAGCCAATTACCTTACAACCCTGTGCATCTTTCGAGTGTGGGAGGAAACCGGAGCATCCATAGAAAACCCACAGGGAGAACGTACAAACTCCGTACAGACAGCACCCGTAGTCAGGATCGAACCCAGTTCTCTGGTGCTGTGAGGCAGCAACTCTACTGCTGTGCCAGGATTAAATGTTAATCCAATTGACATTTCTATCAGTAATATCAACCACATAACACACCGAGGCGATAAGCATGGAAACAGGCCCTTCAGCCCACTAAATCCACACCGACCATCGATCACCTGTTCACAAATTAATTAATTCTACACGCTCACTACACATTTGGGGCAATTTACAGAGTCTGATTAATTTACAAGCTTGCATGTCTTTGGCATGTGGGAGGCAACATGCGTGGTCACAGGGAGAACGTGTGAACTCCACACAGACAGCTCCCTAACAGGTGATTGCTGGTCGGCGTGACCTCAAGGGCTGAAGGGTCTGTTTCCACATTGTATCTCTAAACTAAACTAAATTAAATATCTGAAGCCAAGTAGGCTGGTCTATTGGTCTATTGTTTAAGATGAGCAATTTGTTCAGCATATTTATACGGTTTAAGCCAACACCCAGAGGTAGCACACTATGCAGGGCTTCTGCCATGGCCTTCGAGATCAGGTTTGAACCCAGGTCTCTGGCGCTGTGAGGCAGCAGCACTACCAGCTGCACCACTATGCCACACTAATGGACTTTATCTTTGCCAGTGAAGCGGTTAGCTCAATTTGGATTCTATAAGTTAAGTGACCTCCTTTGATAAACCATTTGAGGAACTGGACCCTTTTACAGGCAGACATTGAATTGAATAGTTTGCTGTCAAATTAGTGAAATTCTTTGCTTGCATTCCCAAGGTATGCAAATAATCACCACATAAAGGGCACTCACAAAGTTACAAATTCCCCCCCACCCTCCGTGCCAGTTCCCCCTTTGTTATTCCTCCCCCTCCACCAGGCAAGGTCCCCATTGTACATTGGTCGTCCCCCCCCTCGCTCACGCCGGTGCCTCCACGCCGGGTCTTCGTGTGTTTGTTCCTCCCCTTGGCAGCGGCGTCCTCACTTCCACGTGTCCGTCCTCGTCCCTCGGTCAGCGCCATCATCGACGGCCGCACTGACCTCTCCACTAACGATGCCGGGACCTCTCTGGACACCTCCATGGCACTGATCCAGGCCCCAGCTGTGGGCTCCTATGCCCACGGGCTTCATTGACCCACGAGGCTACACCTCCGACCCGCGAGGCCCGGGCTCCTCCAGAAGGCATACATCCCCATCTAGACAACATCGAGCACCAGGATCCAGGACTCAGGCTAACCCAAGCTGGGAACTGTGTATTTAGAGCTGGTTTGGCACGCACTCACCATGGTTTCTCTCTTGCTCTGACAGGTAAAGATCTTGTGGTCTACGAACATGACAACCATACTAACCATAATTGGTGAGCAGGTAAGAAATGAGAATTAGTTCTTAAACAATGAGTCTTACTGTTTCCACTTTGGAGAAGTGAGAACACGGGTAAAATATTGTCTGATCATTTGACTCGGGAGGGGTGGGGGAGAGACTGGAAGTTGTATCCTGCTGTAATACAACACCACATAACTCCTTCTATTAACCGCCTGGTGCATTGGGACTTGCTGAGTCATGAGACACACTGGTTTTAGAGACACAGCATGGAAACAGGCCCCTCGGCCCACCTCGTCCACACCAGCCAGCGATCCTCGCACATTAACACTATCCTACACACTAGGAACAATTTACATTTATACTGAGCCAATTAACTTGCAAACGTGTTTGTCTTTGGAGTGTGGGGGGAAACCGGAGATCCCAGAGAAAACCCACGCAGTCAAAGGGAGAACGTACAAACTCCGTACAGACAGCACCCGTAGTTAGGATTGAACCCAGGTCTCTGGCGCTGCAAGGCAGCAACTCTACCACTGCACCACCGTATAAATGCAGATTCTTACTCTCTGTTGAAGACAGATTATAAGCAGGTTTTAACATGCCTGGTGTTAATAAATACATTTCTAACCTCATTTATCCTTCTTCTGTTAAACACTTTCATTTGCCCTGAACTTTAATGAAGATCTATTCCTATCCTTGATTTAGTAACAGCCACCTATGGTAGCTGCAGAGCAGAAGGCCATTTTAATATTATTTTGGAGCAAACAAATAAGACTGGAAAATAAACACAAAATGCTGGAGTAACAGTGGATCAGGCAGCATCTCTGGAGAAAAGGAATGGATGACCCTGAAGAAGGGTCTCGACCCGAAATGTCACCCATTCCTTTTCCCAGAGGAGCTGCCTGAGCCGCTGAGTTACTCCAGCACTTTGTGTCGACCTCCGGTGTCAACCAGCACCTGCAGTCCCTTCCCACACAGATCAGACTGTTGTGATCAGCTGTGAGGCTCCCTCTGGTGGCGTGTGAAAGTACAGCAAAGAGTCTGGTATAGACACCAAACATCCCATGCCTCATGTTTCACAACATGGGAGGTGGCTGTTCGGCCCATCTAGACCATGTCAGCTCTCAGAGCATTCCATTCAATGTTAATCTCCCATTTATGTCACTGTTGCCCTCTAAAAACAATCTACAGCTTCTTATTAATCCACTGGCATTCCTTTTAATATGGGAGGAGCCAGAACACGAGCAGAAAATGGGAATGGGAATAATGGCAAAAACTGGCCCCAGATCCCTGTTTGAGCTTCATTTAGTCTGAGTCTGATAACAGAAATTCCCAAACAGCCTTCAGCAATGCAACTTCTCTCCCATCATTTTCCTTCATTCAAAGCCACATCTGGTATTCCCACCTGATTATTGGAAAAATGTTGAATGGTTTCTGGTGCATATAAAAGGCATAGAGTGTGCATGCACAGTACGTATACAGGTAGTCCACTAATATTCAATCATCAAGCATTTAATAAATGATTCATGACCATGCATTTAATAGATGATTTATGCTGCCTGGTTGCATCACCGGTTGTTCTTGGAACAGCTCTGCCCACGACCGCAATGAAATAGCAGAGTTGCGGATGCAGCCCTGTCCATCCCATAGACTGCCCACCATTTACTCCAACTACACTTAATAATGCCTCGGAAAAGCAGCCGACATAATCAAAGACTTGTGCGCGCCACCAGACTCAGGAACAGCTTCTTCCCCTCCGTTATCAGGCTTCTGAACGGTCCTCCCATAAACTAGGGTTCTGTCTGATTCACCTCTACCCCATTGCAGACATTGCACCTGGTGCGCTACAATGCTGAGAACTACATTCGGCACTCCATCTTCCCCAGTTCCCCAGTACCTACTGTACTTGAGTTAATCTGGATTGTATTTATGGATCACATTCCCTAATCTGATGGGATAGCAAGGTTAATCTCTTCACTGTGCATTGGTACAATAGTAAACCTAAACGTGTAAGTAAGTACGTTTATTGGCCAAGTATTCACATACAAGGAATTTGCCTTGGTGCTCCGCCCACAAGTAACAACATGACACACAGTGACAGTTACGAATGACTCAGAAAACACTAAACATTAATAATAATAAAACATTAATGATAAAACACCATTGATCAAGCATGTGAACCAACAAAATACCAGATCACAGGGAGGCTGCAGATTTTTGGCTGTTGAGTAGAGCAACTACTCGTGGTTAAAAACTGTTTTTATGTCTGTTATATATATATAAAGGAAATAGAATGACATGCTTCCTATTTTGCTAGTGGAAACAATGAGAAGACATGTTGGCCAATGTAGGAAATCGAATTCCATGATAGTCACCTATGGTTTTGCTTTGCAGGTGGCAGCGTACTTTGGCTATGCAGTGGCTGTCATGGATCTAAACAGTGATGGGTAAGGATCTATTTTGCATGACTCTGGCAAAGGTGAAGTAGTTTGCCATAGACTATAATAGCTTACAATTGGTTGCTGGATCAATAGATGTCTTACGGACTGAGATACAGAGATACAGCGCGACGAAAAGGCCCTTCCATATAACCATATAATATAACCATATAACAATTACAGCACGGAAACAGGCCGTCTCGGCCCTTCCAGTCCGTGCCGACCATTTATTTTCCCCTAGTCCATTTACCTGCACTCAGACCATACCCCTCCATTCCCTTCCCGTCCATATACCTATCCACTTTACTTTTAAATGTTAAAATCGATCCTGCCTCCACCACTTCTGCTGGAAGATCATTCCACACGGCCACCACTCTCTGAGTAAAGAAGTTCCCCCTCATGTTACCCCTAAACTTCTGTCCCTTAATTCTCATGTCATGCCCTCTTGTTTGAATCTTCCCTACCCTCAATGGGAAAAGCTTATCCACGTCAACTCTGTCTATCCCTTTCATCATTTTAAAGACCTCAATCAAGTCCCCCTTAACCTTCTGCGCTCCAAAGAATAAAGGCCTAACTTGTTCAACCTTTCTCTGTAACTTAGTTGCTGGAACCCAGGCAACATTCTAGTAAATCTCCTCTGTACTCTCTCTATTTTGTTGACATCCTTCCTATAATTATGCAACCAAAATTGTACACCATACTCCAGAATTGGTCTTACCAATGCCTTGTACAATTTTAACATTACTTCCCTTCTCCTATATTCAATGCTCTGATTTATAAAGGCCAGCACACCAAAAGCTTTCTTTACCACCCTATCTACATGTGATTCCACCTTCAGGGAACTATGCACAGTTACTCCTAGATCCCTCTGTTCCACAGCATTCCTCAATTCCCTACCATTTACCATGTATGTCCTATTTTGATTTGTCCTGCCATTTTGATTTGTCCTGCCTGTAGCACCTCACACTTATCAGCATTAAACTCCATCTGCCATCTTTCAGCCCACTCTTCCAAAAGGCCCAAATCTCTCTGTAGACTTTGAAAATCTACTTCATTATCCACAGCACCACCTATCTTAGTATCATCGACATACTTACTTATCCAATTTTCCACCCCATCATGTAGATCATTGATGTACATGACAAATAACAGTGGACCCAACACAGATCCCTGAGGCACCCCACTGGTCACTGGCTTCCAACCTGACAAACAGCCATCCACCATTACTCTCTGGCATCTCCCATTCAGCCACTGTTGAAACCATCTTGCTACTCCGCCATTAACACCCAAAGATTGAACCTTCTTAATCAACCTTCCATGGGGAACCTTGTCAAAGGCCTTACTGAAATCCATATAGACAACATCCACTGCTTTACCCTTATCAATTTCCCTAGTAACCTCTTCAAAAAATTCAAGAAGGTTTGTCAAACATGACCTTCCAGGCAAAAATCCATGTTGACGGTTCTTGATCAGACCCTTCGGCCTACTGAGTCTGTGCCGACCAGCAATTCCCGCATATTAACACTATCCTATACACACTAGTGACAATTTACATTTATACAAAGCCAATTATGGCGGCACGGTGGCACAGCGGTAGAGTTGCTGCCTTACAGTGTTTTCCATGCCGGAGAGGCGGGTTCGATCCTATCTGTGCGGAGTTTGTATGTTCTCCCCATGTCGCGTGGGTTTTTTCCCCGAGATCTTCGGTTTCCTTCCAGACTCCAAAGACTAGTTGGGCAGAAGGGCCTGTGCTATAACTAAACAAAAAAATTAACCTACAAACCTGCAGTGCGGGGAAAACCAAAGATCTCGGAGGAAACTCACACGGTCATGGGGAGAACGTACAAACACCAGAGAGACAGCACCCGTAGTCAGGATCGAACCCGGGTCTCTGGCGCTGAAAGCGCTGTAAGGCAGCAACGTTACCGCTGCGCCAACGTGCCGCCCCAGGCAGATACAGAGTTTCAAACAACCCGTACTGAGGTCCCTCAGTCCTTCTTGAAACTCCCCCAGCTCATCTTCCCTCTGCTCCTCCGCCTCCTGGTTTACCAAGTATAAGCTCTGTAACTCCATCTTCATGGAGGCATGGAGTTATACAACGTGGAGTCAGGCCCTTTGACCCGACTCGTCCGCGCCAACTATGTTGTACATCTGAGTTAGGTCTCATTTTCTCTCACCCATTCGACTGTACCTTCACTGGCAGAGTAATATTCCAAGTGTCATACGGCATGGAAACAGGCCCTTCAGCCCAACTTACCTCATGCCAACCTAAATGCTCCATCTACACTAGTCCCACCTGCCCATGTTAGGCCAACATCCCTCTAAGCCTTTCCTATCCATGATGTACCTGTCCAAATGTATTTTAAAGACTTAAGTGAGGAATTCTGCCCACGTTACTCTGCTGCCTATTTTCAGGCATCTAGGTTTCTTAAACCTTAGCTCACTCCGTGAAGTGATCATTGTAACACCTTACCAAAAGGAGAGAAAGGGTCTTAGAGTCATAGTCATAGAGTGATACAGTGTGGAACCAGGCCCATTTTTCCCACAACAATGCCCCAGCTACACCAGTCCCACTTGCCTGCGCTTGGTCCATATTCCTCCAAATATGTCCGATCCATGCACCTGTCTAACTGTTCTTAAACATTCGGATAGTCCCTGCCTCAACTACCTCTTCTGGCAGCTTGTTCCATCCACACACCACCCTTTGTGTGAAAAAGTTACCCCACAGATTCCTATTAAATCTTTTCCCCTTCACCTTGAACCTATGTCCTCTGGTCCTTGATTCCCCTACTCTGGGCAAGAGATTCTGTGCATCTACTCGATCTATTCCTCTCATGATTTTGTACCCCTCTACAAGATCCCCCCCCTCATCCTCCTGCGCTCCATGGAATAAAGACCCAGCCTGCTCAACCTCTCCATATAGCTCAGACCCTCTAGTCCTGGCAACATCCTCGTAAATCATTGAACCATTTCAAGCTTGACAATATCTTTCTTGATTGAGGAGGCCACTTGGAGCACTGTTGAAGAAGAATCCTAGACTAAAGGATTAAATAAAGGAAGCTTTCGGTACATTGGCCTTCATCAGTCAGGGTACTGAGTATAGAAGTTAGGTTCTTAGTTTAGTTTTATTTAGTTTAGAGATACAGTGCAGAAACAGGCCCTTCGGCCCACCGAGTCTGCACTGCCAAGCGATCTCTGCACATTAACACAAGCCTACACACACTAGGGACAATTTACACTTATACCAAGTATACAAACCTAAGCCAATTAACCTACAAACCTGCTTGTCTTTGGAGTGTGGGAGGAAACTGAAGATCTCGGAGAAAACCCACGCGGTCACGGGGAGAACGTACAATCTCCATACAGACAACACCCGTGGTCAGGATCGAACCCAGCTCTCCTGGGCCAGATCAGTGGCTGGTTCCTAGTGAGCTTAGATGTTATAGGAGAACTTTGGGGGCTTGTACTCTAGCCTGGACTTCGGTAAAGATTATAAATTGTCCCAAGTGTGTGTAGGATAGTGTTAGTGTATGGGGATCGCTGGTGGTGCAGACTCAGTGGGCCGAAGGGCCTGTTTCTGTACTGTATCACTAAACAAAACTAAAATGGTGAGACCACCCCCACAGTGATCTCCCTCTACCATCAGTACCCAGCGCATCTACACCTGCTGTAAGATTCACACAAATAAATCTACAGTAATAAAAAGGAACTGCAGATGCTGGATTATACCAAAAATAGACACAAAGTGCTGGAGTAACTTCAAGTCGCAGCTTGTAATTTAGAGTAGAATTTGTTGTCTCTATTATCTCACCACGTGAGGACTTGGCTGCACGATGCATTGGCATCCTCGAATAACTTTGTTCTCACAAGCGTGCCTCACCGTATAATTCTGATTCATGCTTTCAGCCATATTTATTTTTAGCATTCGATTGGACTTGTGATGAAAGTGTTGGCAATATTTGAATAAGTAATAATTTCTACATTATATTCAGGATGAAAGGACCATCTATGCTGCAAATTATATCAAAATATGCATCAAAATTAAATTGCAGTAACCGTACTCCTATAGCACCTCAAGTGCACAGTGAACATAATTTAGTAGTTTAGGTTAGTTGAGAGATACAGCGGAAACAGACCCTTCAGCCCACCGAGTCCGCATCGACCAGCGATCCCCGCATATTAACACTGTCCCACACGCACTAGGAACAATTTACACATACACCAAGCCAATTAACCTACATACCTGTACGTCTTTGGAGTGTGGGAGGAAACCAAAGATCTCGGAGAAAACCCACGCAGTCACGGGGAGAACGTACAAACTCCTCACAGACAGCCCCCATAGCCGGGATCGAACCCGAGTCTCTGGCGCTGCGAGCACTATAAGGCAGCAACTCTACCGCTGCACCGCTGAGGCCCCCGTGCCACAAGTTAGACTGTACCCAGAATAAACTGCAAAATTATCCCCCTAACATATTATAGAGCTGCATCCCAACATAAAATAGAGAATTATATGGCAACATGCATGAGTATTATTCCACAATATTGCCACCACACTTCCATCTGGCAAAAAGTATAGAAGTGTGAAAACGCACGCCTCCAGATTCAAGGGCAGTTTCTTCCCAGCTGTTATCAGGCAATGGAACCATCCTATCACAACTAAACAGTCCTGAGCTACTGTCTACCTCATTAAAGACCCTCGGGCTATTTTTGATCGCACTTTACTAGACTTTATCTTGCACGAAACGCTATTCACATAATTCCCATTATCATGAACCTGTACACTGTGGATGGCTCTAGTGTAATCACATATTGTCTTTCCGCTGACTGGTTAGCACGCAACAAAAGCTTTTCACTGGACCTCAGTACAGGTGACAATAAACTAAACTCAACTAAACAACATACCCAGAGAAGAATATCTTACTTGTTATAGAAACATAGAAAATAGGTGCAGGTGGAGGCCATTCGGCCCTTCGAGCCAGCACCGCCATTCATTGTGCTTATGGATGTGTAGCCAAATACATCACGGAACAGAATAGACTGAATCTGTTCCAAACACACCACACCACTGCATTGCAAAAGAAGGGATTGTACTTCATCTTGTGGGTATTTATTCTTATTTATGTACCTCAACATATAAAATAGTAAGATTAAACGAGAACTTACCAGTTTGAAGTTTGATCTTTATTTTATGAGGAGTCGAGTTGAGGGACTACGTGAAGAACCCCGTACAGCCGTTCGTGCGTCAATCTTCAAAGCAACGGTGTGAAATCACAGCAAATAATAACTGAAGTATAATGCAAGATAAAGACTAGAACTACCAGATGAAATCTATGAGGGCTGGGAGTGGAGGGCACGTAGTCCCTCAACTCCTCATAAAATAAAGATCAAACTTCAAACTGGTAAGTTCTCGTTTAATCTTACTATTTTACTTCGGAGTCACGTGAGTGACTACGTGAAGACTTCAAAGCTCTGTGATTTCATGCCGTGTGAAACGAGTATACACAACCACAGCTGCTTCATTGACAAATGAAGGGAAAACATTCATAATGCATACAGTCATAACATAGATGTAAAACATGCTGATGCTGTTTAAATGAAACAATAATATTTCCATCTCTCACCCAGATGGAAAATATAACCAGAACATAAATAGAGTTAACAATACTCCTGGTTCACCAATGGGTCATTACAGATGTTTGGAGATTCATTCGATGGACCATGCTCCAGCCGCAACAATGCGACCCAGCGGAACACAAATACCCTTGCTGCTGATGTTGTAGCAGCCCTGGTGGAATGAGATCTGGAAACAGAATCCATTAGTACATAACACAACTCCGTTTTCCTCATCTGGAATGCCATGAACAATACGTTCTCCCAAATTCTTTGTGACTAACAACATTGTTAGTCCAGAACTCCAAGGCTCTTGATGACCTTGACACATTGTTGTATATATGAGTGCTTACCTTATCAAAGGTCCCCTGGTATGCCTGTGACTATTTTGAGACCTGACCCCCTTCTGGTCTGCTCAAGTATTTATAACATAATATTATAATTGACAGACGTTATCATCCTGTACCATCACAATTATTTAGCGACTGAACCTGCTGCACTAAACTAGTGCCAGAAGGATAACTACCTAATAAACTCCAGCCAAATTTAAGGATATAGTTGCTGCCTCCTGGTGAAATAGTGTTCACAAATATCAACATCGCATATGGCATTATACTGGTCCTGGGACCCATGTTGAAGATATCCTACCCCTTGATAACCGGTGTGGACCCGACAGCGAGTCTTGTTTGTTACAGCCAATTCAATGAGGAAGCTCATCGAGCCAATTAATGGCCGTATAACTCCATAAGTAACAGACAATCATTAAGCATGAACTTGAAACATTAGCAATCAATACCATTTTCCATGGAACATAAGCATAACAAACTCTTTCATCTCCTGGAAAAGAAATTCAGCCGTTTGGTGCTATGCAAACACTTTGAACACATAGAAGGATAGATGTAACAACCCAAACCTTAGGACAGTTTGTTAGACCTGCTGAACATAAATTTGAGTTTATCATGCAACATCTGATTTCCGAAACCTCAGGCTGAACAAGCAAATTCAAGTTTAAAATAACCAATAAGGTTATATAATTATTCGCGACAAATCGGGAATCAATTTGCATAATCACACAATAGGAACTTAAAGCCTCTTAATGACTTTATTTGAAACCTCGATTGATGAGACAAAATGGAGGTAGCCATAAAAGACCCACCTGCTCCTTTTGGCGAGAATGTATCTTTCGCCACTGCTATGCCAACTATTTTGCAACCAGTGAAATAAACATGAAACCAACATACATATGTATACACATATACATATATTCATATCAGGTGTTCCATTGAACCAGAATTTCATAATACAGTGTGATTCAACACCAACTCTGTGTTGCCATTACCCACACTTGATGATTCTCCTGTGGCAACAAAATTATGTAACCATTCCAGTGATTCTTTAACCGATTGCACCCTCGTGACTAACATATGCCATCACAATGCATCAACCTGAACATGAGCATGACAATATGCTTATTTGTCCAATCACTCTATAGCCCATACAATGCCCGTAGAGTCTATAAATAGTTGATACTAATAACAGAACTTTTTGGGCAAGTCATGCAAATCTGTTCCATCTCCAAACTCGAGATGATCTTTCAGCTACTTGGTAACTACCTTAAATAGCAACTGTGGCCCGATTTCCGAGCCAGTCTAGCAAGACAATCTTGGTCCTTATACTGAACCTGTCCAATTCTAACCTGCTTGAAAACCAATATTGTACATTTTACATTTACCGTTCAAAGTAGCTGATAATGTCTCAATCATTTGTACTGTATAACTAAGTATACACCTTACCAAACTACAAGTGGTCCCTTAATTGTAGAGTAGCACAAGTCCAGTGCGTGGAACCTCTGGCCAGCTTTCATGCTGCCAGCAACTTCAGTGAACCGCTACTGCCAAAAAAGACATGGGATGCATTGTTGCCAAAACTATGAAACCTTGCTTGTTCCAATAGCTTGTGCTTCGCCCTCCAGGTTACACCTATGGAAAAGTCTTACCTGAATAGAGGATTCAGCAGCCAACTGTAATGTCCCCCTCAGAGCAGTGTTCACTGCATATTGTGTTTGGGATGGTAACTTTCTTGTCAGGCATAGACCTCTGGCACATGCCCTGATCTCTTGGGCATGCTCTATGGCTATACCCTCAGACTCGGCGTTAAACTATACCAATCCCACATGCTCACCTCTTACATGAGGGAGCCATAAAGCAGGCCTGCTACAAAGCCCTGCTGACACCATTTCCCATTTAGGCCATTAGCACCAATTTGCAATAGAATAAAAGGTTTACCTAACAACTACTAGAGCAGTAATGAACACTGTTTGTCTATCATCGTGACATTATTAATTTCAGCTGGTGTTAACAATGACCTAGATGGCACCTACTAATTAACCATTTAACAAAATAACTGTTGCACTACTTACACACCTGAATTGCATCTATGCACTTAACAATTAGTCCAACGACTAGAACTGTTTTATACCAACAACTGTTACCAAAGTCTTATTGACTGCAATCTGTTGCCCAGGCCGGCATCATGGCCAATTGAATACCTAAAAGTAAATCCCAACATCCTACAAATCTATTTGATAGGACTTAATCTAACTGGATAGAGGAGCCCAATTTCTCAAATATAGTTTGAGACTAGACAGCGGATTTTAGCACAAGCGCTTTTAAACTGTGTATAGTTTTCTTTGAATACTTTTGTCATCATTCTGTTATATTGCCTTATCCTAACAATGCCTCCTCATCCCCCATGATCACTGTGAATGGGAATACCCTACTAAACTGCTATTCCCATAAAGCAGCCCTAACAAGGTACCCCTGGTGCCCATGAAGCAGCCCTGAACAAAGTAGCTGCTGGCCCGGACTTTCCCATAGCCCAGTATTTGCCTTAGATTTGGCATTCTCATCAAGCAGCCCTGAGCAAAGGTGCTGCTGGCATAACCTCTCCAATAGGCTAGCCTACCATAACTTGGCATTCCCTTAGAGCAGTCCTGAGCAAAGGTACTGCTGGCACCGCCTCTGCAATAGGCTAGCCTGCCATAGTTTGGTATCCCCATGAGCAGCCCTGAGCAAAGGTGCTGCTGGCACAGCCTCTCCAATAGGCTAGCCTGCCATAGCTTGGCATCCCCATGAGCAGTCCTGAGCAAAGGTACTGCTGGCACAGCCTCTCCATCAGGCTAGCCTACCATAGCTTGGCATCCCCATTAGCAGTCCTAAACAAAGGTACTGCTGACACAGCCTTTCCCATAGGCTGGCACTGCCATAACTTGACATTCCCATGAAGCAGCCCTACCCAAAAGTGCTGCTCTTTAAATTAATTCCTAGAGGTGAAATCTCCCAACTTTCCCAATTGTACTGACTATTTTGTCAGTTGTCCCCATATCCTGGGGATTATTGTAGTTTGGGAACTCCATAGGTGAATTTCCCCTCACCAGGAATCCATATAAATATAATATATATATAAATATATACCCACGGTACCCTCATGGCACGCAGGCTAATGATTTATGTGAATTAACCCCATTACCTGGGGACTACTGTGGTCTGGGAACCACACATATACCTGGGTTTCCCCTGCACCGGAAACCCAGCCTAACCTTTAGGTTTGTTTTAACCCCATGTGCTGGGGACTACTGCGGTCTGGGAACCACACATATACCTGGGTTTCCCCTGCACCGGAAACCCAGCCTAACCTTTAGGTTTGTTTTAACCCCATGCGCTGGGGACTACTGCGATGTAAACCGCATATATTTGGGTTTCCCCTGCACCGGGAACCTAGCTTAACCATTTAAGCTAGTTTTACCCAATGTCCCCGGGACTACTGCGGTCTAGAACCGCATATGCTTGAGTTTATCCTCCCCGGGAACCCAGGCAGACTGTTCAGGTCCGTTAAGCCCCATCCCCTAGGGACTACTGTGGTCTAAAACCGCACTATTCTCGGGTTTCCCCTACCCGGGAACCCAACGAGTGGAGTCACTGACCGCGTTATCAGTGACTCCGATCGTGAACCCGACTTTCCCAGCTCTCCGCTTCCGCGGTCGGACCAGGGTTTTCCCCCAAAGCCCTAGGCTGGTTCCCTCGTCGGCTATCGCAAACATCCCACAAAAACCCCGGAGGTTCCTGCAGAGACCTAGAACAGGTAAGAAAAATAACACTTACCTGCAACTTTTTTAGACTTACCATGGAGGAGCTGCGCTGCTCCACAGTCGTCTGCACGAAAAACGTCTGACGCAATGACGCACGAACGGCTGTACGAGGTTCTTCACATAGTCACTCACGTGACTCCGAAGTAAAATCACGAGTGGAATAGATTGGGAAGATGCACAGTGTCTCCAGCTGAGACTTGGGGAATTGGGAACCAGGGGACATAGTTTAAGGTGAAGGGGGAATAGATTTAATAGGAATCTGAGGGGTAGCTTTTCCACACAAAGGGTGGTAGGTGTATGGAACGAGCTACCAGAGTGGGTAGTTGATGCAGGGACTATCACAGATAAACAGGTACATGGAGGGCTATGGGCTAAACGCAGGCAGATGGGATTAGTGTTGGCCAGTGTGGGTAAGTTGGGCCACAATGCCTGTTTCCATGCTGTATGTCTCGATGACTCGTTGACTATGTAAGCCATTATTAAAAAGTCGTGGATTATGCTTTAACGTGAGATATTATTTTTGTAAAAGGGAGGAATAAATCTAAAAGAAAAAATCCAGGATAATGTCGGTCAAAATCTCCCACTAGGGAACAGTTAATGCCATATTGATTTTAGATATCCACATGATCCTGGTACTGGCACGTAGCCTTTCAGTTTAATTTAGTTTTATATTCTGACTGGCTATTTATGGGCTTTCTCTCTGTCTGTTGCACAGGAGAGATGATATTTTAGTTGGAGCTCCGCTGTTTATGAGCCAAGGACAGGATGACAAACTGCACGAGGTGGGACGAGTGTACCTTTACTTACAGGAGCAACCTGGAGTCTTCAAAGAACCGCAGCAGATCTTCACCGGGACGGACAAGTTTGGCAGATTTGGCAGTGCCATAGCCAGCCTCGGCGATATCGATTACGATGGATACAAGGGTACGAAGTGCACAGACGATAGACGCAAGAACGCTGCGGTAACTCAGTGGGTCAGACTGGAGAACATCTCTGAAAAAGGGACGAGACCCGAAACGTCACCTATTCCTTCTCTCCAGAGATGCTGCCTGACCCTTTGAGTTACTCCAGCTTTTTGTGTCTATAACCATATAACCATATAACAATTACAGCACGGAAACACGCCCTCTCGGCCCTTCCAGTCCGTCCGACCATTTATTTTCCCCTAGTCCCATCTACCTGCACTCAGACCATACCCCTCCATTCCCTTCCCGTCCATATACCTATCCACTTTACTTTTAAATGTTAAAATCGATCCTGCCTCCACCACTTCTGCTGGAAGCTCATTCCACACAGCCACCACTCTCTGAGTAAAGACGTTCCCCCTCATGTTACCCCTAAACTTCTGTCCCTTAATTCTCATGTCATGCCCTCTTGTTTGAATCTTCCCTACCCTCAATGGGAAAAGCTTATCCACGTCAACTCTATCTATCCCTTTCATCATTTTAAAGACCTCAATCAAGTCCCCCCTTAACCTTCTGCGCTCCAAAGAATAAAGACCTAACTTGTTCAACCTTTCTCTGTAACTTAGTTGCTGGAACCCAGGCAACATTCTAGTAAATCTCCTCTGTACTCTCTCTATTTTGTTGTCTATCTTTCGTTTAAATCAGCATCTGCAGTTTCTTCCTCCACAAGTGCACAGGACTGTGGTGGGAAAAGCGTGCACATGTCACACTCACAGAGATGAAAGGGTGTACAATGTATGGTCCTTGGGCACATGGTAAAATAAATCATCACTTCATACACATGCAAAGGGGTCGCCCCCAATGCATTTTAAAATTGTTTCTGTCTCCAATTTAGAGGTACAATTTATAGACTCGACCAGAGTCACTTGTTGGTTCAATCCACCACTCAACTAAAATTAAACTGTACGCAATCTACAAAGGTCCCAGGTCATATGGTTATATTCAACCAGCTGTGAAAAGTGCACATTACATACAACCCTAACCAATTGGAAATGATTGGAGAGAAAGCTGGGTGGCACGGTGGTGCAGCGGTAGAGTTGCTGTCTCACGGCGCCGGAGACCTGGGTTCCATCCTGACCATGGATCTCCGTTCTCCCCGTGACCTGCGTGGGTTTTCTCCGAGATCTTCGGTTTCCCCCCCCCCCACTCCAAAGACGTACAGGTTTGTAGGCTAATTGGCTTGGTGTAAATGCAACAACATTGTCCCTGGTGTGTGTAGGATAGTGTTAGTGTACAGGAATCACTGCTCGGTGAAGACACGGTGCGCCGAAGGGTCCGTTTCATCGCTGTACCTCTGAACTAAACTAAGGAGGCACTGCCTCTAGATTTATCACACTGCTACACATCGACTTTAGTTTAGTTGATTTTAAATGCAATCGCTTGTACCTTATGTCATTTCTTCGTGGGATTCACTCTTGTACCTGTGTTTGGACATGATTGTAATGAGGCCTGGATGATGTTTCGAAAGCCTCTAGTTCCAGACAGGACTGAGCAAAAAGGGCATGTTTTCAATGAGGAGACATGATTTTAAGGACAAAATAAATAGATTCTTCATTAGTGCAGGTGTCAGAGATTATGGGGAGAAGGCAGGAGAAAGGGGTAAGGAGGGAAAGACAGATCAGCCATGACTGAATTGCAGAGTAGACTTGATGTGCCGAATGACCTAATTCTACTGCTATCACTTATAACCATATAACCATATAACAATTACAGCACGGAAACAGGCCTTCTTGGCCCTTCCAGTCTGTGCCAACCATTTATTTTCCCCTAGTGCCATCTACCTGCACTCAGACCATACCCCTCCATTCCCTTCCGGTCCATATACCTATCCACTTTACTTTTAAAATCGATCCTGCTCCACCACTTCTGCTGGAAGATCATTCCACACAGCCACCACTCTCTGAGTAAAGAAGTTCCCTCTCATGTTACCCCTAAACTTCTGTCCCTTAATTCTCATGTCATGCCCTCTTGTTTGAATCTTCCCTACCCTCAATGGGAAAAGCTTATCCACGTCAACTCTGTCTATCCCTTTCATCATTTTAAAGACCTCAATCAAGTCCCCCCTTAACCTTCTGCGCTCCAAAGAATAAAGACCTAACTTGTTCAACCTTTCTCTGTAACTTAGTTGCTGGAACCCAGGCAACATTCTAGTAAATCTCCTCTGTACTCTCTCTATTTTGTTGACATCCTTCCTATAATTAGGTGACCAAAATTGTACACCATACTCCAGAATTGGTCTCACCAATGCCTTGTACAATTTTAACATTACTTCCCTACTCCTATATTCAATGCTCTGATTTATAAAGGCCAGCACACCAAAAGCTTTCTTTACCACCCTATCTACATGCGATTCCACCTTCAGGGAACTATGCAGTTATTCTTAGATCCCTCAGTTCCACAGCATTCCTCAATTCCCTACCATTTACCGTGTACCATCTGCCATCTTTCAGCCCACTCTTCCAAATGGCCCAAATCTCTCTGTAGACTTTAAAAATCTACTTCATTATCCACAGCACCACCTATCTTAGTAGCATCTGCATACTTACTTATCCAATTTTCCACCCCATCATCTAGATCATTGAAGTACATGACAAAGAACAGCAGACCCAACACAGATCCCTGAGGCACCCCACTGGTCACCGGCTTCCAACCTGACAAACAGCCATCCACCATTACTCTCTGGCATCTCCCATTCAGCCACTGTTGAATCCATCTTGCTACTCCGCCATTAACACCCAAAGATTGAACCTTCTTAACCAACCTTCCATGGGGAACCTTGTCAAAGGCCTTACTGAAATGCATATAGACAACATCCACTGCTTTACCCTCATCAATTTCCCTAGTAACCTCTTCAAAAAATTCAAGAAGGTTTGTCAAACATGACCTTCCAGGCACAAATCCATGTTGACTGTTCCTGATCAGACCCTGTTTATCCAGATGCTTATATATATTATCTCTAAGTATCATTTGCATTAATTTGCCCACCACTGATGTCAAACTAACAGGTCTATAATTGTTAGGTTTATTCTTTGAACCCTTTTTAAACAATGGAACAACATGCGCAGTATGCCAATCCTCCGGCACTATTCCCGTTTCTAATAACTTTTGAAATATTTCTGTCATAGCCCCTGCTATTTCTACAGTAACTTCCCTCAATGTCCTAGGGAATATCCTGTCAGGACCTGGAGACTTATCGACTTTTATATTTTTCAAAAGTGTCAGTACCTCCTCCTCTTTGAATCTCATAGTTTCCATAGCTACTCTACTTTTTTCCCTTACCTCACAGAGTTCAATATCCTTCCCCTTGGTGAATACCGAAGAAAATAAATTGTTCAATATCTCCCCCATCTCTTTTGGCTCTGCAGATAGCTGTACATTCTGGCTCTCTAATGGTCCAATTTTATCCCTCGTTATCCTTTTGCTATTAATATAGCTGTAGTGAACCCTTTGGATTTACTTTCACCTTTCTTGCCAAAGCAACCTCATATCTTCTTTTAGCTTTTCTTATTTCTTTCTTAAGATTCTTTTTACATTCTTTATACTCATCTAGCACCTCATTTACTCCATGCCTCCTATAAATATTGTAGATATCGCTCTTTTTTTGAACCAAGTGTCCAATTTCCCTTCTAATGGTATTGTGATCACTGGTCCCGAAGTGCTCACCAACGCATACCTCCATCACCTGACCTGCCGCATTTCCTAACAGGAGGTCTAGCACTGCCCCTTCTCTGGTCAATACCTCTGCTGCAAAAAACTATCCTGCACACATTTAACAAACTCTAAACCATCCAGCCCATTTACAGAATGTGTTTCCCAGTCTATTTTTGGAAAATTGAAATCTCCCACAATCACTACCTTGTGCTTACTACTAATATCTGCTATCTCCTTACATATTAGCTCTTCTAATTCTCGCTCCCCATTTGGCGGTCTATACTACACCCCTAAAAGTGTTGCTACACCATTCCCACTTCTCAGTTCCACCCAAATAGCCTCCCTAGACGAGCCCTCTAATCTATCCTGCCAAAGCACTGCTGTAATATCTTCTCTGACAAGCAATGCAACACCTCCACCTCTGGTCCCTCCATTTCTATCACACCTGAAGCAACGAAATCCTGGAATATTTAGTTTCCAATCACAACCCTCCTGCAACCATGTTTCACTGATTGCCACAACATCATATTTCCAGATGTCAATCCAGGCTCTAAGTTCATCCACCTTTCTTACAATGCTCCTAGCATTAAAATATACACATTTTAGAAACCCACCATCCCTTTTCTCTGCTTATTATCTTTTTCCTCTTTCTCGCCTACAGTTTGGGTCCAAGTGCTTCCCTTCTCTGCCTTTTGCCCCTCACCCCGTCCTCTAGCCCCCTCTACCCTTATGACCTTATGAGACTACTTATGACCTTATGATTTACAAACTTCCACAGGTGCACCACAGAAAGCATACTGTCAGGGTGCATCACTACCTGGTTTGGGAACAGCTGTGTCCAAGAGTTATTGATGTAGCCCAGTTCATCACCCAGACCAAACACCCCATCATTGACTCCATCTACACTTCACACTGCCTCAGAAAAGGAGCCAACATAATCTAAGTCTTGTCCTACTCCAATCATTCCTTCTTCTCCCTGCTCCTATCGAGCGGAAAGTACAGAAGCTTGAAAGTGCCAACTGCCATTCTTAGGAACAGCTCTTTACATCAGCTTTCTGAACGGTCCTTCCATAAGTAAGGCTACTGTCCAATTCACCTCTACCCCGTTGTGGACTTTGAGCTTTATGTATGAAACGGATGCTCTTCAA
Source organism: Raja brachyura (assembly GCA_963514005.1). Next base: position 29,901,434 of record OY740812.1, read on the forward strand.
TTCGGAGATCTATATTCTGCACTCCGTGTCTTCCCTTCTGTTCTACCTATTGTAGTTGAGTTTGACTTAATTGCATTTATGTAGCAAATTATCGGGTCTGATTGGGCAGCGCGCAAAACAAAGCTGTTCGCTGTACCTCGGTCCATGTGGCAACAATGACCCAAGAATTTAAAGTGAGTGTCAGGTATTTTGCTTGTTTACATTGTGTCCAGGTGACTATTCCCAGTAATATTAATTGTCTAGCGATGGTATCGATCAGAGGTTCATAAGTTCATAAGTCATACGAGCAGAAATAGGCCATTTGGCCCATCGAGTCTACTCTGCCATTCGATCATGGCTGATCTATCTTTTCCTCTCCACCCCTTTCTCCTGCCTTCTCCCCATAACCTTTGAAACCATTACTAATCGAGAACCTGTCAATTAAAGAAATTCCTCCTCGTCTCCTTTCCAAAGGTCCATCATTTGGTGCATGTCCGATATTGAATGACACGGGATGGGGCTGGGGTAGTGGGGGCAACATATGAGAGGACACAGGGTACGAAATAAACTAACAGCAACTTTTAATCTACTTACAAGTCTTTATTCTTGGAGTCATATTCTCTACGTAGATGCTCTTTAGGTAAGCTTATGGCCCTCTTTATCCAAGCTTTAGACTACCTCAACTAACCCTATGACTGAGCACAAATTCTAGAAATGATCGTAATCGTAGTCCCAAGTAAATGTCTGACTCCTGCTTCTATCAAAAATCCAAAAGCAATGGGTCTGTAAGTGAATTCCAGAGATTACTAATTCTTGTCGAGTCCACATCACAAGATTAGATATTATTCAGGCAGAGCTGAACACACTTCTCAGCATCTGCATTGTAGGCAGCGAGACCGGCAGCTGTGCATTGCTTTTCCAGTGAGGGCATTTCAGCAGGTGTTGCATTGTTTGTGGTTCAATACCACATTCGCAAGTGACATAGTTGGAGTTATAACGCCACTTGTTTAGAGACGCCTTGGCTCTGCCGACACCAGTTCTCAATCGATTGAGGCATTTCCATCTGGCCCGACTTGCGTCTGCACCAGGAGGGAGTTGCTCACTTGCCGTTAGTGCCATGGTAGTTGAGGGGGGTAGAGTGGATATTCCATCACCCCAGATGGAGACTCATGCTTCACTTGTACTGCCAGCCTCAAGAGGAGTCATACAGTTAAGAAAACTTTTCCTCGACTTTGGGCGCCTGGGAAATGGTGTCTGGCCCAACATTGGATGTGCTTCACCTGTTATCTGCCGCTGGTGCTCCTTCATGCTGGCTCCTTCACTTCTGATGGCTCCTTCATGCTGGCTCCTTCACTGTCCGGCGGGGCCATGCCTGCCAGGAGCTAGAGGCTGTCAGTACTTGTTGGCAGAGATTCCTGAGCATCTTTGCGGGTTTCAGGCGAAAAGGAAACAAATTGGATTTAGTTCATACGATTAAGGGGCCTACCCACTTGGCAACCTAATTGGCGAGTTTAGAAGAGTTTGAAAAAATGACATGTTGAATACCTCCTTCGACCTCCTTCGATTATGTTGAAGACTAGCTACAACTAGCTACGACTAACTTCGGGAAAATTGGACACCGAATAGTGGAGAGTGAAGACGACCTCCTTCGATCTCCCTTCAACTATGATGAAGACTATCTACGGCTACCTTCGACTACCCTCGATTACCTACGACTAACATGCCGACCTACGACGACGTACTACGACTAAACATACAAGTAAAAAAAGTATCGATATTTTTCATGTTGCCCTTTTTTTACTCACGGACATTTTTTAACATATTGAAAAAAACAGCGCGACCTAGCTGAGGCCTCGAGTACACGGAGACCACTCTCGAGCATGAAGGAGAGTTACGAAGACCTCCTACGACCTCATGTCGACCATACTGCGAGTATGAGTCGAGGGCAAACTCGTGGACTAGGTCGCCCAAGTCAGACAGGCCCTTTAGAAATGTAATATTTTCTTCTTATTATTTTAATTTGTCACCTTCTTTATTTATAATATATCCGCTGACGTTATTTGTTACAGTACCAGCGTTGGATAGAGTGATAGTAATCGAGCCGTGCAACACGGAAACAGGCCCTTCAGCCCAATGTGCCCATGCCTACCAAGATGCCCCATCTACACTAGTCCCACCAGCTTGGCCCATATCTCACTAAAGCTATCTTACACGTGCACCTGTCTAAATGTTTCTTGAACGTAGTAATGGCACAATTGTAATAAAATATCGGTGTCCTTGCAGATGCAGCAGTTGGAGCCCCATTGGCCGGTGAAGATAGCAATGGCAGGGTGTTTATTTACCTGGGACGTGCGACCGGACTCCACCAAACACCATTCCAACAACTGAAGGGTGTGTGGGGTCCTAACGTGATGGCGGCAGGATTTGGCTTTTCATTGAAAGGAGGCCTGGATATCGATTCAAATAATTTCACAGGTAGAGTCTTAAGTCTCCATATCATCTGCATGTGATTATTATTATTGCCTGGGGTGCGGATAATTAAAATAATAAGAAGCCATCATTATTTCTGTAAAAAAAACAATCTTTACACTGAGGAAGTTACAGGTAGTCATGATCTGTGCGTTTCAGTTTGCAAATGTCGATGGCTAACCCTGCTAGATCATAATAATGTACTGTAGTGACAGCTGGTGGCGGCCTTGGTCAGTCAAACCCTCGGATTGGCTGCGCTGATCACGTGGGCGTGGGGGGGAGCGGGTTTCACGCGCTTTTTACCGAGTTGTATCAGTCCAGCACTCCACTTTTTGCTGGGGTGTTGAGGCTAGACGTTGCCAGCAACCCTGCTCGTTCCAGGGAAACGCCTCGGCCGAGCGTTGTAGAGGCGATTGCGATCGGCCCGAACAACCGCCTCTATGTCTGTGACCGTCACTCCGGCAAGCGCTTTCTTGTTGACTCCGGGGTTATTGTGAGCAATTACCGTGCTGGTAAGCGAGGCCCTGTGTTCACGGCCATTAATCGCAGTATCATTCGGAGCTACAGCACGCGGACCCTCTCCCTGTCTGTCGACTCTCGCCCGTACGAGTTGACTTTCATTGTGGCCGACGTCGCGCAGCTGCTCCTGGGTGCCAACTTCCTGCGGGTTTTCACCCTCCTAGTGGATGTGCGGGATGGGCGCATGATTCCGCAATCGCCCCTCGGCCCCGTGGCCCCCGCCTCCACCCAGCACACAGCTCAGCGCCATCGCCGAGGTTGGCGGCCCCTACGCCTCCCTCCTCACTGATTTCCCAGAGCTCCTCACTCCCCGTTTCAGCGTGGCGGCCCCCAAGCATAGGGTCGTACACCGTGGGCCCTCCGGTACACGCCCGGGCGTGCCACCGTCCACCGCACAAGCTGCGCATCGCCCGGGAGGAGTTCCAGCTGATGGAGGATGTGGGGATCGTCCAGCGCTCGGCAGCCCGTGGGCATCGCCGCTACACATGGTCCCCAAAGCAGCTTGGGGATGGAGAATACGTGGGGACTATAGGCGTCTGAACGCCAAGACAACGGTGCTCCACACCCAGGACTTTTCTGCCCACCTCGAGGGTGCCGCCTTCTTCTCTAAAGTCGACCTCGTTCGTGGCTATAACCATATCCCAGTCCACCCGGACGACGTTACCAAGACTGGGTCTGGAGAGGTTTGCCTTTCTACCTCGCCGACATCCTGGTTGCGAGCTGCACCCAGCAGGAGCACATCAAACACCAGCGGACCCCGTTCCAGCGCCTCCTCGACCACCGCCTCATTATCTGCCCCGCCAAGTGCCAGCTCGGCCTCCACTCTAATACCTTTCAGGGGCACAGCGTGACACCTCAAGGCACCGCCCCTTCACCCTCGAAGGTGGAGGCCATTTGGCAGTTTACCCGTCCGCGCATGGTAAAGGGGTTGCAGGAATTTATTGGCATGGTAAACCTTTACCATCGTTTCGCCCCGGCAGCAGCCAAAATCATGCACCCCCTTTTCCAGTGACTCACAGGCAAGCCGCGGGAGCTCGAGTGGTCCTCGGAGGCAGACACGGCGTTCGAGGATGCCAAGGCGGCCCTGGCCAACGCAGCCATGTTGGTCCACCCGCGACCCTCAGCCTCAACGGCCCTCACTGTGGACGCCTCTGACACAGCTGTGGGCCGTGTACTAGAGCAGCTCGTCAACGCTGGCCTTTTTCAGCCGTCAGCTACGAGCCGCCGAGCGCCAATACAGCGCCTTCGACAGGGAGCTCCTGGCCTTGTACTTGGCCATCAGGCACTTCCACTCCTTTCTCGGGGGCCGCCCTTTCACTGCTTCACTGACCACAAACCCCTTACCCTTACATATGGTCCGCCCGCCAGCAGCGACACCTCGCTTGTATCTCCGAGTTCACCACGGGCGTGCAGCGTTGCGGGCAAGCACAACACCATCGCTGACGCTCTGTCCCGCCCCGCCCTTCCCTGCGTCTTGGCCGAAGACCACGGCGCGGACTACAAGGGTCCGGCTGCTAGGATGTTGGACTAGCGCACTGCTGTTTCTGGCCTCCGGTTGGCTGACGTCCCGTGTGGGTCCACTGCGATGTCTCCACGAGTCGACCTCCCCCATTGTCCCCATACGTTGGCGCCACCAGATCTTTGACTCCATCCACGATCTGGCCCACCCGTCCATACAGCCGACCTCTGCGCTGTTAGACAAGTTTGTTTGGCATGGGCTCTGCAAGCAGGTGGCGGCCTGGGCCCGTGCCTGCCTTACCTGTCAGAACTCCAAGGTCCATCGGCACGTGCGGCCCCCAGTACAGGAGTTCGCCGTCCCTTCGGCCCGCGTCCTACATATTCACGTTGACCTGGTGGGCCCATTGCCGACATCTTGCAGCGCCACCCACTTACTGGCTACCAACTGGCTACCAACTGGATTGACAACTGGATTGCCCGGTTTGCAGTCTCATCGGATATCTCCACCGACCGGGGGGCCCAATTCACTTCCTCTTTATGGTCTTCTCTCACTCAGTTGTATGGGGCGCAGTTGCATCACACCACCGCCTACCGCCCACAGGCCACCAGGCTCGTTGAGTGCTTCCACCGATACCTCAACTCGCCATTGAAGGCTCAACTCACGGACCCGGACTGGGTGGACCAGTTGCCGTGGATGCTGCTTGGGGTCCGCACCGCTCTCATGGAGGACCTAGCTACTTCATCCGCCGAGTTCATGTATGGCTCGGCCCTGCGGGTGCCTGGGGACTTTCTCCCTGCCGCCCGGGGCAAGTGGACTCTGCCCCGGCATTGTTGGTGACCCTCCGTGAGTGGGTGAGCGGGCTGGCTCCAGTGCCCACCTCACGGCACGGGTAGCCGGCGGTGCGCGTGCCGTCGGTCCTGCAAGATTGTATGTTTGTTTTTGTTCGCAGGGACGCTCACAGATCCCCGTTACAATGCGTCTGCGAGGGGCCGTTCCACGTGTTGCGCTCTGGAGTCGCCACCTTCACCATGGACGTGGGGGGCCAGGAGGAGATTGTCTCTGTCGCCCAACTCAAGCCTGCCCATGGCGATGTTGATGGTGGTCGCACAGCCCCGACGTAGAGGCCGTCCGCCGGCTGACCCAGCTGCACTAGTTGTGCCAGTTTCCCCCGACCCGGTTATACCCGTTCCTCCCACCCCGTTCCAGTCTCCTGGCCTTGTTCGGCCAGTCCCCATTGTTACGCCCGCCCCGTCTCCTCTTACCATGCGTTCTGGTCGCCGTGTCCGGGTCCCTGCTCGGTTCCGTACCTCGGGTTCTGGGGGGGGGGGGGGGGTCCTGTAGTGGCTTTGCTTGGTCAAACCCTCGGATGGGCTGCACCAATCACGTGGGCGCGGGAGGCAGGTTTTGCGCGCTTTTTACGGAGTTGTATCAGTGTGGCGCCACACTTGTGGAAGTAGCATCGACCAGAGTTAATTTGTTGTTTTACCGTTGCAAAATAAAGCAACTTAAATTCACTCATTATCTCGACTCGCCAAAGTACAATCTTTCCACTGACTGGTTAGCACGCAACAAAAAGCTTTTAGCTGTACCTCAGTACACGTGGCACTTTACTAAGCTAAACTAAACTTAACTAAACTAAACACAGAATCATAAACAAAGTGAACAACTCGTTAAAATACAGTTAAATGTTATATATTGGTTGCACGGCTAAGCATTTCTCATTGATAGTTTTGCAATAACAATGCACTTTTTTAATTACATTTAGATGAAATGGTGAGGGGAGGGATTTGAAAAATCAAAGGGAAATGGATAGGCGATGTTTTGCGATGAGACCCTTCATCGAGACTGAAAGAGTAGAGGGGAAGTAGTCAGTATAAAGAGATGGGGAAAGAGAGGAGGGGCAAGAGGAGGCTAGTGATCGGAGGATACAGGTTGGAAGGTAGGTATCAGATAACAATGGGGAGGGAGGGGTGGGGATTGGGACAGAGGCTGGGAGGAGATGTACAGAACAAATGGCTGCCGTCTGGAATCTGATCGGAAAGAAAGACGGGGTTGGGGGGGGGTGTTGAGGGGTGAGGGAGGGTGGCAAGTGCGAACAGCAGGAGGAGGGGAGAGGTGAACAATAGGAGGGAATGCGAGCCAGTGGGAGTGTATGAGCAGGGGGAGGGGTAACAGGGTGATAAGGGGTGGGAGCAGGGGTTAAGGTAAGAAGCGGGGGGTAGGAGGCAGAGGAGTGCAGATTATCTGAAATTGGAGAATTCAGCATTCATGCCATTGGATTGTATACCAGTCCTAGAGACAGGCCCTTCACCCCAACACCCATGCCGATCAAAATACCCCATCTAAGCTAGTCCCATTTGTCCATGTTTGGCCCATATCCCTCCTATCCAAGTACCTGTCCAGGTGTGCCTTAAGTGCTGTTATAGTACCTGCCTCACCTACAGCCTATAGACGATAGAGTTTGGAGTTATTAAGCGGAAACAGGCCCTTCGGCCCACCGAGTCCCTGCCGACCAGCGATGCACTAGCACTATCCTACACCCTAGGGATAATTCACAATTAACCTACAAACCTGTGCGTCTTTGGAGTGTGGAAGGAAACCTGATCACCCGGAGAAAATCCACGCAGTCAAAGTGAAAACGTACAAACTCTGTACAGGCAGTACCCGTGATCAGGATCGAACCCGGGTCTCTGGAGCTCTACGGCAGCAGTTCTACCGCTGTGCCACTGCTCCACCCCTCTAACAGCTCATTCCATGTGCCCACCACCCTCTCAGTGAAAAGGTTGCCTATCAGGTTCCTATTAAATCTTTCCCCTCCCACCTTAAACCTCCAGTATGTCCTCTGATTCTAGATTCCCCTGAGTAAAAGACTGTGCATTCACCCTACCTATCATATACACCTCTATAAGATAACCTGCCCCCCAGACGCCAACACTCCACGGAATAAAACCCTAACCTGACCAACCTCGCCCTCGAGTGCTGAAACCATCCTTGCAAAACAGCCAGAATTGCTCTAATTCTCTGGGACACTGCCTTGTAGCATGAGCAGATAGTGCCCTCTAATGGAGAGCACTTTACATGGAGTGTTTACAAGGAAACACAACTTGTCCACTTTGTCTACTTTAATTCCCCTTCCCATTCCCACACTGACCTTCCTATCCTGGGCCTCCTCCAGTGTCAGATTGAGGCCAAATGCAAATTGTGGGATCAGCACCTCATATTTTGCTTGGGCAGCTTACAATCCAGCGGTATGATATTGATTTCTCTAACTTCAAGAGACCTTTGCATCCCCTCTCTCCATCCCTCTCCCACCCTTGTTGTTGTACTAGTTTCACTGTCGTTCTGTTGCGTTTCACTGCCTGTATATCTCGTTATCATCTACTATAAAGCCAACAATGGACCGTTGTGGGCTCCACCATCCCATAATTATTGTTGCCTTTTGCATATCGTTCATTCATTTTTCATATGTGCCGTCTATATCTCTCGTTTCTCTTTCCCCGACTCTCAGCCTGAAGAAGGGTCTCTACCCAAAATGTCACCCATTCCTTTTCTCCAGAGATGCTGCCTGTCCCGCTGAGTTACTCCAGCGTTTTGTAGATATCTTCGGTTTAAACCAGCATCTGCAGTTCCTTCCTACACATCAGCAAATGATTGAGTGCATTTACACCTTGGTAGAATATTCCTGTCTTTAGCAAACAGGCACACTTGTGTGTGGCATGAGAATTGTGAATGAGCTGGGCAGGAAACAATTACCAAACTGCCTGGGGCAAAGACGTTATCAGAATTAAGCTTCTGTACGTTTTAGAGTGACAAGCGATTGAAGCTAGGAAGGCGATTGAAGTCTAGGAAGCTGGCAGCCTATTGCAATGACCTAGAAGGTGTGAGCTGATGCTGAGTAATTGATTGGAAATCAATAATTAGTGGAATCATTGACTCATTAAGAAAGCAGACGTTATGCAGCACAGTGACACAGCTGGTAGAGCCAATGCCTCACAGAGCCAGAGACCCGGGATCAATCCTGACCTCGGGTGCCGTCTGTGTGGAGTTTGCACGTTCTCCCTGTGACTGCGTGGGTTTCCTCCAGGAGCTCTGGTTTCCTCCCACATCCCAAAGATGAGCGGGCTTGTAGATGAATCGGCTTCCGTAAATCGTCCATAGTGTGTTGGGAGTGGAGTGAAAGTGGGGTAACGTGGAACTAGTGTGAACGGTGGCCGGCAGGGATCTGATGGGTTAAAGGGCCTTTTTCCCTGATGCACCTTTCATTCAACCAATCACCAAGTAACTAGGTGAGTATTTAAATCACCAAGGCATAGTTGTCTGCTGGCCAAGAGCTGGTACACAGGGTTAGTGTGGATGGGTGACATGGTCAACATGCGTTCAATGGGGCAAAGGGCCTGTTTCTGTGCTATATGACTCTGGGACTGCTCCCCATACTGGTGGGACTGTGTCCTGCAAAACCACCAATGTGATTAACCCTTCCCTCCCCTACCCAGCACAGTATCCATACCCACAGCACAGGCAGCAACTTGGCTGGGGTGTCAGGCCATGCATTGGGAAGATTGTAATAGGTTTTATAGACTCAGACTGGGTAATAATCTTCAATGCGGTGAGGCAGTTCTGTGGCTTCAAAGAAATGCACAGGAATATCAGAGACAAAAGACTGCAGGAGCTATAATGTGGAACAAAAAGCAAAGTGCTGAAGGAACGCATTGATGCAGGATCATGGGCCGAAATGTTGACAATCTCTTCGCCTCCACAGACGCTGCCCGTTCCGCTGAGTTCCTCCAGCATTGTCTTTCTTTCACAGTTAGGGCGGCACGGTGGTGCAGCGGTTGAGTTGCTGCCTTACAGCGCCAGAGATCTGTGTTCAGTCCTGACTACGGGTGATTACTGTATGGAGTTTGTGCGTTCTCCCCGTTACCACGTGGGCAGGGCCGGATTTAGATGAAGAGAGGCTCTAGGCTATTCCACTTGTGAGGCCCCTCCCAATCCCCCACCCTGATGGCGAGGGGAAGATGGAAGAGTCCACCAGATTGACACCGATGTGCAGCCGAGCAAGGCCAGTGAGATAAGGGCTGGAAAGCTGCGCTTTTTATTTATTGCCAGTGCTAGTGTTGAGTTATCGGCTTAAAACACTATTATTCTGAAATGACATTTTTTTTCAGGGTTTTTTTAACACTGGGAAAAAAACATCTTGGCCGGAGGCCCCCGAGATTTTGAGGCCCTAGGCTTCAGCCTATGAAGCCTACATGTAAATCCAGCCCTGCCAAGGCCCCCCTTGATCGCGAGGCCCTAAACTTAAGCTTGTGAAGATTATACGTAAATCCAGCCCTGCACGTGGGTTTTCTCCGGGTGCTCTGGTTTCCACTCACACTCCAAAGACATACAGGTTTGTAGGTTAATAGGCTTCGGTAAAAATTGTAAATTGTCTCTAACGTGTAGGACAGTGCTAGTGCACGGGTGATCGCTGGTTGGCCTGAACTCGGTGGGCTGAAGGGCCTGTTTCCGTGCTGTATTACTAAAGTCTAAACTCATATCATAAGGCCCTCTTTAGAACTGCGTGGTTAGTTGCAAGAAGTAGTAGGCGCCACACTAATGCATTGATGTGTGCCCGTCCTTGTTTTACAGATTTGATTGTTGGTGCCCACAATGCCGACCAAGTCTTGGTGTACAGGTGAGGACCTGGATCTCTTCAAGCAGTCGCCATCAGCCACATCTCCAAGGATCTTTGTCCCCAGTCAAGTGTCCTCTTCACACCTCCAATTTATGGTCTTGTCTCAACCATTTTGGCATATTATTTTATTTGTATCAAAAAATAATTTATTTTATTTCAACACGATACAAAACGAAAAAAAACAAAACAGTGGTGACATACGCACCACCATGTTACAAAACCATCATACAACGATGTTACAAATATTCTAATAACTACTATACAACCCCAGTAAAGGGGCTAGCATCTGACTCGGGCAGAGCCCTCTTCCGCCTGGCTCCGTGACTCATGGATGGTCAGCTTGGCCAGGCCTAGGAGCAACCCAACCAGGACATCTTCAGCCCTGCCTGCTCCCTAGATCCTTCAGTCACTGACAGCAGAGCCACTCCCTCCCTTGTGGACCCTAGTTGGAGTGGCGGTGCTCCTTGCCCTCCGGACCCTGGCTACAAGGGACTCTGTACTGGCCACTACCATTTTGGCATATTGGCCTTCATTAGTCAAAGCATTGAGTGTAGAATGTACATGGTTAGCATGTTTGCAGATGACACAAAAGTGGGCGGCATTGTAGATAGTGAAGATGGTTGTCAACAATTGCAACAGGATCCCGATCTGTTGGCCAGGTGGGATGAGGAATGGTCGATGGGATTTAACAGAGAAATGTGAGGTGTTGCATTTTTGGAGCAAAAACATGGGCAGAACTTACACAGTGAACGGCAGGGCTCTGGGGAGTGCAGTAGAACATAGGGATCAAGGAGTGCAGATATATAGCTCATTGAAAGTGGCATCACAGGCAGATGGTCAAAAAGACCTTTGGCACCTTGTCTTTCATCAGTCAGAGCATTGAGTATAGAAGTTGTGAGGTCATGTTTGTAGTTGTATAAGATGTTGGTGAGGTCACATTTAGAGCATTGTGCTCAATTTTGGCCACCATGTTACAGGAAAGATGGTGTCATGCTGGAAGGGGCGTAGAGAAAATGTACGGGGATTTTGCCAGGATTCAAGGACCTGGGCAATATGGAGAGGTTGAGCACACTGGGACTCTATTCCTTGGAGCGCAGGAAGATGAGGGGTGATCTTATAGAGGTGTACAAAATCATGAGAAGAATTGATTGCGTAGATGCACAGAGTCTCTTGCCCAGATTAGGTGAATCAAGGACCAGAGGACATAGGTTTAAGGTAAGAGGGCGAAGGTAGTAACGAATGATACAACAGTGAAACGAGTGGCGAGGAATGGAGAGAGAGAGAGGACGCAAGGGTTACTTGAAATTAGATAAATCAGTATTCATACAACTGGATTGTGCTGTTCTGTGTTCTGTGTCAAGTGAGTTGTTCCAGAATGTTGCTGGAGCTCTGGGTCCAGTTGGATTGTGCCTGAGGGATTCTGCGATGTATATTCACGTTGCCAACAACATTCTGCCGATAGACACAAAGTGCTGGAGGAACTCAGTGGTTCAGGCAGCACCTCTGAGGAAAAAGGATGGGTGACGTTTCCTGTAGGGTCTGAAGAAGGATCCCCGACCGAGAAAGTCACCCAGAGATGCTGCCTGACCCACTCAGTTACTCCAGCACTTTGTGAGTATCTGTGATTATAAATCAGCATCTGCAGTTCCTTGTTTCCACACAATAACATGTGACTCTGGCAATTGATGCAGGTTTATTGTTCAATTGTCCTCACCAAAGTTTTCTCAAAGTCTTTTTGGAATTGATAGATGGAGACTACTGAGATGCACTGTACATGAGAAGGCCCCGTTTTGATCTGGCCTTTTCTTGCCTCCGTCTCTCCAGTCCCGCCCACCACACCCATCCCCACATCTATATTCCAGTCTGAAGAAGAATACCGACCCAAAACATCACCTATTCCTTTTCTCCTGAGATCTCCTGCCTGGCCCGCTGAGTTACTCCAGCTCTTTGTGTCTATCTACTATGGTATGGGAAGAGAATGTTGTAAGTCAGTGCCTGTCCCTACATATGTATGTAGCAATGTTACAAAATTTTGAGATTTTAAAAATCAAGTCTGCAATTTATCCCATCAGATAAAGCGCAAAAAGAAGTTTAATTTGACACCTAATTCACTTTCATATCTTCAGTATTAAAAAAGTTATGGCCATTTTCATAGTCGGAAATTAGCATCTTGTTCCCCATTGCCTTTCCATTGACTTAACTCAAAAGCTGTGATCTAGAACAGTCAAAAGCCCATAACTTTCTTAAAAATTAAGAGAACTCAATTACATTTTCAGTTATTATAGATTGAAGCATTCTGAAACAAATATGAAACAATCTTACTTGGATGACCTGAAATTAAAGCATATAATTAGTTAGTTATCTAATTGTAGCTAATTACAAAATTCAAATGAGTAGATCTAAACATCTATCCATTTCTTAAGAAAAGATAAACTTTTTTTAATTGCCTGTGTTCCAGAAAACATTCACACAATAATCCACAATATAACATGATTTTTAAATCTAATTTTCATGAATTTATAGGCCAAATGGAAGGAATTTAATGTTTAATGCCTGTAAATTAATGGCCATTTAAATCAACTAGCGAGTGGGTTTTAGTGGAATGCGGTGGATTGGAACATAGCGGTTTGCGATGAAGTCAGTATGAAAAATACAGCCAGTTCATACATTTTTTTTGTCCCCTTTTCGCAACATGAAAATGTGATTAAAGCCTCCCTAAAAACCAAGTTTTAATGTAAAAATATACTATGCACTTTATTTTCTCCCCTACGTTAGGTCCGTTCCGCTGTCGGCGCTCACGGCTTTAGAAGATGTTTTTAAAACTACTCTAGTTAATAAATAATCTGGCGTAGTTTAAAAATTCCTTCATGAATGAAAGGTCGGAGTGATTTCTCTTTAACGATGAAATCGCCCAACATGGATCAATTTGGACTATCTAGGGAAAAACGGCATTTTAAACACGCCCCCCTCTGAAAGGCGCCAAAGTCACGCACATGGGGAGCGGTAGAACTGCAGCGCTGCTAAAGCTAGGTATTGTAACATACCTAATGTATGTGAGGAAGGGAAAGGTGGTGGGCTGATAAGTTGAGCTGCAATACAACAGTGCTGACCACACAAGATGCTAAGTTCTTCCCTTTCTCCAACAGGGCAAAGCCGGTTGTAACAGCAGAGGCCACGCTCACCATCACACCAAATACTCTGGATACGGAATTAAAGTCGTGCAAGTTGCCAGAAGCTAACACCTCCGTGACATGGTAAGGCGGGGAGAGGAGTGGAGGGGAGAGACCAAAGAAGGACCTAGCCTGGGGTCACTTTGTAACTTTGTCAACGCCCTTGACGTGGCACCTCTTTGCATACCTTGGGTATGTGAAACAAAGACTATCACTGTGACAAGTCACATGTGCCAATAAAGTATCCATTCATTCATTCATTCATTCATTCATTCATTCATTCATTCATTCAATTGGATTTCTGCTAAGAATTAAGAAAGGTGCAAGTTCGATTTCTGGAGCACATAGTCACAGCACAGAGTAAGGCTGTGGAAAAACGGTAAATGTTCTGCATGTTCAACCACAATAACTCCAGTAATCTCCGGTGACAACTGTTTCCGAGGGAAGGGCGGGGAGCTCTGCCCCATTGAAGGTGTCGAAGTGAGAGACACTTCCTTACTCTTGGCTGTACAAAACCATGAGAGGAATAGACACAGAGTCTCTTACCCAGAGTAGGGGAATCGAGAACCAGATGACATGGGTTTAAGGTGAGGATCAAAGATTTAATAGGAACCTGGAGGGTAACATTTTCACACAGAGGGTGGTGGGTGGGTGGATGGAACAAGCTGCCAGAGGAGATAGTTGAGGCAGGTACACGCAACGTTCAAGAAGCATTTAGACAGGTACATGGATAGGGTAGGTTTTGAGGGATATGGGCCAAGCGTAGGCAGGTAGGACTAGTGTAAATGTTGGTCGATGTTAGTGTAGATGTTGGTCGGTGTGGGCAAGATGGGCAGAGGAGCCTGTTCGCACACTCTATGACTGGGTTTCAGTGAAACAGTCGGGATCTTGCTGCACAGGAAGGGAAGGAAATCCCTTCAATTCTCCAGCTTCCACTGTTGCCCACTCGAGGGGTTGGTCACCTTGGAGCTGGAGATAAAATGGCTGTTACAAATATATTACTGGTTTCTACTCCAAAAGGGAGAAGGCAGGAACGGGGTACTGATTGTGGACGATCAGCCATGATCACATAGAACGGCAGTGCTGGCTCGAAGGGCCGAATGGCCTATTCCTGCACCTATTTTCTATGTTTCTATGTGTTCTATGTGTCTGTAATTTGTTCCTCGTGTATCTATGTTTTACGACAGTTCGTGTACCTTAATGAGATACTTGGTTTGCAAAGATTCAGTCTTTTGTAATAATTAGGTGATCTGTAACAGAACAGCAATTATTAAGGATGGATAAGAGGCATGTTTTGAAAGGCAGGATGATACAAAAAGTTTATAAAGGGCTTGTCAGCATCATATCAGGGTCGCCAAAAGATTTTGAACATTTCAAAATCCAGCGGCGACAAAAAAAATGTTGCAACACTTGAAATAACAACGCGCAGCAAACGCCATCAGGGCCGCAACACCGCCACATCACAACGCATCACGACGATTCACGCCACGTCACACCGCATCACTCCGCAAATTTTTCGGTGACCTGATACGTCAGTCAATGATGGTAGCAGTCGCCGGAAAAATCGGCAAGTGGGACAGGCTCTTTCGGTGACAGCCGGAAAATAGGCTGTCGCCACATGGTCGCAGGGTGACGTCTGTATCGTCGTGAGTTGTCTCCTCAAATGTTGTAACCTTTCTCTTGTCGCCGCTGGATTTTGAAATATTCAAAACTTTTCGGCGACTGTGGGCTTGACGTTGCCTGTCTTCTCCTGTCGGAGGCGCTGTTGTAGGTTGTTGCCAGGATGACGCCAGGTGACGTTGGTTGTCGCCGGGTGATGACCTCGGTGCATTCCATTGCCGACAACCTACGTCAACCGGCAACAGTACCGGCGTCAAGAGAAGTCTTCAGTTGTCTTCATTTGTCGCCGACAGGGTCGCAGCTTGTCGTAGCTTGTCGCGGGCGGAGGTAGGTTGACTTCGGTTGTCGTAGGTGCAGTCGTAGGTGGACGTCACAAGTCGCGGGGAATTGTGTCGCTGGTTGACGTAGCTTGTCGTAAACATTGGCGTGGGGTGGGTCCATTTCGGCGTCCCGCTACGACTGTGACTGTTGCCGGCAGTCGCCTAAAAAAGTCGCCTAAGTGAGACAGGCCCTTAAGAGTGATCTGATGAAACTCAAATGCAGAATAGTGTATAAATTAATATAAAGCCGTGTGTATTGGCAATACGAACAGGGAAAGGTCTGTCATAAATGTGTGATTTCAGAACTGTAATGGTTCAATGGTCCTTTCTTATGATATGTACCAAGGTACAGTGAAATTATACTTTTGCATTCAGTTCCATAACAATCTTACTACATTAGGCACAATTATACTTGCATACAAGTGTGTTAGTAGACTACACTGAGACAGTACACAAGTATCACCACTTTTCCAGCACCATCTCATTTCCTTCAGCATCCTCAGCATGGTTTGGGAACAGCTGCAGCCAAGACTGCAAGAGAGACTGCATTTTGTCCGAGTCGAGTTTAACAGCCTGATGACTGTGGGGAAGTAGCTATTCCTGAACCTGGTCGTTACAGTCTTCAGGCTCCTGTACCATCTACCTGAAGGTAGTGGGGAGATGAGCGTGTGGCCAGGATGGTGTGGGTCTTTGATGATGCCGCCAGCCTTTTTGAGGCAGCGATTGCGATAGATCCTCTCGATGGAAGGAGGTCAGAGCCGATGATGGACTGGGCAGTGTTTATTACTTTTTGTAGTCTTTTCCTCTCCAGGGCGCTCAAGTTTCCGAACCAAGCCACGATGCAACTGGTCAGCAAGCTCTCTACTGTGCACCTGTAGAAGTTAGAGAGAGTCCTCCTTGACGAACTGACTCTCCGTAATCTTCTCAGGAAGTAGAGGCGCTGATGTGCTTTTTTTATGATTGCATCGTGTTCTCGGATTAGGAAAGATCTTCAGAGATGTGCACGCCCAGGAATTTGAAGCTCTTGACCCTTTCCACCATTGACCCGTTGATATAAATGAGACTGTTGGTCCCCATCCTCCCTCTTTCAAAGTCCCCAATTAGTTCCTTGGTTTTTGCTGGTGTTGAGGGCCAGGTTATTGTTCCAGGCCCCCATCACAACGGCACCGCTATAAGATCAGCCTCCAGTCTCCTGCACTCCAAGGAGTAGTCCCAGCCTGCTCAACCTCAGGCCCTAGAGTCCTGGCAACCTAAATGTCCCCCGCATTTTTCCTACTGCAATTTCCTGTAGATTCAACACTTCACCCAGATACATAAATGTTGTTTAGTTCAGAGATGCAGCAGGGAAACTGGCCCTTTGGCCCACCGAGTCCACATGGTCCATCCATCACCCGTTCACACTAGCTCTACATTATCCCACTTTCTCATCCACTCCCTACACAACGGGGGGGGGGGGGGGGGGGGGAATTTATAGAGGCCAATCAACCTACAAACCCCCACGTCTTTGGGATGTGGGAAGAGACGGGAGCACCTGGAGGAAACCTGCGCAGTGGCAAGGAGAACGTGGAAGCTCCACATAGACAGCACTCGAGGTCAGGATCGAACCAGGGACCCTGGCGCTGTGAGGCAGTGGCTCTACCTCAGAGGGTGGTGGAAGCGGGTTCTCTGGATGCTTTCCAGAGAGAGCGAGATAGGGCTCTTAAAAATAGCGGAGTTAGGGGATTTGGGGAGAAGGCAGGACCGGGGTACTAATTGGGGATGATCAGCCATGATCACATTGAATGGGGGTGCTGGCTCGAAGGGCCGAATGGCCTACTCCTGCACCAATTGTCCATTGTCTATTGTCTAAATTGTAGAGAATTGTGGACATAGCCCAGACCATCTCACAAACCAACCTCCTTTCTATTGACCCCATCTACACCTCACGCTGCCTCAGCAAGGCCACCAGCACAATCAAGGACGAGTCGCACCCCTGACACTCTCTCCTCCCCTCTCCCATCGGGCAAAAGGAATAGGAGTGTGAAAATGCACTTGACCAGATTCAGGGACAGTTTCTTCCCAGCTATTATAAGGCAACTGAACCATCTTATCATCCACTAAAGAGCTACCATCTACCTCATTGGTGACGCTTGGATTATCTTTAATCAGCCTTTTTCCCCTTTATCTTGCACTAAGCAGCATTCCCTATATCCTGTATCTGTACATTGTGGACCGCTCGAATCTAATCTTGTATAGTCTTTCCGCTGACTGGATAGCATTCTACAAAAAATCTTTTCATTGTACCTTGGCACACGTGACTGTAAACTAAGATAAACTAACGTTCAGAGTTGCTAAAAACGGTAGAGACTTCACTTGACTACAAATGCCCGTTGTCCCGGTGGTGGCGGTGGGGTTGAGTTGCAAAGTCACCCTGGCCCGGCAATATTGTTGATGTCCCCACCACTGCTCCATGCGCTTGACCACTTATAGCAGTGCCCAATCTAATTGAGCCCCAGGCTCCTATAGGGCCTCCAGCGGCCCTCTCCACCAACATCTTCACACATCGCACATCAGCCCGTGAACCCGCCAATCCTTGCCTCAGACTGCCACCGCTCACCAGGCTGCCTCCTGCAGCAAAGGCAATGGAGAGGCGCTACAGTATTTGCATAGTCTGTCGTTCCATCAGTCTGATGAAGAGTCTCGACCTGAAACATCATCCATTCCTTCTCTTCAGAGATGATGCCTGTCCTGCTGAGTTACTCCATCAGTGTCTATCTTCGATTTAATCCGTCATCTGCAGTTCCTTCCTCCACACTACAATATTTGTCCCTACATCCCGAGGCATTGAGAATGAAAAATCTAGCTGAATGTATGTGTACAAAGTTAATCAGAAGATCCTTCCTGGACCCAGCACACTGCTGCAATTATAAGGAAAGTCCATCAACACCTCTATTTCCTGAGAAGATTACAGGGATTCGGTACGTCAGAGAGGATTCTCTTAAACTTCCACAGGTGTACAGTAGAGAGCATATTGACTGGTTGCATCATGACCTGGTTCAGCAACTTGAACGCCCAGGAGCGAAGACGACTGCAAAAGTTGTGAGCACTGCCCAGTCCATCACCGGCTCTGACCGCCCCACCATCGAAGGGATCTGCCTCAAAAAGGAACCCAGCATCATCAAGACCCACACCACCCTGGCCACACACTCTTTTCACCCCTGCCATCGGGAAGAAGAGCCTGAAAAATGTAACGCCCAGGTTCAGAACGTTACTTCTTCTCCAGATGGCTATTAAACACTACAACCTTCAAATAAGCTCTGAACTACAATAGACGGGGGCTTTGGTTTTGCATTTTTGCACTAGTATTTTTTGTTTGTTTTTATGTGTGTGTGAGTGTGTGTATATACATCTATACAATACATACATATTCACACACATATATATATATATACACACTGAACTTTTTCTAGCTTATTATATTGTTTACAGAGTAGCATATATAATATAACATATATAACAATTACAGCACGGAAACAGGCCTTCTCGGCCCTTCCAGTCCGTGCCGACCATTTATTTTCCTCTAGTCCCATCTACCTGCACTCAGACCATACCCCTCCATTCCCTTCCCGTCCATATACCCATCCACTTTATTTTAAATGTTAACATCGATCCTGCCTCCACCACTACTGCTGGAAGCTCATTCCACAGACCCACCACTCTCTGAGTAAAGAAGTTCCCCCTCATGTTACCCCTAAACTTCTGTCCCTTAATTCTCATGTCATGCCCTCTTGTTTGAATCTTCCCTACCCTCAATGGGAAAAGCTTATCCACGTCAACTCTGTCTATCCCTTTCATCATTTTAAAGACCTCAATCAAGTCCCCCCTTAACCTTCTGCGCTCCAAAGGATAAAGACCTAACTTGTTCAACCTAAGTAGTATCATCGTGCTGCTGCAAGTAAGAATTTCACTGTTCTGTCTGGGTCATTTCGACAGTAAACACTCTTAACTATTCTTGAAAAAGCCATAAGGAAGTTCTGGAACATACAATCTTAACTGCACTGTAAATGGGGTGTCATTTTATCACCTTGTTACAAAAAATTATGCTATAAGTGATGTACCCTCCACTCATTGGGATGCTACCATGTTGGAAAGTGTTGCATCTGTGCAGAAACGCGGGAGAAATCTGGTAGTCTGTTAGATATTTGCAATGATCAATCATTATGATTGGGTTCACCAGTTGTTGCTCGTTTCCAGTAGCTGGTAAAATATAAGAGTGCAAATTTAAAATGGATCTAAGAGTAATTAAAGGGGCTTTCTGTGCATCATGGATATCCAATGCTAATTTTCTTTCACGGAGGTATTACTGAATCAGAGCCAAGTAATCCTTTTTATCAATGAAATGGCTGCTTGAAAGGAATGTTAAAATGTATTTCAAGGGGACTGTCAGCTGGAAATGGTGCAGAAAAGATTTACAAGGATGTTGCAGTACTCGAGGAACTGAGCCACAGAGAGAGGTTGAGCAGGCCTTGGAGTGCATGAGGATGAGGGGTGATCTTAGAGTTATGTGGAACAGATCGAGTAAATATACAGTGTTTAAGAAGGAACTGCAGATGCTGGAAAAATCGAAGGTAGATAAAAATGCTGGAGAAACTCAGCGGGTGAGGCAGCATCTATGGAGCGAAGGAATAGGTGACGTTTCGGGTCGAGACCCTTCTTCAGACTGATGTGGGGGTGGTGGGGGCGAGAAGAAAGGAAGAGGCGGAGACAGTGGACTGCGGGAGAGCTGGGAAGGGGAGGGGAAAGAGGGAGAAAGCAGGGACTACCTGAAATTGGAGTTCATACTGTTCATACCGCTGGGGTGTAAACTACCCAAGCGAAATATGAGGTAGACAAAAATGCTGGAGAAGCTCAGCGGGTGAGGCAGCATCTATCGAGCAAAGGGAATAGGCGACGTTTCGGGTTGAGACCCTTCTTCAGACCTTGAACCTCGAAATATGAGGTGCAGCTCCTCCAATTTACGGTGGAACTCACTCTGGCCATGGAGGAGGCCCAGGACAGAAAGGTTGAAAATATATAAAGGTCAGAAGTAAATATACAGAGTCTTTTACCCAAAGTAGGAGAATCGAGAAGCAGAGAACGTGGTTTTAAGGTGAGGAGGAAATGATTTAATAGGAACCTGAGAGGCAATTATTTTTACACAAAGGGTGGTTGGTATGTACAACAAGCTGCTAGAGGAGGTAGTTGAGGCAGGTACTATCACAATGTTTAAGAATTATTTAGACGGGTACATGGATAGGATATTTTTAGAGGTATATGGGCAGGTGGGATATGCGTAGATGGGAAATGTTGATCGCTGTGGGCAAATTGGGCAAAAGGGCCTGTTTCAATGCTGTTTGAGTCTATGACAATATGATTGTTTTGTGGTAAAGTAACAAAGCAGAACGGGTGAACAGTCCCCCATAATTTTCTAATTCGAGGCGAGAGATATTGGGCAGAGTGGTTTTTGTAAATTTGGTCATCTCTTGTCCATTTTATGCATATACCTATGGTCTTAAAACATTTTCCATTATTTTGCAGTTTTACCATGCAAATGTGTGTGAAAATGACAGGGCGCAATGCACTTCAGCAGTATGGTAAGTACAAATATGAAATAATGGATTATGCCATAGGCACACTCTGACTGTGTGCCATTTCACCATTTCCATCCTAGTTTTTGTTAGTTATACAAAAAGCTGGAGAAACTCAGCGGGTGCAGCAGCATCTAAGGAGCGAAGGAGATAGGCGATGTTTCGGGTCGAGACCTTTCTTCAGACTGGTCAGGGATCGGGGAAACGAGAGATATAGACAGTGATGTGGAGAGATAAAGAACAATGAATGAAAGATATGCAAAAACATATTGATGATAAAGGAAACAGGCCATTGTAAGCTGTTTGTAGTGTGAAAATGAGAAGCTAGTGCGACTTTGGTGGGGGAGAGATAGAGAGAGAGAGGGAATGCCGGGGCCCGAGGGCTGAGGGAGAGGTGGGAGGGGGCAGCCAGGGTTAACAGAATTGAGAAAATTCAATGTTTAAGCCCAGAGGATGCAGACTCCCCAAGCGGAATATGAGGTGCTGTTCCTCCAACTTGCGGTGTTGCTCACTCTGGCCGGGGAGGAGGCCCAGGACCGAGAGGTCGGATACTGAATGGGAGGGGGAGTTGAAGTGCTGAGCCACCGGGAGGTCGGGTTGGTTATTGCGGACCGAGCGGAGGTGTTCGGCGAAACGATCGCCCAGCCTCCGCTTGGTCTCGCCGATGTAGATCAGCTGGCATCTGGAGCAACGGATGCAGTAGATGAGGTTGGAGGAGGTGCAGGTGAACCTCTGTCGGAATTGGAAGGACTGCTTGGGTCCCTGAAAGGAGTGGATGGGGGAGGTGAAGGGACAAGTGTAGCATCTCTTGCGGTTGCAAGGGATCTAGTTTTTGTTTCTTTGCTTCCATCTCTCAGCCACCCACCCCTGTCTCCTAGTTCAAGTCAAGTCAAGTTTATTCAGCACGTACACATACAAGATGTGCAGTGAAATGAAAGTGGCAATGCCTGCGGACTGTGCAAAAAGTACAGAACGGAATAGAACAGAATCAGTATTTACAAATTGGAGAAAAAACCAGCAATTTTAAAAAGACCCAACACAACAGTAAATGAGTCCCTGGCGAGATCAGAGTTTACAGTCCTGATGGCCTGTGGGAAGAAACTCCGGCTCATCCTCTCTGTTTTCACAGCGTGACAGCGGAGGCGTTTGCCTGACCGTAGCAGCTGGAACAGTCCGTTGCTGGGATGGTAGGGGCCCCCATAATGTTGCTGGCTCTGGATCTGCACCTCCTGGTGTATAGGTCCTGCAGGGGGGCGAGTGTAGGTCCCATGGTGCGTGTGGCCGAACGTACTGCTCTCTGCAGAGCCTTCCTGTCCTGGGCAGAACAGTTCCCAAACCAGATTGTGATGTTGCCGGACAAGATGCTTTTGACAGCCCCTGAGTAGAAGCACTGGAGGATCCTCAGAGAGGATCCCTGCCCCTGTTGCCTCTATCTGCCCAACACACCTGGTGTCAACTATCCCCTTCCATCCTACTCTTTTCCTTAATTGTGTTTAGATTAGAGATATAGCATGGAAACAGGCCCTTTGGCCCGCTGAGTCCGCGCCGACCAGCGATCCCCGCACACTAACTCCATCCTACACACATTAGGGACAATTTACATTTACACCAAGCCAATCAACCTATAAACCTTCAGGTCTTTGGAGTGTGGGGGGAAACCAAAGATCTCAGCAAAACCCCACGCAGGTCACGGGGAGAACGTACAAACAGTACAGACAGCACCCGTAGTCAGGATCGAACCCGGGTCTCTGGCGCTGTGCGGCAGCAACTCTATGCTGTGCCATCATGCTGTCCCTGCTGCCTCCATTTCTCTCTGTTCTGCATTGTTTGATGGAACCCAGAGGCCACTGTGGCAAATCCCTGCCAGAAAGTCCAAGCACCCAGAATAGTTAAGAAGAAGAGATCCTTGTTAACATGAAAGATCCTGGGGATGAAAGGGTTAATGTATAATGAGCGTTTGATGGCTTTGGGCCTCTACTCGCTGGAGTTTAGAAGGATGAGGAGGGACCTCATTGAATCTTACAGAATAGTGAAAGGCCTGGATAGAGTGGATGTGGAGAGGATGTTTCCACCAGTGGGGGAGTCTTGGACCTGAGGGCACAGCCTCAGAATAAAAAGGAAGTACCTTTAGAAAGGAGATGAGGAGGAATTTGTTTAGTCAGAGGGTGGTGGATCTGTGGAATTCGTTGCTAGATGGCTATGGAGGGTATTTGGGTAATTGGGTATTTTTACAGTGGAGATGAATAGATCCGTAATTAGTACGGGTGTCAAGGGTTATGAGGAGAAGGCAGGAGAATGGGGTTGAGAGCAAAAGATAGATCAGCCATGATTGAATGGCGGAGTTGACTCGACGGGCCGAATGGCCTAATTCTGCTCCTGTAATTTATCACCAAGTGCTCGTTCTTCATTCAGCTGAACGATCAGCAAGTTTGCAGAATCTTGCCTCGTGTGCTTTCTATCCCTCTGATATTCTTCATGATTCAATGAAGCTTTATTGTCACATGTACCTAGGTGCTGTGAACTGCTTTGATTCACATCCAACCTGGTAAATCATGTAGCAGACCTCACCTGGGCAGTACACAAGCGCCACCACAGTGTGGCAGCGACAAAGTTACAAAACTTCCCAGGACAGTCCTATCTGCTCCCCTCCACTGCACGTGGCAGCTCTCCCCCCCCCCCCACCCCTGCAGGGTCCCCCTTTGTTCTCGGCAGCCCTCCTCACTTGCCATCGGACCTCCTCGCTCTCCGCCGGCCCTCCCCGTTGAAGTCCCCATTCTTGCTCCCGGACAGCCCTCCTCACTCTCGTGGTACGGGTCCCGTCGACGTCCGTGGTGGGTGAGCCGGGCCTACCGGAGGGCTTGTTGTCCCCCCACTCGCCGGGGGACAACACTTCCGGCCTCACCGCCCACCAGCAACACTTAACGCTGTCTAAGTGAGAAGGTGCAAATGCCAAATGCCAGGTCCCTGGACAATTGAAAATGGAATCCCTCACATAGCGTTTTGAACTGAGCTAAATACGATGTGATATGACCATTGCAGGAGAAATGACACCAACAAATCCCAGTATTCAACATCATTCTGTTTATTGACACAAAAAGCTGGAGTAACTCAACGGGACAGACAGCATCTCTGGAGAGAAGGAATGGGTGACGTTCCTTCAGACTGAAGAAGAGTCTCGACCCAAAACCTCACCCTTCCCTTCTCTCCAGAGATGCTGCCTGTCCCGTTGAGTTACTCCAGCTTTTTGAGTCTATCTTCAGTTTAAATCAGCATCTGCAGTTCCTACCTGTATCATTCTGTTTATGTGCTGCTGTTGATCCAGCCTATGCTCTGATAACGCCGAGCTCTTGGCCCTTGCATACAATTGATCCTTAAATATATTGCAGTCAGTTTCAATGTACACTGACGATCTATCAGTATTCAAATACTAATCCTATTGATCAGATATTAGCAAACAAGGCAGGACACAAAGTGCTAGAGTAACTCCGTGAGTCAGGCAGCATCTCTGGAAGACATGGATAGTTTACATTTTGGGTCGGGACCCTTCTGCAGACTGATTGAGACACATATGATGTCCTCTATGTAATGTCATTCTATTGATGTACATAAATAACCTCCTGTGTAGACTCCGAATTAGCCATGGTGTCAACATTAGCTCCAATGTGCACTGACTCACCCTATTAGTACACAGACATTAACGCCAATGCACTTGGTTGCTATGTCAATGCACAGATGTTAGTGTTAGCGGGCACACATTCACTTATTTAAATAGTTAAATGGCCAGTGTTGAAAATTGAAATAAAAAAACAAAATACTCAAAATATTCAACAAGTTATGTAACATTTGTCACAGCAGAAATAGTGCTGAAGTCATTGGAGCAGAATCAGGCCATTCAGTCCATCAAGTCTACTCCGCCATTCAATCATGGCTGATCTATCTCTCCCTCTCAACCCCATTCTAATGCCTTCTCCCCATAATCTTTGACACCCTCACAAATCAAGAATTGTCAATCTCTGCTTTGAAAATACGTTGACTTGGCCTCCACAGCCTTCTGTGGCAACGGATTCCACAGATTCACCACCCTCTGACCAAAGAAATTCCTCCTCGTCTCAGGGAAGATCGGACTGTTCGGTGAACGTTTGTGACTTTGTCGGTGGCAGAACGTGGCGACTCTGGTGTACTGTCACCGGCTGATGTCTGCTGGGTGATTTTACCAGATTGCATGCAAAACAAAGCATTTCACTGTACCTTGATACATGTGACAATAACGGATAACTGAATCATTGAATCCTTTCGAATGGTACGCCCTTTTAATTTGAGGCTGTGCACTGTGGTCCTCCCATTAGTGTGCGGCACGGTGGCGCAGCGGTAGAGCTACTGCCTTACAGTGTCTGAGACCTGGGTTGGAACCTGACCACGGGAGTTGTCCGTACGGAGTTTGTACATTTGTACGGGGGTTTTCTCCGGGTTCTCCGGTTACCTCTCACACTCAAAAAAACGTGCGGTTTGTACGTTAATTGGCTTTGGTAAAGATTGTAAATAGTCCCTAGTGCGTAGGAGAGTCCTAGCATACAGGGTGCTTGCAGCCCGGCGCGGACTCGGTGGGCCGATGGGGCCTCTTTACGTCTCAGGTCAAAGATTGTGATTCTGTTTTTAATTTCTACTACGTTAAGGTGCAGCTTTTAATTTTATCTATCCTTTTGTTTCAAGTGCTGAAGGCTCAGATAGAGCTGGACAAAAACAAGCAGAGGTCCCAGCGCCGGATACTATTCATGCATTCACACCAAGCCCAGGAAGAGTTTCAGTTTCCACCAGTAAAAAACGAGGACAAATCCTGCCGAAAAAATGAAGTTTACCTCAGGGTATCTGCTCTCCCTTTGTTTAGAGTGAAATGTACTGATAATTATGTCCTGAGGTGGTGCTGCTGGGGGAGTAGGAAGGAACTGTTGGTTGACACTGAAGACAGACACAAAATGCTGGGGAAACTCAGCGGGACAGGCAGCATCTCTGGAGAGGAGGAATGGGTGACGTTTCAGGTCGAGACCCTTCTTCAGTCTGAAGAAAGGTCTTGACCCAGTCTGAAGAAGGGTCTCAACCTGAAATGCCACCCACTCCTTCCATAACCATATAACCATATAACAATTACAGCACGGAAACAGGCCTTCTCGGCCCTTCCAGTCCGTGCCAACCATTTATTTTCCCCTAGTCCCATCTACCTGCACTCAGACCATACCCCTCCATACCCTTCCCGTCCATATACCTATCCACTTTACTTTTAAATGTTAAAATCAATCCTGCCTCCACCACTTCAGCTGGAAGCTCATTCCACACAGCCACCACTCTCTGAGTAAAGAAGTTCCCCCTCATGTTACCCCTAAACCTCTGTACCTTAATTCTCATGTCATGCCCTCTTGTTTGAATCTTCCCTACCCTCAATGGGAAAAGCTTATCCATGTCAACTCTGTCTATCCCTTTCATCATTTTAAAGACCTCAATCAAGTCCCCCCTTAACCTTCTGCGCTCCAAAGAATAAAGACCTAACTTGTTCAACCTTTCTCTGTAACTTAGTTGCTGGAACCCAGGCCCGCTGTCCAGTCTCCTGTCCCGCTGAGTTACTCCAGCATTTTGTGTCTACCTTCGGTGTAAACCAGCATCTGCACTTCCTTCCTATAGGGTTACACGTTGTCTCAATCGTATTGCCTTGCTGCTGACTGGTGATCACGCAGCAAAAGCTTTTCACTGTCCCTCAGTACATGTAACAATAAACTAAACTAAACTAAACTAAACTAAACTAATCATGGGGCATTGGTGAGAACACTTTGGTGTACAGTGTACATTAGTTTAGTTTTTTTCAGTTTAGTGATATAGTGGGGGATAAATTCAAGATAACACAGTTTCATTATGTCCTGAACCATTAGCATTTTGGCTCCCATTCATGGTTGAAGCTGGTTCCGTTTTAGTTGAAGGTTTGTTGTGTAGGGAGCTGGGTGAGTATGGGCATATGGCTTACATGATATCAATGTCAGATAAGATATCCACAGCCACACAGAGGAGAACAAGGATTTCTTTGCGTCTGAGACATCCTGGTTATTTGGAGGAAAAGGCAATGGATATAAATTAATTGTGTGGAATTAAATACTAAAGGTGCGATCGTTAGACTTTAGACTTAAGAGAAAGAACATGGAAAGGCCCTTTGGCCCACCGAGTCCACGCCGACCTGCGATCCCCGTACACTAGCGCTATCCTACGCACAGACGAGCGACATTTTACAATTTTTACTGAGGCCCATTAACCTACAAATGTCAGACAGACACAAAATGCTGGGGTAAAGTATGAAGAAGGGCCTCGACCCGAAACATCTCCCATTCCTTCTATCCAGTCTGCCTGTCTGCCTGTCCCACTGAGTTACTCCAGCATTATCTGTCTATCTTTAATTTAAATCAGCATCTGCAGTTCCTTCCGAACGTACAAATGTCTACGTCTTTGGAGAGTGGGAGGGCACTGGAATGCCCGGAGAAACCCATGTGATCATGGGGAGAACGTACAAACTCATAGGGTCATGAATGCCAGAATCTCTCTCTCCCTGAAAGGACAGGGGAGGAGACTTTGAATATTTTCAGGGCACAATTGGGTAAATGTAATTGGGTAGGAAGCAACTGCAGATGTCGGTTTACACAGAAGGTAGACACAAATGCTGGAGTAACTCAGTTGTCCCAGGAGTAAATATCTGATAACTAAGAGAATGGGAGATTATTAAGTCTTCACGAATGTGGAGTTGCAGTTACAATCAGATCCAGTTACATTTGAGGTGTGGAATCAGGGGGGCTGCTGAGAGCAGGAGCATTCCTTGGCCCATCGGCCCAGCTTGCCACTGACGACCAAGTTGCCCCATCTACACTAGTCCCACCAGCCTACATTTTGCCCACATCCTTCTAAATCTTACACACCAATGTACCTGCCCAAGTGTTTTTGAATTGGTGTTATCGTTGTGCTTTGGCCTTGTGCGTTAGTTAATTTTACAATCTAGAAACCAAGTTTAGTTTAATTAACATAGTGTCTAGAGATAGGTACAAAATGCTGGAGTAACTCAGCAGGCCAGGCAGCATCTCTGGCGAAAAAGAATAGGTGACATTTTGGGTTGGAACCCTTCTTCAGACTGAGAGATAGTGGTGGTGGCGGAAGGGGGGGGGGGGGTCGGGGAGGTTATGGATTCCACCCTTCCTGAGCTCATCTGTTGCCGGCTCTGTTTTGTTCTGTCCCTTTCTGCGCCTCCAGTTTCCCCAACTCCCTCCCCCCCACCCCCTCATCTTTGTCCGAAGAAGGGTTCCAACCCAAAACTTTCTCCAGAGATGCTGCCTGTCCCGCTGAGTCACTCCTACATTTTGCGTCTATCTTCAGTGTAAACCAGCATCTGCAGTTCCTTCCTACACCTCGTGTCTAGACATCCTGCATGGTTTAATTCCTGTAGCAAAGTTTACTTTTCCGTAGCAAAGCATGGAATAGGTGCATGGTTCCAGAGGTGCAGAACCACACACCGCCTGCAGGAGGGGCAGCTGAGAGCAGGAGCATTCCTTGGCAAACAGCAGCCTGATTGGGGATGAGAAGGAACTGTCCATTAATGGAGCCTCTCTTCAAACAACACTTGTTTAATGAAGCACCACATGATAAAACCTGCTGCCCTTTCACAGCCTCAACAAGTCCCTGTGTGTTCCACAGCCAGATAAAGTATTTCTGCAGTGCAATTACTTACAAAGAGGTGGCACAGTGGTGCAGCGGTAGAGTTGCTGCCTTGCAACGCCAGAGACCCGGGTTCGATCCTGACCACGGGTGCTGTTTGTACACGTTCTCCCCGTGACCTGTGTGGTTTTACCCGGGTGCTCCAGCTTCCTCCCACACTCCAGAGACATACAGATTCGTAGGTTAATTGGCTCCAGTAAAAATTGTAAGTTGTCCCTAATGCATAGGACAGTGTTAATGTGCGGGGATCGTTGGCCGGCACGGACTCGGTGGGCTGAAGGGCCTGTTTCCACCCTGTATCTCTAAAACTAAACTAAATATCTAATTAAAACCTAGATTGCTAGTTTGCTATGAAAATAACTAAAAACTAAAATCAATTGTATGGGTTTAAAAATTCTTTATTATTTATGACAGTACTGGAAATGGAGTTAAAAATATTTGGCAGGGTGGGACAGGAGATTATTTAATCTAATCAATTTGATGACCAATTTGCCCAGGCACTGCATTGTACACTTCAGGAGACACAAGGAACTGAAGAATCTTACAATAATAAGGACACAAAGGTGTGGAGTAACTCAGCGGATCAGGCAGCATCTCTGGATTCCTGGATAGTTGACGTTCCAGGTCTGGACCGTTCATCAGACTGATTGTGGTGGGGAAGGAGAATGCTGGAAGAGAGGTGGAGGCCGGATATATCTTTCATTCCCCCCCTCTCTCCTGACTCTCAGTCTGAAGGAAGGTCCCGACCCAAAATGTCACCTATTCCTTTTCTCCAGAGAAACTGCCTGACCCGCTGAGTGACTCCAGCTTTTTGTGTCTATCCTCAAAGTGTCTATCTGGCGAGTGATAGGTGGATACAAGGGAGGGAGTGGGGTTTGATTGGAGGATGGTTGGACAAAGACCAGAGGCGAAGAGACAAGAAGTGTGAGATGAGCAGATAAGGTATAAGAGCGCTGATTGGGAATTTCTGATGAACTAAACGCCGTCATTGTCTCCGTCAGGATGAAACTGAGTTTAAGGACAAGCTGAGCCCGATCGTGGTGACGGGGAGCTGCAGTCTGGTGGAGCAAGCGGACAGCTCCGGCGCCCTGCCCGCCGTGCTCAGCCCGCACAGTCAGGTCCTGGTGACGGAAAAGGTGAGGCTTCAGTGTTGGCTACCACACTCGTGCAGCAGTAGAGGTGCTGCCTCACAGCGCCAGAGATCGCAGCCCGGGTTCAATCCTGACCAAGGGTGCTGTCTGAACTGAGTTTGTGACCTCGTGGGTTTTCTCCGGGTGCTCCGGTTTCCTCCCACACTCCAAAAGAGGTGCGGGTTTGTAGATTAGATGGCTGCTGTAAATTGCCCCTGGTGTGGAGAGAGAGGATTTGAAAGTGGGTAACATAGACACCTTTGGGAATATTTTGAGACCTTTGTCTCATGGTGCTCAGGCTGAAGATCTGTGGAGACTCGGGTGGATGAGGGAGAAGCAGAGGAGCTATTCCCCTCCTCAGATCCTGTGCAGCAATGCATTTAATCGCTGATTTTCTAACATTTTATTGCTTCTTCTTCCTCGAGTCCGTTGCAATCTCAGATGTCGTTCTGCCAGTATCCGGCGCAGGTCACAGCTGGTCGGGTCGGTTCAGCCAGGTCCTGGGGGCTGCACTGGGGGGGGGACATCATCACACTCCAGTAGGTGGGACATTGTCTGTACTGCTCCACAGCTGCATGTGTCTTCTGCCTGGTAGTTCCATGCTTTCAGAAGTGCTTTGCACCTCCCCTGCTCCACTCATAATCTGTTGAGGGTCTTCCAGGTTGGCCATGGGAGGTCGTGCCCGCTGGCGAGGCATTCAGCCGGAGTGATTCCTCTCTCCATCCAGTCGTGGGCTCGTGTGTTGAGCTGGTTCCATTCATCTTTCCAGATGTTGGTGCTTGCTGTTTCTTTGGTTGGCTGGAGAGGTGGGACTGTCTGCAAGAAACTGGGCTCTGGATTTCAGTCGGGGTGGAGGCGCTGTGTGTCCGTGCAGGGGGTGCCTGGTATCGATCTCCTGTGCTCTCCGCTCGTCTTGGGCAACGATGGATCGTCTGATATGGGGGGGGGCAATACCAGCAGGTGTCGTTGAGGGCTGTGTCAACCAGTTTGGTGTGGTGGGAGCGGCTCCAGCTTGAGCACGCGTATTTATTGCTAATGGATGTATAGACTCCCCTGACAGATGAATTTAGTATTTAAAGATAAAGCATGAAAACAGGCCCCTCGGCCCACTGAGTCCATGCCGGCCATCATTCACCCATTCTCACCTGTAATGCTACACACTAGAGAAAATTTACAGATGTCAATTAAACTACAAACCCTTACGTCTTTGGGATGTGGAAGGAAACCAGGGCACCCAGAGAAAACCCACGTGGTCACAGGGAGTACGTGCAAATTCTGCATGTTAAGATTAACTTAAAGATTTTTTTGTCTGCAGTTGGAGATTGACTATTATTATTCAGAATTGATCAATTTTACACCAGCTCCATTTTGGAAGCTGTACCTTCCACACTCTAAACAAAAGCAATAGTGAAGAAAGCAAGAGCAACTATGTGGAGATTCACAGTAGGGCAGCAAGGTGGTGCATCAGTATAGTTGCTGCCTTACAGTGCCAGAACACCAAGTTTGATCCTAACTACCGGTGCTGGCTGTGTGGAGTTTGTACATTCTCCCTGTGACCATGTAGGTTTTCTCCGACTGCTCCAGTTTCCTCCCACACTCTAAAGACGTACAGATTGGCTTCTGTACATTGTCCCGAATGTGTACCATGGTGCAAGTGTACCTATGATCGCTGGTCAGCGTGGATAGAATGGGCCGAAGGGCCTGTTTCCACACTGTATCTCTAAGCTAAGATAAGCTATGTAGGTAACTGTCAACTAACATGGTTTTCTTCATCACCCAGTTAATGCTGGACGCCACGACACTAAAACAATCACTTACATTGCAATATCTATAGTAAGACAGTTGCTATAACCATAATATTATGCACTGACTGGGATCTTTATCAAAATGTGTGGAAAAAACTGCAGATGCTGGGTTTAAATCGAAGATAGACGCAAAATGTAGGAATAACTCAGCGGGCCAGGCAGCATCTCTGGGGAAAAGGAATGGGTGACGTTTCAGGTTGAGACGGTTGGGTCTGAAGAAGGGTTGAGACCCGAAACGTCACCCATTCCTTCTCTCCAGAGATGCTGCCTGTCCCGCTGAGGCACTCCAGCATTTTGTGTCTATCTGGGATCTTTATCAATCTCAGTACATGCCATAACACTTTACTGCCAGCATTTACAAAGTGTAGGATGCAGTGACCAGAAAACATGATGCTACCCTGTTCAATTTTTTCTAAATAATGTTACTTGCAATATGAATGTTTGCGCCACTGACGAACCAAGGTGCATCTGTGTAATGAAGCTGCAATCAGCATCGGAGTAAAGTCGTATAATATTGCCCTGAACGGCCGATGAAAGGTCAACTGACACCTCAGTTGGGAAGTGCAATGTTGAGACGAGCTGACCAAGTCTGTGCATTGCCTGTTGTGAGCAGTTTTTGGCACGAGAATGATCCCAGGAATGAGTGGGATAACATATGATGAGCGTTTGTCGGCACTGTGCCTGTACTCGCTGGGGTTTAGAAGAATGAGGGGGGATCTCATTGAAACATACCGAAAAGTGAAAGGCTTGGATAGAGTGGATGTGAGAGGATGTTTCCACCAGTGGGAGAGTCTAGGACTAGAGGTCATAGCCTCAGATTTAAAGGATGTTCTTTTAGGAAGGAGATGAGGAGGAATTTATTTCGTCAGAGGGTGGTGAATATGTGGAATTCTTTTCCACAGACGGCTGTGAAGGTCGAGTGAGTTGATATTATTAAGGCAGAGGTAGATCGATTTTTTTGAAGGCAGTAGAATAGGGTTAGGAGGGAGAGATATATCAGCCACGATTGAATGGCGGAGTAGACCTTACGAAAGATTCTGAGGGTCAGCTAGGAGGACAAACGCACCAACATCAGCGTTTTGGAGGAAGCCAACATGACCAGCATCACCACCACAATAATGCAGCACCGACTTCGATGGACTGGCCATGTCATCCGCACGTCCAACACACGTCCCCCTAAACAAATCCTGTTCTCTCAATTGAAGGAATGTCGGCGAGCCCCCGGTGGCCCAAAGAAACGCTTCAAGGACAACATCAAGAACTCCATGAGCTAGATTTGCAGCAGTATTCATAAAAGCTTGTTGGGCCTACAGACGTAATGTTCCTGTGATAAACCTCAATGGCAAAGGAGACTTTTCTACCAAACAAGTCTAGCAGAGTCAGGGTCCCTTCTTTGCACGGCAGACAGCACTAGAACAGCTGGAATTATGCAGGACCAACATGTGGGAAGCACAGAGGTGCAGCGGTAGAGTTGCTGCCTTACAGCACCAGAAACCCAGGTTCCAACCTGACTACGGGTGCTGTGTGTACGGAGTTTGTTTGTTCTACCCGTGACTGCGTGGGTTTTCTCCAGGTTCTCCGGTTTCCTCACACACTCCAAAGATGTACAGGTTTGTAGGTTATTCGGTTGGCTTGGTATAATTGTAAATTGTCCCTAGTGTGTGTAGGATAGCTTTGGCGTGCTGGGATCGCTGGTCGGAGTGGACCAGGTAGGCCGAAGGGCCTGTTTCTGCGCTGTATCTCTAAATGTGGATATCAGACAGCTCTGGAATAGTTGGAGATATGCCGGGCAGTACTTGGATATTAGAGAGTTGCAGGACTGAAGGAGATTACAGAGAGTGCATTGTGAGCAGATTTGGTGGGGGGGGGGGGTAGGGAGAGGATAGGAAAGCAAGATTATTGAGTAATTCGCAAACCCAGTTGAACATTTTCAAGTTAAGACATTGCTCCATTGGTAACTTCAAGCGAAGCATTTTTAACAAGTTATCACAGCAGGCAAAAGCAGCAGTCAATGTGAAAACCCTTTGATCAAGTATTAATTGCTATGCTTGAAGCAGATTGAAATATCATCAAATGAGATACCCAAACACTTCATCATTTAGTCTGTTTTTTAGCAGGCCAGCCCTAGTCCCTACTTCAATTAGGCTAGGGCAACATTATACATTGTTATACCATGATCAGAGAGATAGATACCTGGCCTGACCTTTTATTTTAAAAAATACACAAAGAAGGCCGGCACGGTGGTGCAGCGGTAGAGTTGCTACCTTGCAGAGCCAGAGACCCGGGTTCGATCCTGTGACTACTGGTGCTGTCTGTACGGAGTTTGTACGTTCTCCCCGTGACCTGCATAGGTTTTCTCCGAGATCTTCAGTTCCCTCCCACACTCCAAAGACATACAGGTTTGTAGGTGAATTGGCTTGGTATAGATATAATATTGTCCCTAATGTGTGTAGATGGTATGGGGATCGCTGGTCGGTGCAGACTCGGTGGGACGAAAGTGCCTGTTTCAGTGCTGTATCTCCAAAACTAAAATGAATACAGCACTCCTTGCCAGAGCATGTGATTAGAGGCGTACGTCACTGCTACCATCTGTGCCAAGATTTAAATCAGAGTCTGAATGGCATCTGAAGAAATTAAGACCAATACCTGATATTGTTCCCTTTCCACTCTAGCTTCGTATTCTCCTGAACTGTGGACCTGACAACGTGTGTATCCCAGATCTCAAACTATCTGCAAGAACGTAAGTTAGTGCTTAATTTGGTTCTAATTTTTCAGATGGATTCTGAACTGGGTTCTTACCCAACAGTCCCAATCAAAAAAAAAATGAGTGACAAGAAATAGCTTCAGAAGGATCCTTTGATCAAATATTAATGACTATGCTTGAATCATGCTGTATTAAGGCAAGATCTTAATTTTAGAATAAACTAAATACATTTTGATTTTCTTCATCTTTTTAAAGGGGCATAGTCTTTGATGGAGACATGTTTGCAGAATATCACCTTCTTACTTGCAAATGGTCCATGCTTTTAATTTAAACTATGACAAAACCCTCGGACTATCTTTGATCGGACTTTACTGGCTTTATCTTGCACTAAACATTATTATCTTAACCATATAACCGTATAACAATTACAGCACGGAAACAGGCCTTCTCGGCCCTTCCAGTCCGTGCCGACCATTTATTTTCCCCTAGTCCCATCTACCTGCACTCAGACCATACCCCTCCATTCCCTTCCCGTCCATATACCTATCCACTTTACTTTGAAATGTTACAATCGATCCTGCCTCCACCACTTCTGCTGGAAGCTCATTCCACGCAGCCACCATTCTCTGAGTAAAGAAGTTCCCCCTCATGTTACCCCTAAACTTCTGTCCCTTAATTCTCATGTCATGCCCTCTTGTTTGACCCTCAATGGGAAAAGCTTATCCACGTCAACTCTGTCTATCCCTTTCATCATTTTAAAGACCTCAATCAAGACCCCCCTAAACCTTCTGCGCCCCAAAGAAAAAAGACCTAACTTGTTCAATCTTTCTCTGTAACTATCTTATCACCTATCTGTACATTGTGAATGGCTCGATGGTACTCATGTATTGTCTTTCCGCTGGCTGGTTAGCACGCAACAAAAGTTTTCACTGTACCTCGGTACACGTGACAATAAACTAAACTAAACAAAACTAAAAGACAAAAAAGCTTGCAATGATTTTCTTGGCTTCACCATTGTCAAGCATGCTTTCAACTGTCAAGGTTACAAACTTGTCACATTTATACTTGGAGTTGTTGCTAAACCTGGTGCATAAAATCTGGGGCAGGGGTGGTGAGTTGATGCGAATATAGTCATAGATAGTCTTAGAGTCATACAGTCTAGAAACAGGCCCAACGGCCCACCTTGCCCACGCCAACCAACATGTCTCATCTACACTAGTCCCACCTGCCTACGTTAGGTCTGTGTCCTTCTAAACCTATCCTATGTATATACCTATCTTAATGCTTCTTAAACATTGTGATATTACCTGCCTCGATCTCCTCGTTCCATACACCCACAACCCTTTGTGCAAACAAGTTGTTCCGCAGGTTCCTATTAAATCTTTCTCCCCTCAACTTAAACCTATGCCCTCAAGTTATCGATTCCCCTACTCTGGGCAAGAGACTCTGCATTTGCCCGATCTATTCCTCTCATGATTTTTGTACATAATGGGAAGAAGAAAAGTGGAATCAATGTAGGATTAGAGTATTTGGGTGATTCATGCTTGGCACTGACTCGGTGGGCTGAAGGGCCTGTTTCAATGCTGTAGGTGACTATCAATGATGACTATCAATAATGGACAATGTTTTATATATATCGCCTCATATAATCCACACAGATTTTAGTGCACGACCTTCTTTCCCTCTCAGGCATTGTAGCTTCAGGCATTTAAGTTTATCATTGTCATGTGTACCGAGGGACAGTGAGAAGCTTTCCACTGCACGCTATTCAATCAAATCATTACACATAAATACAATCAAGTCAAACGCAAGTACAAGAGCTAGAGTGAGGGGGAAGATACAGAGTGCAGAATATAGTTCTCAGCATTGTAGCGCACCAGTTCCACAGACAAAGTCCAATGTCCGCAATGGGGTAGAGGTGAATCGGACAGTATCCTAACTTATGGAAGGACCACGGGTTGAAGAAGATTCTTAACCCAAAACATCATCTATTCCTTTTCTGCAGCGATGCTGCCTGACCCACTGAGTTATTCCAACACCATGTCTATCTGTAGAATAGTAGGCCCTATTCTATAATACCTATTGTGCATGAGGTCCACAGTGTTTTCACTCCGTGTAGCCGCCTACCTGAGTACACCGTAGTGGATAGTTGGCTGTGCTGAGGGACTGTGTAGGAAGGATCTGCAGGTGCTGGTTAGCACCGAAGATAGACACAAAATGCTGGAGTAACTCAGCGGGACAGACAGCATCTCTGGAGAGAAGGATTGGGTGATGTTTCAGTTCGAGACAGGCAGGTTTTGGGCCAGAGTTCAGGCATTCCTGCTAGAACGTAGATCTGAGCAGCAAGACTGTCATTCAGGTGCTTCCAGTGAAGTAATGGCAACTCATCCCTTCCCACCCAAACCACCCCCTCCCCAGGTACTTTCCCTTGCAGCCGCAGGAGATGCAACACCTCTCCCTATACCCCCCCCCTCGACTCCGTCCAAGGACCCCAATAGTCTTTCAAGGCGAGGCAGAGGTTCACTTGCACCTCCTCCAACCTCATCTACTGTATCTGGTGTTCCAGGTGTGGACTCCTCGATGAGACCAAGCACAGGCTCGGCGATCGTTTCGCTGAACACCTCCGCTCTGTCCGTCCAAACCTAGAAGAACTCCCCGGTTGCTCAACACTTTAACTCCCCCTCCCATTCCCACACTGACCTTTCTGTCCTGGGCCTCCTCCATTGTCAGAGTGAGGCCCAGCGCAGATTGGAGGAACAGCACCTCATATTTCCCTTGGGCAGCTTACACCCCAGCGGTATGAACATTGACTTCTCTAACTTCAAATGGCCCTTGCTTTCCCTCTGTCTCCATCCTGTCCCCTTGCCAGTTCCCCCACCAGTCTGATTGTCCCCCTGACTACCTTGTATCTCTGTTTGCGTTGTAGTCGCCTTCTCCCAGCCAACAATGGTTTTATCTACATTTTCCTTGAACTTCATCTCTTTTCATCTCTTACACTTCCTTATCTCTCTAATTCCCTCTCCTCTGAAGAAATGTCTCACCCAAAACATCACCCATTCCTTCCATCCAGAGATGCTGCCTGTCCCGCTGAGTTATTCCAGCATTTTGTGTCCATCTTCAGTATGAACCAGCATCTGCAGTTCCTTCCTAAATTCAGTCTTATGCCCCTGTCCCACTTTTTTCGGCAACTACAGGTGACTAGGCTGTTTACACCTGGTCGCATGGCAACGCCTGCACGGTCCTGAGTTGTCTCCTCAAGTTGCCTAAAGAGTCGTGACAATTTCCTGGTCGCCGCTAGAAATGTTCAAAACCTTTCGGCGACTGTGGGCTTGACGTAGCTTGTCTTCTCCTGTCATAGGTGCTGACGCAGGTTGGCTCCAGGGTGACGCCAGTTGTCACCAGGTGTTGTAGGTTGTCGCCTTGTGATGACTTTGGTGAATTCCATTGGCGACTACTTACGTTAACCTACGTCAACCGGCGACAGTGACCGGCGACTGAATTGTCTTCCGTTGTCTTCAGTTGCCGCTGACAGGGTCGTCGCTTGTCGTAACCTGTCGCGAGTGGACGTAGGTTGACTTCGGTTGTCGTAGGTTGTCGCTGTGTGTGATCGTTGATTGTCATAAGTGTGGTCGTAGGTGAACGTCCTAAGTTGCGACGATAGTATCGCCGGTTGTCGGTAGCTTGACGTCAACTAGGCGGTAGGTTGTCGTAAACATTGTTGTAGGGGGTGTCCAGTCGCCGTTTTTTCGACAACTTACTACAACTGTGACAGTCGGCAAACAAAATCACCAAAGTGGGACAGGCCCTTTAGTCCAAACAAACAATTGGCCACTGGATTGGCCATGTGAAAAATCAGAGCATTGAATATAGGAGCAGGGAAGTAATGTTAAAATTGTACAAGGCATTGGTGAGACCAATTCTAGAGTATGGTGTACAATTTTGGTCGCCTAATTATAGGAAGGATGTCAACAAAATAGAGAGAGTACAGAGGAGGTTTACTAGAATGTTGCCTGGGTTCCAGCAACTAAGTTACAGAGAAAGGTTGAATGAGTTGGGTCTTTATTCTTTGGAGCGCAGAAGGTTAAGGGGGGACTTGATTGAGGTCTTTAAAATGATGAAAGGGATAGACAGAGTTGATGTGGATAAGCTTTTCCCATTGAGGGCATAACATGAGAATTAAGGGACAGAAGTTTAGGGGTAACATGAGGGGGAACTTCTTTACTCAGAGAGTGGTGGCTGTGTGGAATGAGCTTCCAGCAGAAGTGGTGGAGGCAGGATCGATTGTAACATTTAAAAGTAAAGTGGATAGGTATATGGACGGGAAGGGAATTGAGGGGTATGGTCTGAGTGCAGGTAGATGGGACTAGGGGAAAATAAATGGTCGGCACGGACTGGAAGGGCCGAGAAGGCCTGTTTCCGTGCCGTAATTGTTATATGGTTTATATATGGTTATATGGATTGGAAGCATTGAGGGATAACGCAGAGAGAGAATGGTGGGGAAGGGGGAAACACGAGATTCTCATCACACTTGAGATCTCACTGTTTCTCATCAATGACGGATCAGAGTTCTGCCTGTGACTGTTTTTCTTTTATCACTACTTCCAAAGAGACAAGGAACATTTGATCGCTGGAGTTCCAAACCCGCTCATGGTGGTTTTCAATACAGTCAATGATGGAGAAGGAGCGTATGAAACCGAACTACACATCCCCCTCCCTCCTCAAATTGACTTCATCAGTGTTGTGCGGGGTGATGAGGTAAGGTTGGTGCCTCTGTGTTATAGTCAGTCCTGAGTCTCACAATGGTCACCCAGTCCACTGAGTCAATGCTGATCTCAGAGCAACCACACCTTCATCCTCACTTCCCTCCAACCTGTTTTCTCTCAAACACCCATCAAATGGAACCATTGAACCGTTGAAATCATAAGGTGATAGGAGCAGAATTAGGCCATTCAGCCCATCAAGTCCACTCCGCCATTCAATCTTGGCTGGTCTATCTCAATCTCCTCACCCCATTCTCCTGCCTTCTCCCCATTACCTCTGACACCCATCCTAATCAAGTCTCTTTCTATCTCTGCCTTAAAAATATCCATAGACTTGGCCTCCACAGCCGTCTGTGGCAAAGAATTCCTCAGATTCACCACCCTCTGGGTACGATTCTGACCAGCGGTGCTGTGTGTACGGAGTTTGTAAGTTCTCCCTGTGACCGCGTGGGTTTTCTCTGGGTGCTCTGGTTTCCTCCCATATTCCAAAGACATACAGGTTTGTAGGTTAACTGGCTTTTACAAATTGTAAATTGTCCCTATTGTGTAAGATAGTGCTAGTGTACAAGTGATCGCTGGTTGGC
Organism: Raja brachyura; assembly: GCA_963514005.1. Next base: position 29,940,970 of record OY740812.1, read on the forward strand.
GTTGACTCGCTGGGCCGAAGGACATATTTCTGCGTTGTATCTCTTAAGTCTAAAGTAAAAATGCACCGGCCAACATGTCCCTGCTACACTAGACCCTCACTCTTATCAGGACCAAGTCACTTCTGACAAAGCTCCACTTGCCCTGATGCACAAAATTCTCTTCCCAATTCTTCCACATTGTTTGAGGATGTTCCTTCAAACTTAGTCTTTAGTCAAGCATTGGCCATTTGTCCTAATGTATCATTGTTGGGTGGATTGATGTGTATTTTGCTGCTCTCTGGGTCAGGTCCAGACCCAGGAAGCACAGTGGTACAGCTGCCTCCTCACTGGTACAGCAAGTCTGATCAATCCTGACCTTGGGTTTGGTGTGAACTTTGCACCTTCTCCCTGGGACCATGTGGGTTTCCTCCAGATGCTCTGGTTTCTTCACAGTAGTACCTTGTAGTACTCAAACAAGGGAAGGAATATCACACCGGGGGGCCACATGAGTAGTAAGGGTGCTTGGCATAATGGACAGATTGACACAAAACGCTGGAGTAACTCAGCGGGACAGGCATCATCTCTGGAGAGAAGGAATGGGTGACGTTTTGGGTCGAGACCCTTCTTCACTTTTCTGGGAACGCTACCAAACATAACGCTGGTGATTATATGTACAGCCATGGGGAATGTTGGAGGAGTTGTGCACAGTTCTTATTTGTACATATTTATTATCCTGAATAAAGTTTAGTTAGATTAATTAAAAAAGAACCCAGGTGAGGTAACGGAAATCTCAGTCAGAATGCTGTGTGCAGCAGTGGTGGTGTGGTGTGGTGTGTGGTGTGTGGTGGTGTGGTGGTGTGGTGTGTGGTGTGGTGTGTGGTGTGGTGTGGTGGTGTGGTGGGTGGTGGTGTGGTGTGTGGTGGTGTGGTGTGTGGTGGTGTGGTGTGTGGTGGTGTGGTGTGTGGTGGTGTGGTGTGGTGTGGTGGTGCTGTGATGTGGTGTGTGGTGTGTGGTGTGGTGTGGTGTGTGGTGGTGTGGTGTGTGGTGTGTGGTGGTGTGGTGTGTGGTGTGGTGGTGTGGTGTGTGGTGTGTGGTTGTGTGGTGTGGTGGTGTGGTGTTTGGTGGTGTGGTATGGTGTGCAGTGGTGTGGTGTGCGGTGTGCGGTGTGTGGTGTGGTGGGGTGGTGTGGTGTGTGGTGTGTGGTGTGTGGTGGTGTGGTGTGTGGTGGTGTGGTGTGGTGGTGTGGTGTGTGGTGTGGTGTAGTGTGTGGTGTGTGGTGTGGTGGTGTGTGTGGTGTGTGGTGTGGTGTGGTGTGGTGTGTGGTGGTGTGGTGTGTGGTGGTGTGGTGTGTGGTGGTGTGGTGTGTGGTGTGGTGGTGCTGTGATGTGGTGGTGTGGTGTGTGGTGTGTGTGGTGTGTGGTGGTGTGGTGTGGTGTGTGGTGTGGTGTGTGGTGGTGTGTGTGTGGTGTGTGGTGGTGTGGTGTGGTGTGTGGTGGTGTGGTGTGGTGTGTGATGTGGTGTGTGGTTGTGTGGTGTGGTGGTGTGGTGGTGTGGTGTGGTGATGTGGTGTGTGGTGTGGTGTGTGGTGTGGTGTGGTAGTGTGGTGTGTGGTGTGGTGTGTGGTGTGGTGTGGTGTGGTGTGGTGTGGTGATGTGTGGTGTGTGGTGTGGTAGTGTGGTGTGGTGTGTGGTGTGGTGTGTGGTTGTGTGGTGTGTGGTGTGGTGTGTGGTTGTGTGGTGTGTGGTTGTGTGGTGTGGTGGTGTGGTGGTGTGGTGTGGTGATGTGGTGTGTGGTGTGGTGTGTGGTGTGGTAGTGTGGTGTGTGGTGTGGTGGTGTGGTGTGTGGTGTGGTGGTGTGGTGTGTGGTGTGTGGTGTGTGGTGTGCTGTGTGGTGTGGTGTGGTGTGTGTGGTGTGGTGTGTGGTGTGTGGTGTGGTGTGTAGTGGTGTGGTGCGTGGTGGTGTGGTGTGTGGTGTGTGGTGGTGTGGTGTGTGGTGTGTGGTTGTGTGGTGTGGTGTGGTGTGTGGTGGTGTTGTGTGTGGTGTGCGGTGGTGAGGTGGTGTGGTGAGTGGTGGTGTGGTGGTGTGGTGTGTGGTGGTGTGGTGTGTGGTGGTGTGGTGTGTGGTGTGGTGTGTGCTGTGGTGTGTGGCGTGGTGTGTGGTGGTGTGGTGTGTGGTGTGGTGTGTGGTTGTGTGGTGTGGTGTGTGGTGGTGTGGTGTGTGATGTGGTGTGTGGAGGTGTGGTGCGGTGGTGTGGTGTGTGGTGTGGTGGTGTGGTGTGTGGTGGTGTGGTGTGTGGTGGTGTGGTGGTGGTGTGTGGTGTGTGGTGTGTGGCGGTGTGGTGTGTGGTGTGGTGTGTGGTGTGTGGTGGTGTGGTGTGTGTGGTGGTGTGGTATGTGGTGGTGTGTGTGGTGGTGTGGTGTGGTTGTGTGGCCTGTGGTGTGGTGTGTGGTGTGGTGTGTGGTGTGTGGTTGTGTGGTGTGTGGTGTGTGATGGTGTGGTGGGTGGTGTGGTGTGTGGTGTGTGGTGTTGTGGTGTGGTGTGTGGTGTGGTGTGTGGTGTGTGGTGTGTGGTGTGTGGTGTGGTGTGTGGGGTGTGGTGGTGTGGTGATGTGGTGTGTGGTGTGGTAGTGTGGTGTGTGGTGTGGTGGTGTGGTGTGGTGATGTGGTGTGGTGTGGTAGTGTGGTGTGTGGTGTGTGGTGGTGTGGTGCGTGGTGGTGTGGTGCGTGGTGGTGTGGTGCGTGGTGGTGTGGTGCGTGGTGGTGTGGTGGTGTGGTGGTGTGGTGCGTGGTGGTGTGGTGTGTGGTTGGTGTGGTGTGTGGTGGTGTGGTGTGTGGTGTGGTGTGTGGTGGTGTGGTGTGGTGTGTGGTGTGGTGTGTGGTGTGGTGTGTGGTGGTGTTGTGTGTGGTGTGGTGTGTGGAGGTGTGGTGCGGTGGTGAGGTGGTGTGGTGAGTGGTGGTGTGGTGAGTGGTGGTGTGGTGTGTGGTGGTGTGGTGTGAGGTGGTGTGGTGTGTGGTGGTGTGGTGTGTGGTGTGTGGTATGGTGTGGTGTGGTGTGTGGCGGTGTGGTGTGGTGTGTGGTGTGTGGTAGTGTGGTGTGTGTGGTGGTGTGGTGGTGTGGTGGTGTGGTGGTGTGGTGGTGTGGTGTGGTGTGGTGATGTGGTGTGTGGTGGTGTGTGGTGGTGTGGTGTGGTGTGTGGTAGTGCGGTGGTGTGGTGTGGTGTGGTGGTGTGGTGGTGTGTGGTGGTGTGGTGTGGTGTGTGGTGGTGTGGTGTGGTGGTGTGGTGTGTGGTGTGATGGTGTGGTGTGTGGTGTGGTGTGTGGTGGTGTGGTGTGTGGTGTGTGGTGGTGTGGTGTGTGGTGGTGTGGTGTGGTGTGTGGTGGTGTGGTGTGGTGGTGTAGTGGTGTGGTGTGGTGTGGTGGTGTAGTGGTGTGGTGTGGTGCGTGGTGGTGTGGTGGTGAGGTGCGGTGTGGTATATTTTGATGTCTATTTGCAAAACTATGAGCAATTTCAAATTGAATTGAGCAGTCAATGGCACCTTCATGTATGAGACACTGATGGGGTTTTTTTTGCAACATGACAACTTATTTTATTGCCTTCTGGTACTTTGAAATGAACTTGTTTAACGTGTCCTGTGCACATTTCTTTCTTGAAGAATCTGACTAAGCTGAGCTGTAACCCAGTGGAGTTCAATGGCACTCAAACAGTGATCTGTGACCTCGGCAATCCAATGGCAGCTGGTGTGAAGGTGAGACCTACGGAAGAGTTAACTATGACTTAGCAAAGATCTCGATAAACTACGATGCAAAGGTAACACAAATGTATGTATGCCCCAAAATTGTGGACGTAGCCCAGAGCATCGCACAAACCAACCACCCTTCCATTGACCCCATTTATACCTCACGCTGGCTCAGCAAGGCCAGCAGCACAATCAAGGATGAGTCGCACCCTGGCCACTCCCTCTTCTCTCCTCTCCCATCAGGCAAGAGTTACGGAAGTGTGAAAACGCACACCTCCAGATTCAGGGCAGCTTCTTCTCAGCTGTTATCAGGCAACTGAACCATCCTACCACAACTAGAGAGCCACACTGAACTACTATCTACCTCATTGGTGATCTTCAGACTATCCTTAATCGGACTTTACTGGCTTTACCTTGCACTAAACGTTATTCCCTCAATCATGTATCTGTACACTGTGGACGGCTCGATTGTAATCAGGTATTGTCTTTCTGCTGACTGGTTAGCACGCAACACAAGCTTTTTGTGGTACCTCGGTACACTTAGCATTAAACTAAACTAACCTAAGCTAAAATCCAGCTGAATTATGTGCCCCTCTGTGTTTTACTCCCATCATCATGCTCTGCTGACACACATTTCCCACCTATCCTGTTTGCCGGATGCCCTTTACTGGCAATGCAGCCGAGACAGTGGTCCTGGTGACTGGCCATCATTGTGCCTTGCTCACCAGGTCCCAGTCCAGGATATGTTCAATGCCAATCAGAAGCCAGCTCACCACCAACGTCTCACGGACAGCTGACATTGGGCCGTAGCAGCCGTCCTTCTTAAACAAGGCAAAGAATGAATTGCCACAGCAATTATGTCTGAGGAAGGATCTCGACCCGAAATGTCACCTATTCCTTTTCTCCAAAGATGCTGTCTGACCCGCATCTTGTGTCTATCTTCGGTTTGAAGCAGCATCCTTCCTACACATTTACGAAGGGTTGTTTTCCCTTCCTTTTCCACTTAACACACGGACAGTTTCCAACCTCTTAATCCTGGCTGTGCTGCACCAGCTAACTTCCTCTAGGTCATAGGTACACAAAGATGCTGGAGAAACTCAGCGGGACTTTCCCGCTGAGTTTCTCCAGCATTTTTGTGCACCTTGGATTTTCCAGCATCTGCAGTTCCTTCTTAAACACTTCATCTAGGTCATTCCTGAACTATGTATTTATCTACCTTTATCTACAAAATTCTTCACACAGCAAATTTCACTCTTCTCTTTACGGTGACATATCGTCTGAGAGCCATAGAGTCATTCAGCACAAGGTGCCCATGCAATTTGGGTCAGGACCCTTCTTCAGGCTGATTGTCACCTATCCATGTTTCCAGGTATCCTGCTTAACCTGCTGAGTTACTCAAACATTTTGTGTCTACGAAGAAAGACTTTATTGCATATAGATACACACGATGCCATCTAAGTTAGCCACACCTGCCTGCATTTATCCCATATTCCTCTGAATCTTTCCTATCCTTGTGAGAAATTACTTTTGTCCCGCTTATTATCATGTGCCGAGGCACAGTGGCATTTCTGTTTGCCTGCCCCCCAGTCAAAGGCCATTAAAGTTCTATCAAATCAAAGGCCACGGAATGTGACTAGCGCTATCGCACAGACGGTAGCGGTAGACCAGACACTGTTCACGTCAGCCGCACAGTGGCGTAGCGGTAGAGTTGCTGCCTCACAGTGGCAGAGACCCAGATTCGATCCTGACTCCGGGTGCTGTCTGTACGGAGTTTGTATCTTCCCCCCGTGACCGTGATGGGTTTTGACCAGGTCCTCTGGTTTCCTCCCACACTCCAAAGATGTACAGGTTTGTAGGCGAATCAGCTTGGTATAATTGGAAGCTGTTCCGATCGTGTTTATTTCAGTTTAGTTTATTGTCATTACTATGATCATTAATAACCCATTATCTGTTATCTGTTATTTGCACTTTATCAGTTTATTTATTCATGTGTGTATGTATTAATATAATGATATATGGACACACTGATCTGTTTTGTAGTCAATGCCTACTATGCTCTGTTGTGCCGAAGGAAAGCAAGAATGTCATTGTCCTATCAGGGTCACATGACACTAAACTCACTTGAACTTGAACTTGAACTTGTGACGTGTACCGAGGTACAATGCAAAGCTTTAGTGTGTGGGATAGCGTTAGCGTACAGGGTGATTGCTGGTCGGTGTGGACTCGGTAAGCCGTGGGGTCTGTGTCCGTGCTGTATCTCTAAACTAAACTCAACCAAACTAAACACCTAGGGTTGGTTTATTCCAGGGTGTATATGTTTCACAGATAAAGATTCACCAGAGTCTAACTTTGGCCTGCAAAGACACTTAGGCATTCATTATGCATGCCCCATCCCCCAGAGACCCAGAGAATGCAACAAGTCCATTTTTAATGTGAATTTAGCCCTGCATTATTTACATGTATTAGTTATTAATTGCTGCCTGACTTTATTTACATGCTAAACAGCTGCCCCTTACACTGAAACAGCTGCCCCTTACACTGAAACAGCTGCCGTGACAATGAGGATGGCCGATTGACCTCTGTTGCTCTTTAGTTATCCACAGGACTCCATTTCATGGCGCACAGCTTGGAGCAGGTGGACACCGTCACCATCAGCATGCAGATAAAAAGGTAAACAGGAGCGTTGTATTGTGTGCCTTGAGCCCGTGTAACCAGATCCCCTGGCAGGCAGTGGAAGGAGCTTCACTGCCCACCCAGTCAAACACCATCTGCGCCTGTTTGTGCAACAGTCTACCCCCTCCCTCAACCAACCAACGTTGGCTGCGAGGATGGAAAACTGGAAACACAATGAGGATCAGAATCAGAATCACACTTTATTCGCCAAGTATGTTTTGCAACATAGGAGGAATTTCATTGGCCAGGTCAGTCATACAATTAAAAGCAACAGATCACTAAAAAAAAACACATTTTAACATGAACATCCACCACAGTGACTCCTCCACATTCCTCACTGTGGTGGAAGGAGAAATAAAGTTCCCTTAGTTCTTCCTCGGTCGTGGGCCTCGAGCCCCCTTTAACAGGATGATCTTAACTCCCGTAACCGGCGGCGTTTGGGCCCTCCGTGTGGAGGCAATATGCTCCTGCATCACGGGGATGTCAGCTCCCTCGCGCTGGGCGATCGAACCTCGCGTCAGGGCTGGACGAACCTTCAGCGACGTTGGAGTTTCCCCAGTCGGCCTCACCCGAGAATGCGAGCCCTTGGTGTTGGTTCCGCGGTGGGAGCGATCCCAGGCAAGTTACCCGCTCCGATGTTAAGTCCACGCCCCGCGTTGGGGTTCACGACAGTCCACGTAGGCCTCCAGCTCCATTGATGGTAGGCCGCAGAGCCCGGAGAATGTGATCCAAAAATTAATCACATCACCGGGAAGGTAGGAACCTGATAAAAAGTTTCCCACGATCCCCTCCCTCCACATATAACAAACCAAAGACCATTCAAACAAACTTTTAATGCACTAAAAAATAACAAAAAGAAAGAAAATATGAACAGACTGCCGGCAGGGCGGCCATCTCCCCGGCGCCCCTGGTGGTCTTATGTTCACAAGTTATAGGAAAATATAATGATAATAATAATAAAATAAGTAATATATAATAATAAAAAACAAGCATTCTTATTGCATTATTAAACAAGAAGATACTATTGCCCGTGTCTTTCATTCAAGGGAAGGGAACACATTGGTAATGACAGTGTATCAAGAGGCACCGATGTTCAATAGTTATAGAATTAGGCCATTCGGCCCATCCAGTCCTCCGCCATTCAATCATGGCTGATCTCGGTCTCCTAATCCCATTTTCCTGCTTTCTCCCCATAACCCTTGACACCCGTTCTAATCACAAATTTGTCTATCTCTGCCTTAACAATATCCACTGACTTGGCCTCCACAGCCCCCTGTGGCAATGAGTTCCACTGATTAACCACCCTCTGACTAAAGAAGTTCTTCCTCACCTTTCTAAAAGCACCCTTTAAATCTGATGTTGCTAGGACTAGAGGGTCTGACTAGGGAGAGTTTGAGCAAGCTTGACTCTATTCCTTGGAGCGCAGGAGGATGAGGGGGTGACATTATAGAGGTGGATAAAATCATGAGAGAAATAGGTTGGGTAGATGCACCGAGTCTTTTCCCCAGAGTAGGGAAATCGAGGACCAGAGGACAAAGTTATAAGATGAAGGGGAAAACATTTCATAAGAGGGGTAACAATTTCACACAAATGATGATGAGGGTATGGAACAAGCTGTCAGGAGAGTTAGTTGAGGCTGGGGTTATCCCAATGTTTATGAAACAGTTAGACAGGTACATGGATAGGACAGGTTTGGAGGGATGTGGGCCAAATGCTGGCAGGTGGGACTCGTGTAGCGTGGGCATGTTGGCCGGTATGGGCAAGTTGGGCCGAAGGGCCTGTTTCCACTCTGTATCATTCTGTGACTCTATTAGACAACCCCAAACCCACAGAAGCAGAGCTCAGGCAAGTCACCCTCAATCCCGAGTAGATGCCAAAGGAAACAAGGCACCCCAGCATCCAGCAAAGAATAGAAAGTGCAAAGCTGACGAAAGATCTGATAATGAAAATGAACTGCAGATACTGGTCTATACCAAAAATGGACACAAAGTGCTGGCGCAACAGCTGGTCAGGCAACATCTGTGGGGAACATGGATAGGTGACGATTTGGGTCGGGACCCTTGTACAGACTGATTGCACAACATGCCCATCCATGTTCTCCAGAGATGTGAGCTGACCTGTTGAGTTACTCCAGCATTTTATGGGATGGTTTGATTGCATAAGGATACACACAGTGCCTTTGTTTATGGTGGTACGTGTGGTCCATCGTAATAGCGTCTCTGTTAAATCAAACGTCATTCATTTGTTCACCACCCACGTGACACGTATCTTGGCTAATCATGCGTGCCAGCACCTATTACTCTGTGTGGGTGGGGAGGCACCAAGCGGGGGCTGTCCTCAGCATCATGTGTGACTCTGTTGCTAGAATAAGTATGTGGTGCTGGGTGGGACGTCAGCTGACATCGGGTACCAGAGGGGAGGGGAGCAGACTTCAGCTGCTGTTTCGCTCTCCATTTTCATTGCAGCTATTCGTGTGGAGATGTTGAACAGGGTGAAATCTTTCCTGCATGACTGCCCAGCATATGTTGTGTCCTGACCAAAAGAAACAATTAACCTTACTGCTTCATCAGTTCGAGGAGCAGAATTAGGCCATTCGGCCCATCAATTCTACTCCACCATTCAACAATGCCTGATCTTTCTTTCCCTCTCAACCCCATCCTCCTGCCGTCGCCCCATCACCCCTGACACCCTATTATAACCCACACTGGAGTCACCTTATCGGCGCAGCGGTAGAGTTGCTGCCTTACAGCACCAGAGCCCCAGGTCCAATCCTGACTACGGATGCTGTTTGTATGGAGTTTGCACGTTCTCCCCATGATTAGGTGTGTTTTCTCCGGGTTCCTCCCACGCGCCAAAGACATACAGGTTTGTAGATGAATTGGCTTCGGTAAAAATTGTAAATTGCCCCTAGCGTGTAGGATAGCGCTAGTGTACGGGCATCACTGGTCGGCACGGACTAGGTGGCGAACCATCGATCACCCGTTCACACTAGTTCTATGTTATCCCACTTTCTCATCCACACCCTACACACTAGGGGCAATTGACATAGGGCCAACAAACCTACAAACCCACATGTCTTTGGGATGTGGGAGGAAACCCAAGCACCCGGAGGAAACAGGGAGAGCATGCAAACTCCATGCAGACAGCACCCGTAGTCAGGATCGAACCTAGGTCTCTGGCGCTGTGAGACTATAACTATTAACTGCTCCATGGTAGTGCCCATTTGATGACTATTAGATGCCCTTGGGTGGCTCTTCATTGCGAGCAACTCTGCAAGGTAGCATCACCTGGATCATGTAATAAAACAGCCTTGCTCAATCTCACCTCCAACCTCTGCGCTCCTTGGCCATAATTCCCAATGGCTCTGGAGAAGATGTGTAATGTGTTGTAATTTATTCTTAAGTTTTGGGTAATGATGCCTCTACTACTAACCTCTGTAACTCTATATATTAATTTTTTTTGCAGTAAAAACTCACAAAATTCCTCTAGTGAGGTGGTCCTTTTGAAGTTGCAAGTCAAAGCTATGGCTCAGCTTGTTCTCAAAGGGTAAGATACAATTTATAATCATTACTTTAACCATCTTTCATGGGCATCTTTGTGGAATATACTAGGATCTCCTGTTTGTTACAGGGATCAGTTACAGTTTTGTGTACTGAGGTACAGTGAAAATCTTTTGTTGTGTGCTAACCAGTCAGCGGAAAGACAATACATGATCTCCGTCTCTGATCTAGACCAACAGTTGAGTAGGATTACACCACCCTCATGTTTTTTTTATTGCATAACACACAAGCCATTGTTCTATTTTAGTTTGGTTTATTATTTATTATTGTCGTGTGTTCTGAGGTACAGTGAAAACCTTTCGTTCTGTGCGATCTAGTCAGAGAAAAGATGGTACATTCATGCAATCAAACCATCTAGAGTGTCCAGATAAATTATAATGGGTACAATATTTAGTGCAAGATATAACATTGAAGTCTGATGAAGTCCGATTAAAGATAGTTGAAAGGTCTCCAATGAGGTAGGTGGGAGGTCAGGACCGTACAGTGATGTAGCGGTTGAGTTGGTGCCTTACAGCGTCCGGTTACCTCCCGCACTCTAAAGACGTACAGATTTGTAAATTGTCCCCGGCATGTCGGATAGCGCTAGTGTACGGGGTGATCGCTGGTTGGCACGGACTCGGTGGGCCGAAGGGCTTGTTTCCGTACTGTACTTTGCTCCGCATTGCTTTTGGATCATATTCGCATCAACTCCCACCACCTTGTTCCAATGATGTAAGGCAGAGAGCTGCGATTGGGTGACAGAATTGGTGCAGAAGTTAGTTTGAGACTTGGCATGGACTGGTACTGGAGGAGAACAAACATTTGATTTATAATTCAGTCACTTCCAGCTTTAACCACACTGGGCCCAGAATGTGTAGAATCTCCCAGCACATTAGCAAGCACGCAAATAATTTGAGTTTAGTTTATTGTCACGTGTACCAAGGTACAGTGAAAAGCTTTTGTTGCACGCTAACCCGTCGGCAGACAGACAACACATGATTACACTCGAGCCGTCCACAGTGTATACAGATACACGATAAAGGGAATAACGTGAATAACGATTAGTGCAAGATAAAGTCCAGCAACACAAGTGAAGTAAAGTAATTGCTGCCCTACAGCCCCAGAAATGTGGGTTCAATCCTAACGACGGGTGCTGTCTGTTTGTACGTTCTCCCCGTGACCGCGTGGGTTTTCTCTGAGATCTTCCGTTTCCACCAGACATACTGGTTTGTCGGTATAATATTGTATGTGTGTACATTGTCCCTAGTGTGTGTATGATAGCGGTAATGTGCGGGGATCTCTGGTCGGTATGGACTCGGTGGGCCGAAGGGCCTGTTTCCACGCTGTAATTCTTAACTAAACTAAACAAAGATAGAGCTAGTTAGTAGCTTAGGACGGCTCTCTAGTTGTTGGTAGGATGGTTCAGTTGCCTGATAACAGCTAGTTAGAAACTATCCCTGAATCTGGCATGTGTAGTTTGATACCCATTCTGATACCCAGCTTTATTATGGAGGACATTTGGTACCACATCGGGAAAAAACACCAAAATGAAAATCAGATGCAAAGATCATAATTCACTGGTCTGTCCATTTTGAGGCAGCATCTGCTCTTGATTTGTATGTGATGTCCAACAGCCATAGAAAAAATATATTCTGTACAGATTAAACAGGAAAGAGAGGGTTATCTGATCAGCTGCTCTGCATTAGACTATCTCAAATCAATGAAGTGAATCAAGACAGATCTGTCCATGAAGGGTAAATCTAATAAGGCAAGAAACTGAATAAACAAGAATTATGAGCTCACATAATCTCATAACCTTTTGCCTTTCAACACTAGGGCTTCGCTGCGTGAGCAGATTATACTCCCATTCATCAATTTTGAATCGCCTTCAGATACGGTGGTGAAGAACAGCAGCCTACCCATGATAGCACATGTCTATGAGGTAGGTACACAACATTGCTGCACACCATCCCGGTACCTGTGTACATTGTCACCTTGGCATGCAGTGTGCCCTCCCACTTGGGTACGTGCATCCCAGTATGCTGCTCGGGAACACGATACAGCTGAAGATAGACACAAAATGCCGGAGTAACTCAGCGGGACAGGCAACATCTCTGGAGAGAAGGAATGGGTGATGTTCTTTAGTCAGTCTGAAGAAGTGTCTCAACCCGAAATGTCACCCATTCCTTCTCTCCAGAGATGCTGCCTGTCCCGCTGAGTTACTCCAGCTTTTTGTGTCTATCTGCAGTTCCTTCTTAAACATAAAATAGCTCTCTATCCCATTGTCAATTGGTGAAGGATGAGACATGGACCCCATATATATCCTGCCACACTGGATACAACTGCGATACGATGCTACCATCAAGTTTAATGACACCTAGTTTCACTCTGCTCCTGATTACATTGCACTGATTGTGTGCCTCATTGTCACCTTCCCCTCGGCGAACAATGACCCATTCTCCCTCTCCCTCGACTCCCAGTCTGATGAAGGGTCTCCACCCGAAACGTCACCCATTCCTTCTCTCCAGAGATGCTGCCTGTCCCGCTGAGTTACTCCAGCATTTTGTGTCCATCTTCGATTTAAACCAGCATCTGCAGTTCTTTCCTACACGCACCATCTTGAGATGTCTGCAGAGAAAGTGATTACTTTTTGTTCAAGCTCATTGAGTCATTAGAGAAAGGACACATCTATATCTTTAGTGTGGGTGTGCAATTTTGAGAATGAAGTTATCTTAATGAATCCTGCTGATGTCTTCGACATATTCTATAATTATTTGCTGTGCGAAATTGAATATCTAAAGCGTACTGGAGAACATTGTGTGCATCAACTGTGCAAAACTTCAACAAGGCGCAGATACAGAAAAATTAGTTGAATTGTATTTTTGGAATTATTATGTAAAATAATAATGGTAATATAATTGATCCTGAATACAAAATGCACTCTTTGATTCATTTTCTCTGGGAATTAGTTTTCAAATTGTCGTTCAGAATGCATGTTTCACCTTGTTGCCATTTTGTCTGTGATAACATGAAGGTAGAGAAGCAAGAGTTAGCTGCACTGTTCCTTCAATCTGCACCTTCTTCATCAAGGTAATGCACCAGCCTCCACCTCGACACATTGTTGTCCTTATTCCCAAATAGTTGATTCCCTTAGAGCCCACCACTTCATCTCCCTCCAATATTTAAAAAAAATGTCCCTAGTGTGTAGGGTAGTGTTAATGTGCGGGGATCACTGGTCAGCATGGATTCGATGGGCCAAAGGGCCTATTTCCACGCTGTATCTCCAAACTAAACTAAACTAAACTGGAGAAGGGTCTCGACCCAAAAGGTCACCTCTCCAGAGATGCTGCCTGTCCCGTTGAGTTACTCCAGCTTTTTGTGTCTATCTAAACTGAACTACCCCTCAGGATATTTTCTCATTCTTACAAACCCAGGCAAGCTCAGACAAAAGGCTAGAAGTGCACACAGTATTTCAAGTGTGGCCACATCATTCCAGCACGGTCGCGTACTTTCAAGCTCCTTGGGGTGAAATCCATTTGGCTTCTTAATTGTACGAAGAATAAAAGTAAGGACAAATTTCTGAACACAACAGGACTGTCTGCAGGCTTGGTATCACGAGCAGACCACCGCAGGGCCACACTCTTTAATCCCAGTGTGGTCTTGAGTGCCCCCAACCAAGTGAACCAGAGCGCAGACAATGATAAGACAGGAAGGAGATAGATATTAAGACAGTGATGTCTCACTCGATGTCGGCAAGACTGCTGGGCTGATTATCAATGTTATGAAGCGGGTGTCGTACATACCCCAGTGTATCAATGGTACCAGAGTGGAGATGGTAAAGTGCTTCAACCTCCTAGGTGTAACTATCATCAACAATTTAATGATAGTTAGGGGCGGCACGGTGGCGCAGCGGTAGAGTTGCTGCCTTACAGCGAATGCAGCGCCAGAGACCCGGGTTCGATCCCGACTATGGGTGGTGTCTGTACGCGGTCTGTACGTTCTCCCCGTGACTGGCGTGACTTTTCTCTGAGATCTTTGGTTTCCTCTCTCACTCAAAAGACGTACCGGTTAGTATGTTAATTCGCTTGGTAAAATTGTAAATTGTGTTAGCGTGTGGGTATCGCTGACGGGATGAAGGGCCTCGGTGGGCCGAAGGGCCTGCTTCACGCTGTATCTCTAAACTAAACTAAAAATGAGGGGTAGCGTGATAAATGTGTGTGACGAGATGTACAAACCAAACATCCTACAGCGGGCAAGGTAGATGACTCGACAAAAAAGACGCAGTGCGGTCATGGGCAGATTCATGGGTAATTTTCAGCCCCATTTCCGTAACCGGCTTCCGTCTCCGCACCAAAGATCCCGTCATAGCGGAGCAAAGATACCAGTGTGGAGACGGAAGCCGGTTTTACGGAAACATCCTTGTAAAAATAAAAATTATTTGGTAAAAATCTTCTTCTCATTTTCAGAATTTTAATTTATTAACACAAACTGTTCCCCTGCAACGTTGATAACACTGCGAGTCGAGTCGGGTTACTGAAGTGGATGAAAAAAAGGCCCACGTTCCATTCCGTTAAGTACTACACATCAGCCCATTGCATTTAGCAGGAGTGGTCTAGCTAGCTCCGCTATAGGATCTTTGGTACTAACTGATTGATGAAATGATTGTAATGTAATATAACACCCTCTTTATCTGATCCCAGTTACACAACAAAGGCCCATCCGCAATTAGTAAAGCCATTGTGGAAATGGACTGGCCTGCAGAGTTCAATGGTATGAATCTCCTGTTCAAATCAATGGTTGAACCAATGAATGAAATCAAATGCACCATGAACCCCACTGAAGCTGAGAACTGGGTAAGATTTTAGATTTGCATTGGAATAGTAGTGGCAAGATGGGAGTGACACTCTGGTGACAATTGAAATCCAAAAATAAATAATGCAGATGTTGGTAATCTGTAACAAAAGCAGAAAATGACAGTAATATCCAACGGGGCAGACAACATCTGCAAGGGGAAAGCACAGGTCATGTTTCAGATCAATAACCTTTCATCAGAACAAGGAATAGTCAGGAATGAAAGATATTTTGAGCTTCGGAGAAACTGGAGGGATGGGGAGAACAAAGGGAACAAGATAATAAGTTCTGGAGAAACTCAGCGGGTGAGGCAACATCTATGGAGCGAAGGAAATGGAAATAGGCAACGTTTCGGCCCGAAACGTTGCCTATTTCCTTCGCTCCATAGATGCTGCCTCGCCCGCTGAGTTTCTCCAGCATTTTTGTCTACCTTCAATTTTCCAGCATCTGCATTTCCTTCTTAAAGATAATAAGTTCATAAGGTCATGTGATAGGTGCAGAATTAGGCCATTCGGCCCATCAAGTCTACTCCGCCATTCAATCATGGCTGATCTATCTCTCCCTCCTAACCCCACTCTCCTGCCTTCTCCCCATAACCTCTGAGACCCGCACTAATCAAGAATCTATCAATCTCTCCCATAAAAATATCCACTGGCTTGGCCTTGAGGAGGGGAATCTCAGAATGTATTACTGTTGGCTACTTTAATCTCATGCTCCACTCCACTCCACATGGCCACTAAAGGCTCATGCAACAGCAGGGATACTGTGCAAAATGCCCAGCTGGTGCAGGCAAAAGGGTTTTTGGTACAATGGCCTTCATCAGTCAGGGTAATGAGGAAAGAATTTGGGATGTGTAGGAAGGAACTGCAGATGCTGGACACTTGAACCACCGGGTGGCGCCAGCAATGGCTGCCTCGCCAACGGTCTGCCTATCCCTTCCTTCTTTGTTGTTTGTTTGTATGTATTAAATGTATGTTTTTAGTATTTTTTAGCTTGTTTTATGTCGGAGATGGTGGGATGCAGATCTTTTTCCGTATTGTATCTCCATCCGCACTGCAGCCTAACATCGAGGAGTTGGCAGCCTTTGCTGGAGGCCGACTTCAAGAGTTCCACTGCTGGAGCCTGCGGAATTAACATTCGATCGTCCCGACGTGGGAGCTTCGACCCGCCAGCTGCGGGAGCTTCAATAGCCCCAACTGCAGATGTTTTGACTGACTGCGGGAGAATAAAGAGGAAGCAGATTAGACTTTTTTGTCTTCCATCTCAGTGAGGAATGTGGGGAATCCGCTGTGGTGGATGATTATATTAACTTTTATGTAGTTGTGTGTCTTGTTGCTTTTTTCTTAGTGTGGCTGTATGGTAATTCAAATTTCACTGTACCTTAATTGGTACACGTGACAATAAACTGACCCTGAATCCTTGAATCCTTGAAATGCTGGAGTAACTCAGCGGGATAGGCAGCATCTCGGGAGAGAAGGAATGGTAACGTTTCCCGGTTGAGATCCTCATTCAGACTGATGTCAAGGGAGTGGGCGGTACATGGATAAGGAAGTGTTTGGATAAGGAAGTGTGGGGTGTGAAAACAGGACAAAGGGAATGGAGAACTAGGAAAATGTAGAACGGATCATTGTTAAAATTTTGGATGTTATATTACAGTTGTAAAATACGTTGGTGACGCTGCATTCAGAATATTGTGTTCAGTTTTGGTCACCCTGCTAAAGGAAGGATGTTGTTAAATTGGAAAGAGGGCAGAGAGGGCAGAGGCCTTCTCCCCATATCCTCTGACTCCTCTATTTTTAAGAGCCCTATCCAGCTCTCTCTTGAAAGCATCCAGAGAACCCACCTCCACCGCCCTCTGAGGCAGAGAATTCCACAGACTCACCACTCTCTGTGAGAAAATGTGTTTCCTCGTCTCCGTTCTAAATGGCTCACTCTTTATTCCCAAACTGTGGCCCCTGGTTCTGGACTCCCCCAACATCGGGAACACGTTCCCTGCCTCTAGTGTGTCCAAGCCCTTAACAATCTATAAGTACTATAACAACATTTTTAAAAACGTGGACAGGTACATGGATAGGAAAGTTTAAGAAGGATATGGGCCAAACGCAGACGGGTGGGACCAGTGTAGATGGGACATCTTGGTTGGCATGGGCAAGTTGGGCTAAAGGGCCTGTTTCCATGCTGTATGATTCCATGGCAGATCATGGAAAATCCAGTCTGATGTTCCTCAATGAAATTGTTAAAAATAGATTCATGATCTAACTGCGATTGTTGTAAAAAAATCTCAAGGATCTTTAGGGAGTTATACTCTTCTTTTACCTGTAGGTCCTATCCTTAAGCACCGCGAGCCCATTTACTACTGAGAACATTCGTCATGAGTTGAATAAAAGAGAGGTCAACAAACCTGAAGTTTTAGTGGAGGAAACCATCTTAAATTTGGTAAGAATGATCATCAAAAACTCATCTGAAAAGTATTTGATGTTCTAATTCATTTGTTATTATAAAATCACTCTCTCAACACAATTATCCCAAGCTTTTGATATGAAGTAATATCTTGGCATATAAATTGGTTGCATCTTTCCTCTTGTCTGGGTTGGCTAGAGTGAAGGGCCTGTCCCACTTTGTGAGTTTTTTCAGCGACTACAAAAGCCCTAAAAATCATCAAGTTGTACGACACTCCGTGTCACCGTCACGTCAATTTACGACACGCCGCGTCACCCGCCTTCAACACAAGAAGGTTGCACCGAAATATAATAATCATATTGGAAATGACCTCATTTACAATAAATCTAAGGTCCAATAACTTTTTAATGGATAAGTAGGCGCTTTATATACCCGCATCACCAGCTGTCACCCGCAGGACAGCGTACGTCAGCGTGTGACAGGGCGACGACATGATAAGACTCCCAGATGTCGCCTGAAGATTTTGAACATTCCAAAATCCAGGGGCGACAGGGAGATACCGCGTGTCACTACGTGCGTCACCCCGTGTCACGCCCCGATCACGCCACAAAAACCTCTTTTCAGGCTGTCGCCGAAAATGTCGCCCAAGTGGGACAGGCCCTTGAGTTACCATCTACAGTGGCTTGCAAAAGTTTTCATACCCCTTGAACTTTCCACATTGTGTCACGTTACAACCACAAACATTAATGTATTTTATTGGGATTTTATGTGATAGACCAACACAAAGTGGTGCATAATTGTGAAGTGGAATGAAAATGATACATGGTTTTCAAATATTTTTACAAATAAAAAACTGAAAGTGTGGCGTGCAAAAGTATTCTGCCCCCTTTACTCTGATACCCCTAAATAAAATCCAGTGCAACCAATTGCCTTCAGAAGTCACCTAATTAGTAAATAGAGTCCACTGGTGTGTAATCTACTCTCAGTATAAATACAGCTGTTCTGTGAAGGCCTCAGAGGTTTGTTAGAGAATATTAGTGAACAAACAGCATCATGAAGCCCAAGGAACACACCAGACAGGTCAGGGATAAAGTTGTGGAGAAGTTTAAAGCAGGGTTAGGTTATAAAAAAATATCCCAAGCTTTGAACGTCTCATGGAGCACTGTTCAATCCTGTAGATGGTTTTGCATGCAACCAATAACATAGTTACCTCAGTACCATTAACCCCGCCTAGTTAACATCAATCATAACGCCTTCCCCTTCCTGGATACGGTTCACTAGAAGAATGTAGCCAGTATTTGAGGATGTATGTAATACCTTGTGCTATCATTAAAATGTGTTGAACACTTTTAGAGTTTGTAAAGTGCCTATTTACATGGTGTCAGAAGTGGGATTCGAACCCACGCCTCCTTCTGAGATGGCAGCCCCCACCGACGTGCCAGGTCTACAACGTTTCTTGGGCATGGTGAACTACCTTGGGAAGTTTGTACCAAATCTCAGTGAGCTGAGTGCTCCCCTGCGGCAGCTGACAAAAAAGGATATTGCCTGGGTCTGGCTCCCACAGCACCAGCAGGCGTTTGACTGTCTCAAGTCGAAGCTGATTAACACTCCGACGTTGCGATTTTTTGATGCGAGTCGCCCCATCACCGTCACATGTGACGCTTCTAAGTTCGGCCTGGGCGCGGCATGCCTCCAATCTGTCGATGGATCGTTACATCCTGTCTCCTATGCCTCCCGCACCATGACGGACACCGAGCAGCGGTACGCTCAGATCGAGAAGGAGCTGCTTGCGGTGGTGTTTGCCTGCTCCAAGTTCAGAGACTTCCTGTTTGGCAGCAGATTTACAGTCGAAACCGACCACCAGCCACTGGTGACAATCCTGAACAAGCCGATTCATGCTGCCCCTGCCAGGCTGCAGCGTATGATGCTGCAGCTCCAGCGCTTTGATTTCGACATCGTCTACAAGAAAGGCACCGAGATGCACATCGCGGACACGTTATCGCGCGCCCCGCGGGCCTCCTGTGCTCGCCACCCCTACGAAACAGAGGACTTGCTCGTACTGGGCGTCAATTTTATTCCCACCAAGCAGCTGCAGCTTTTGGCCGAGCACACCGCTGCCGATCCAGTTTTGCAACGGCTTGCGTCAGTGATTAAATCAGGGTGGCCAACAAAGCGCTCCGCTGCACCGCCTGAAACACAGCCCTTCTTCCTGGTCCGTGACGAACTGGTGCTCCAGAATGGCGTTATCGTTAAGGGACATAAAGTGGTGGTCCCGTCCTCCCTGTTCGATTCTTACTACCGCGCAGCCCACAGCGGACACCCCGGGGTCGATGCAACACTCGCCCACGCTCAGTGCCAATTCTACTGGCCTGGAATGGCCAAATATATTCGAGACCGTGTTTCTGCCTGCTCCACGTGCAACAGTCTTGCTCCACATCAGCAGCGACAGCCCCTGCTGCAACAGCCCGCTCCTGCCTTGGCCTGGTCCTCGCTGGCTGCCGACATCTTCGAGTGGCGTGGTAACC
The DNA here is from genome assembly GCA_963514005.1 of Raja brachyura. Next base: position 29,960,673 of record OY740812.1, read on the forward strand.
ACTACCTTGTCCTGGTCGACTCGTACTCAAACTGGTTCGAGGTGGATTTGCTGACATCCCTCACGTCGGAGATGGTGATCCGGAAGCTGCGGAAACACTTCTCCACGTTTGGGTCCCCTGTCAGGCTGCAGACTGACAATGGCAGGCAGTTTACCAGCCGTGAGTTCAAAAGTTTTGCTGACAAATGGAATTTTGTGCATTTCACCAGCAGCCCGGAGTACCCACAGAGCAACGGCCTTGCTGAACGGGCCGTCCGCAGCGCCAAGCTTCTGATGGAACAAGCGAGACTGTCTAACTCTGATTTGTATTTGGATCTCCTGAACCTCAGGAATGTTTCCAGAGATCCGGCCATGGGGTCCCCTGCTCAGCGTCTGATGTCCAGAACAACCAGATCTACCATCCCGATTGCCCAGCGCCAGCTGAAACCTCGGGTGCTGGAGCCTGCCTCTGTGCAGAGGCGCATTCAAGAGAAACATGACAGCCAGCGGCGTTCCCACGATCGGTCGTGCAGACCACTCGATCCTTTGTTGCCTGGACAGGTTGTTCGATTGCAAACCGCCAGTGGTCACTCCCGTCTGGCTACTGTGGTTGGGGTGGCCGACTCACCTCGTTCGTATCTGGTCGACTATGAGGGAACCATCTACCGTAGAAGCCGACAACACCTGCTTGCGGTTAATGAGCCGAAGCCGCAGGCCCCGGGCCCCTATGCCCCGCCGCTCTCATACCAGCAGCCGGCTCCTGTCCCAGCCAGCGTTCCCTGCATGCCTCGGTCCCCATATCGAGCGCCCGGTTCCCCTCTGCGCGGGTCACCTGTTGGCGGTCGCGGTTCTCCCTCTCCTGTTCCTCCAACCCCACCGCCCTTCCCTGGTTCCCCTGCTGTCTCGGGTCCCCCTGTTTTTTCTGCTCCTCCGGGGGAAGGGGGAGGCATCCGTACGCGCTCGGGCCGGATCAGCAAGCCACCTGTTCGTTATGGCGATTCTGTTTAATTCTGTTTAATTCTGTTGTAGTGACAACGGTCTGTTTCTTTTAAATTTTCTAAGGGGAAGGATGTAGATGGTTTTGCATGCAACCAATAACATAGTTACCTCAGTACCATTAACCCCGCCTAGTTAACATCAATCATAACGCCTTCCCCTTCCTGGATACGGTTCACTAGAAGAATGTAGCCAGTATTTGAGGATGTATGTAATACCTTGTGCTATCATTAAAATGTGTTGAACACTTTTAGAGTTTGTAAAGTGCCTATTTACAAATCCATCATCCAAAAATGGAAAGAGTATGGCATAACTGAAAACCTACCAAGACATGGCCGTCCACCTAAACTGACAGGCCGGGCAAGGAGAGCATTGATCAGAGAAGCAGCCAAGAGGCCCATGGTAACTCTGGAGGAGCTGTAGAGATCCACAGCTCAGGTGGGAGAATCTGTCCACAGGACAACTATTAGTCGTGCACTCCACAAATCGGGCCTTTATGGAAGAGTGGCAAGAAGAAAGCCATTGTTGAATCAAAGCCATAAGAAGTCGCGTTTGCAGTTTGCCACAAGCCATGTGGGAGACACAGCAAACATGTGGAGGAAGGTGCTCTGGTCTGATGAGACCAAAATTGAAGTTTTTGGCCTAAATGCAAAACGCTATGTGTGGCGGAAAACTAACTGCACATCACCCTGAACACACCATCCCCACTGTGAAACATGGTGGTGGCAGCATCATGCTGTGGGGATGCTTTTCTTCAGCAGGGACAGGGAAGCTGGTCAGAGTTGATGGGAAGATGGATGGAGCCAAATACAGGGCAATCTTGGAAGAAAACCTGTTAGAGTCTGCAAAAGACTTGAGACTGGGGTGGAGGTTCACCTTCCAGCAGGACAATGACCCTAAACATACAGCCAGGGCTACAATGGAATGGTTTAGATCAAAGCATATTCATGTATTAGAATGGCCCAGTCAAAGTCCAGACCTAAATCCAATTGAGAATCTCTGGCAAGACTTGAAAATTGCTGTTCACAGGCTCTCTCCATCCAATCTGACTGAGCTTGAGCTATTTTGCAACGAAGAATGGGCATAAATGTCAGCCTCTAGATGTGCAAAGCTGGTAGAGACATACCCCAAAAGACTTGCAGCTGTAATTGCAGCGAAAGGTGGTTCTACAAAGTATTGACTCAGGGGGGCAGATTACTTTTGCACGCCACACTTTTCAGTTTTTTATTTGTAATAAAATTTGGAAAACATGTCCTTTTTTTGTAAAGCAGTCTATTGGTTCTTTGTTTCCACATTGAAAGGATGTTGACCCATTTACTGCTAACTTTCTGCTGTCAAAAATACAGGTGCAAAGTGGTTGTAATGCAAAAGAGTTGCCTCACTTATGATCACACATTCAGAGCCTAAGGCAGGATAAGCATTTCAATCCATAGCTTCATTAAAACCAGCACATTCCAAGTCCAATAGACTACTGGCACATTTAGGTCTAAATTTAAAATGGTTTCTGCTTGCTTATTCTAAACAAAGGATAATTTACTGTCAACTGTGATAGATCCCACTTCTATTTTAAGAATTTTCAGGAAAATATTGTGGGTCAGAGTAAACCTTTTTTTTAAATTCCCCTACCGTGGGCCTACTCTGTAGACTGTTGGTGTCAGATCATGGGAACATGCAATTTTGGAATAGGATCGCTTAAAGATTTTGCATGCTTTCTGGGAGATCTTGGCGATGGACAATAGTCCATCTGGTTCTTTGTGATCTCAAAAATCATTTTTTGTGTGATTTGTGAGCAAGTATACGTACATGAATTTATCAGCTTTGACATCAGTCAGGTCTACCTTCACTCTTTAGATGGCCTGAGTTTACCATTAGATTTTACCAAATTATGCAATGGCTCTTGATTTACTGTCTTCACCAATGTGATCTCCTCCCTTGAATGAATGATACATGCAATGGTATCTTCTTGTTTAATAACATCGCAATAATAATGCTTGCTTTTATCGAGAATCATTTGGGTTATCAATGACAATAACCATTTTGTCCAGTTAATGATATTTGTCCTGGATACCAAAATCTGGTCCTGACGATTAATAAAAAAAGGGGCTTTGAGTCCCAAAGGCATTAAGTCTTCATCTGGACTGACTCAAGGTGGAAATAAGTCATGCTTGGACTTCTGACGTTCTTTTTATTAAGGAGTGCATTGGTTATGAAAATTATATTGTGAGAGGATAAAGTATTATCACCTTTGCATGAGTCTAACAAACATTAAGGCTCATTAAGGTTGTCTTCATTTTAGACCTGTGACGTTTCCAAATGCGTGAAAATTGTGTGCCAAGTGGGTCGTCTGGAGGGAAAAAAGAGAGCAGTGATCAGCATACAATCCACTCTCAGAATGGAGCCCTTCATAAAGGTAAACCACAGCTTCAGCTTTCAAGTCAGTCATATCACACATATAAAATTATAAAAGGACTGGACAAGCTAGATGCAGGAAAAATGTTCCCAATGTTGGGCGAGTCCAGAGCCAGGGGCCACAGTCATAGAATAATGGGGAGGCGATTTAAGACTGAGGAGAGAAAAAACTTTTTCACCCAGAGAGTTGTGAATTCATGGAATTCCCTGCCATAGAGGGCAGTGGAGGCCAAATCACTGGATGGATTTAAGAGAGAGTTAGATAGAGCTCTAGGGGCTAGTGGAATCAAGGGATATGGGGAAAAGGCAGGCATGATAGGGGACGATCAGCCATGATCACAATGAATGGTGGTGCTGGCTCGAAGGGCCGAATGGCCTCCTCCTGCACCTATTTTCTATGTTTCTATGTTTCTCTCATGGTGATGAAAATAATATTACAGTGGTGGATGGTTATAGTAGTCCCACCAAATCCGTATCGACCAGCGATCCCCACGCACTAACGCTGTCCTACACACACTAGGGACAATTTACAATTTTACCAAGCCAATGAACCGACAAACCTGTATGTTTTTGGAGTGTGGGAGGAGACCGGAGATCCCGGAAAAAATCTACACAGGTCATGGGGAAAACCTACAAACTCCGTACAGACAGCACCTGTAGCCATGATCGTACCCGGGTCTCTGGCACTGTGAGGCAGCAACTCTACCACTGTGAGGCGCCACCATGCCGTCACAGTAGTTCGAGGAGATTTGATAAAGCGAGAGTCCAAGCATAGACTAGGCGACTGTTTCACCGAACATTTGCACTTGTTCCACCAAGGCCTGCTGGATCTCCCGTTCCTACGCTGATCTTTCTGTCCTGGGCCTCTTCGATCGTCAGAGTGAAGCCACTGGCAAACTGGAGGAACAGCATCTCACATTCCACTTGGGTAGCTTCCAACCCGACGGGATGAACACTGAATTCCTCAATCTCCTAATACATATCTACATGAATCTTAAATAGAAACAAAATGCTGGAGTAAATCAGAGGGACAGGTAGCATCTCCGGATATATAGAATGGGTGACAAGAAGGGCCTGCAGAAGGGTCTCGACCCGAAACGTCACCCATTCCTTCTATCCAGAGATGCTGCCTGTCCCTCTGCGTCACTCCAGCATTTTTTGCGCATCTTTGGTGTAAAGCAGCATCTGCAGCTCCTTCCTGTACATTAATCTTAATTTTGTCTAGAAAATAACGGGGAAAAAGTAAACAAAACCACAAATTTGTGTTTTGCAGAATCAATACAAACAGTATACTTTCCAGTCCAGAGCGTCTTTCATTGTGAAAGAAATGCCGTACAAAGTACAGCCTGATGAATTCCCCAGTGGCAATACCATGGTGAGTACTGACGATTCAGATTCCAGCTGTTGAAACCCATCCAACCACCAGCCACGCGGCATATGGTTAACATAGAGGTGTTATGAATAAATGCAGCTAGGATTCTCCCAGTCAGGCAACATATTCACTGGAAGACTGGTGGAAATCCACACTTGGGCGACTCTTTAGGCAACTGCCAGGGATTAGTTTTAATGGAATTCACCTACGATACCTGGCGACAGCGCCTATATCAACCTATGACAACCCACGACAGCATAAATTCAAGTCAAGTCAAGTCACTTTTATTTCTATAGCACATTTAAAAAAACAACTCTCGTTGACCAAAGTGCTTTACATTGGTGGAGGAGCTAACGTTATACAACAGTGGTTCATAGATGAAGTACATACATCGATACATACATATAGCCCTCTTAAGTTTTAAGTCTTGACTTAAAGGAGTCAATGGAGGGGCAGTTCTGATGGGAGGAGGGATGCTTCTCCACAGTCGAGGAGCTGCTGTTACCGAAACACTTTCAACAAGTTGGAAATTTTGCGGCAGTCGCCAGTAATCGCCCCAAAAATCACGTAATTGGGACAGGCGCTTTAGGCTGCAAGTGGGAATCTTGTTATTCCCATTGATCCTTTGCTGATGTTATCCAGAATGGAACACTCATCCGCTGACTTGCATTTGCCCCGTTAATCTGTTCACTGCCAAGTATTATTTTCACTGTTGGCCATGACCCGATTTTACTCAGGGGTGACGCTGAACAGGTTAAAGAAATCAAGGAATAAATTTGGTGTTATCTCAGAATCTTAGGATAGCACATTTAGTAGAACTACATTTAGCCTTGACTGCTCCAGTGACGGGTCCAAACCTGACCTCTTATGTCTATGTGGAGTTTGTATATTTTGCCCGTGACCGTATGGAAATCCTCCCACATGCTCTAGTTTTTTTTCTTGCATTCTAAAGACGTGCAGTTTGGTAGATTAATTGACCGCTGTAAAGAGGGCCAAATGTAGGGGATGGACAAAAATGCTGGAGAAACTCAGCGGGTGAGGCAGCATCTATGGAGCGAAGGAAATAGGCAACGTTTCGGCCCGAAACGTTGCCTATTTCCTTTGCTCCATAGATGCTGCCTCACCCGCTGAGTTTCTCCAGCATTTTTGTCTACCTTCGATTTTCCAGCATCTGCAGTTCCTTCTTAAACAAATGTAGACAATAGACAATAGGCACAGGAGTAGGCCATTCAGCCCTTTGAGCCCGCACCGCCATTCAATGTGATCACGGCTGATCATCCCCAATCAGTACCCCGTTCCTGCCTTCTCCCCATATCCCCTGACTCTGCTATTTTTAAGAGCCCTATCTAGCTCTCTCTTGAAAGCATCCAGAGAACAGGTCTCCACAGCCCTCTGAGGCACAGAATTCCACAGACTGCAGAGAATATCACAGTAGGGGCAGTGGGATCTGGAGGAGTTAATGAGTGTGCAGAGAGAATAAAATGAGATTAGGATAAGATTGGTTGATGCAGACATGGTGAGCTGAAGGGTTGGCTTCCATCCTGTATGAGTCAGTGGCTTATCCGACATCAAGATATCCAAAAAACATTTTATAATCATTGAGGTATACAGACATAAGAAAATGAGCTGGCCAATTTATACACTGCAAATGTATAGGGTCTCGACACGAAGCATCACCCATTCCTTCTCTCCAGAGATACTGCCTGTTCCGCTGAGTTACTCCAGCAGTTTATGTTCATCTTCCATGTAAAGTAGCAAAAAAAACATCTTATAATCATTGAGGTGTACACTGACTGCTCCAGCCTTTTGCATCTTATACAATGCAAAACACAATAACATGGTGGGAACACTTGTATTCTTCAATATGGTGCAGTGGAGGTGTTTTGCATTCATCAAGGAGGCAGATGGAGCCTGGGTTTATTTCTTCATCTGTAACAAGACCTCTCCTCCTGGGACACCAGCTTGTAAATGTGACAAATTTACCACAATCGATATCAAGGGATTTATTTCTGTGGAGCCTATGAAAACACTGTCCAATCATGGAGTGCAGGAATTTTCTTCTCAAAGTAATATTCGGGTCCAATAATAAGAAGTACGTACAAACGAAAATCCGAGTAGGTCCCTCAGCTCTAGAGCCCACCTCAATATTCAATACGCTCATGGCTGAACTACCTGGGACTGATCTCCTTTCCTGTGCTATTTCCACATTGACCTTAATTCGCAGATAATTCAAAAATATATTTACTTTAAATATCCCCAATGATCTTGCCTCCATAATCCTCCAGGGAAGAGAATTTTCTGAGATTCACCATCTTCTGAGAAGATCTAATGCCCCTCAGGTTTAAAAGACCATCCTCTAATCTTGTAACTATTATTCTTCATTCAAGATTTTTAAAGAGATTTCTGACTTTTAAAGAGATCATGATATCTACTTTGTGTAGGAAGGAACTGCAGATGCTAGTTTAAACTGAAGATAGACACAAAAAGCTGGAGTAACTCAGCGGGGTCAGATAGCATCACTGGAGAAAAGGAATAGGTGATGTTTCAGGTCGTGACCCTTCATCAGACTGGGTCTCTCATTTCCCTTTCCCTGAGTCTTAAGATGCCTATGCTTCAATCAGACCATCCCTCAGTCATCCCACTCCCAAATAATATAGATCTAGTTTCTCTAGCCTTGTGATAAGCTACCAAATGGCATAGTAAATCTCTCTGGGGGCTGTGTCCAAAGCTGGTGAACCCTTTCTTGAGTAAAGAAACCAAAACAATGCACAATGCTCCAGATAAAGTCAACCAACACCCTTATATAATTGTATAACTCTTTCCCATCTCTAAACTCGAACACTCGAGTCATAGAGCCATGGAGTGACCCAGTGTGGAAACAGGCTCTTCGGCCCAACTTGCCCACATCGGCCAACATGTCCCAGCTACACTAGTGCCAGAAATTGATCCATATCCCACCAAACCTGTCCTATCTATGTCCGACCACTATCCATGTACCTGTCTAATTGTTTCTTATTGTAAATGTTTGGATAGTCCCTGCCTCAACTACCTCCTCTGGCAGCTTGTTCCATACACCCACCACTCTTTGTGAGAAAAAGTTACCCCTCAGATTCCTATTAAATCTTTTCCCCTTCTCCTTAAACCTGTGCCCTCTGGTCCTCGATTCACCTACTCTGGTCAAGAGACTCTGTGCATCTACCTGATCTAGTCCTCTCATGATCTTATACACCTCTTGCAAGAATGGTGAGTATTCCATTTGCCTTCCAATTATTTGCTGCACCCATTGGCTAATTCCTTGGTAGTTGTGTACACGGACAAAGCCGACACAGTGGTGCAGCTGATAGATTTGCTGCCTCACGGCGCCAGAGATCCAGGTTCAATTCTGACCTCGGGTGCTGTCCATGTGGAGTTTTCACATTCTCCCTGTGACCACGTGGGTTTCCTCCGGGTGCTCCGGCTTCCTCCCACGTCCCAAAGAAACATAGAAACATAGAAACATAGAAATTAGGTGCAGGAATAGGCCATTCGGCCCTTCGAGCCTGCACCGCCATTCAATATGATCATGGCTGATCATCCAACTCAGTATCCCGTACCTGCCTTCTCTCCATACCCTCTGATCCCCTTAGCCACAAGGGCCACATCTAACTCCCTCTTAAATATATCCAATGAACTGGCCTCAACTACCCTCTGTGGCAGAGAATTCCAGAGACCCACCACTCTCTGTGTGAAAAAATTTCTTCTCATCTCGGTCCTAAAGGATTTCCCCCTTATCCTTAAGCTGTGACCCCTTGTCCTGGACGTCCCCAACATCGGGAACAATCTTCCTGCATCTAGCCTGTCCAACCCCTTAAGAATCTTGTAAGTTTCTATAAGATCCCCTCTCAATCTCCTAAATTCTAGAGAGTATAAACCGAGTCATAAAGACATGCGGGTTGGTAGGCTACTTGGCCTCTGTAAATTGTCCCAAGTGTTTAGCGAGTGAATGAGAAAATGGGATGACATAGAACTGTTGCGAATGAGTGATAGATGGTCAGCATAGACTCGGTGGGCTGAAGGGCCTGTTTCCATGCCATATCTCCCAACTAAACACTTGGATCCCTTTGTACAGTTACACATCGCCAATCTTTCTCCATTTAGACAAGTCAATCTTTCTCCATTTAGACAAGTCACGGTTAAGGGCCTGCCCCACTTGCCGATTTTTTCGGCGACTGCTGGCATCATTGATTGACGTATCAGGTCACCGAAAAACTTGCAGCGTGATGCAGCGTGATACGGCGTGTTGACGTACGATACGCGGTGTTGTTTCAAGTGTCGCAACATTTTTTTTGAGGCCGCTGGATTTTGAAATGTTTAAAATCTTTTGGCGACACTTCTTTCCTCCTTGCTGGAGTGCATGACATCATACTTCCGCATATTAAACTCCAGCAGTTATCAGGCAACTGAATCATCCTACCACAACCTGAAAGCTGTGCCTAATTACTATCTAACTCATTTGTGACCCTCAGTCTATTCTGGATCGGACTTTGCTGGCTTTACCTTGCACTAAACATTTACACTAAGCAAAAAAGGATTATTGGAGAAGAAGAGCTACCTTAAATTGGTTATCAAAGGTTACAGCAGGATTGTGATCAGTTGGGAAAGTGGGCAGAGGATGGTTAATATATTTTAATGAAGATAAATTTGTGGTATTTTGGACAAAGTCTAATAAGGCTAATGAGTACCCCAGTGTGTTATTTTTTAAATCTCTGACCTCGATGGATATGCGACTTTCTGCGTATCGCATTTCCATCCACACTGCGGCCTAACATTGAGGAGCTGGTGGCCTTTGCTGGAGACCGACTTCGGGAGGTCCAACCACGGGAGCCTGCGGACTTAACATCGTGGAGCTCACGGTCCCAGGTTAGAGGCCGACTTAGGGAGTTCCAAGCTGCGGGAGCTTCGATCGCCCCAACACGGGAGCTTCGATCGTCGAATGTGGATGGTTCAACTGCCCCGACCGCGAGAGAATAAAAGAGGAAGAAGATGAGACTTTATTGCCTTCCATCACAGTGAGGAACGTGGGGAATCTGCTGTGGTGGATGTTTATGTTAACTTTTATCTAGTTGTGTGTCTTGGTGCTTTAAAAAAAAATTAGTATGGCTGTATGGTAAATCAAATTTCACTGTGCCTTAATTGGTCCATGTGACAATAAACTAACCTTGAAACCAAACCCTGATATCTATAACTAAATATCTATAATTATATATCTATAATAACTATATCTATGTATATCTGTAAATATAACTACAACTAGAATGATATCTATAATTAAAACTATAATATTTAAATGTTATAAGTGCCTTCCATTACAATGGTATCTCCTTTTCATTGCAGGTGGAATCTATCATTGAATGCTGTGAACCAGAGGGAGCTGGGACTGTGCCAGTCTGGTATATCATCGTAGCTGTGCTCGGGGGCTTGCTACTCATAGCTTCGGTGACGTTCCTCCTTTGGAAGGTAAGTTTGTGGATGCACCTTCCCGCAAAAAACTGCAGATGCTGGAAATCTGACATAATAACTGAAATAGCTGGAAAACATTCAGCAGGTCAAGCAGCATCTGAGGTAGATAGAAACAGTGCTAACATTTCACTTGAGATCCTTCATCAGAATTGGGAAAGAGATGAAAAAAACCTAATTCGAAGTTGCAGAGAAGGTGACAGGTGTGCTGTGCAGGAAGGAACTGCAGGAACTGCTATCCATCTGGGACTGTGGCTCAGTTTTTACCTCACCGTTATTAAGTTTAGGTTTATTATTGTCACGTGTGCAGAGGAACGGTGAAAAGCTTTGTTCCGCATTCTATCCAATCAAATCAGTTATACCACACAAAAGGACAGCAGTTGCTGTCTTACAGCGCTTACAGACTGAGGGTGCTGTCTGTACGGAGTTTGCACGTTCTCCCCGTGACGGCGTGGGTTTTCCCCAAGATATTTGGGTTTCCTCCCACACTCCAAAGACGTACAAGTTTGTAGGTTAATTGGCTTGGTCTATGTGTAATTTGTCCCTAGTGTGTGTAGGATAGTGTCAATGTGCAGGGATCGCTGGTCGGTGCCGACCTGGTGGGCTGAAGGACCTGTTTCCGCACCGTATCTCTAAACTGAACTAAACATAAATACAATCAAGTCAAATTCAATTACAGTAGGTAGAGCAAAGGGGAAGATACTGAGTGCAGAATATAGTTCGCAGCATAATAGAGCAACGGTCCCACAGACAAAAGTTCAATGTCCGTAATGGCATTAGAGGTGGCTCTCTGTACAGGTTAGTAAGGGGCAGAGGTTATGGAGAGAGGGCAGTAGAATGAGGTTTTGAGGGAAAGATTGACCAGACATGATTGAATGGCGGAGTTGACTTGATGGGCCGAATGGCCTAATTTGGCTCATAATGAACTTATGAAAGACTGTTCAGAAGCCTAATAACAGAGGGGAAGAACACTAGTCAAGGGAAGATACGATGTATAGTATATCCGATCTATTTGGATAGCATGCAAAACAAAGCTTTTCACTGCACCCCCAGTATACGTGGAAATGATAAACTTAAACTAAAAGTTGAAGATGCAGAGTGGAAAATATAGTTCTCAGCATTGTGGAGCATCAGTTCCATAGACAAAATGGCCATAATTGGGTAGAGGTGAATTAGACAGCAGCCTAGCTTATGGAAGGTCCATTCAGAAGCCTGATAACAAATGGGAAGAAGTTATTCAGTAGCTACTGCCAGATGGGAGCAGGGAGAAGAAGGAATGACGAGGATTGTACACGTCTGTCCATGTTGGTTGCAGGGCGAACTGTCGGTGGATTCAATGGTTGGAAGTTCAGTCTGACCTGCTGGGCATATCACACAGTGCTGCTATATGTAACACATGGCATGGGCATCAGTGTGCAGCTGGGTCACTTACCCAAATTACCTGGTCTCACCCTACCATCACTTCTTGTCCTATCCGTCACTTCTGCCTCTTTCTCTGCAACTTACTCCCTTTCGAATACTGAAGAAAACAGATCTCTGCGCTGAAACATTAACAGTTTCACTTTCCACGGATGCTGTTTGTCCTGCAAAGTGTTTCTATTTTCAAGACTTAAAATAAGACTTCCTAATGAATATCTGTTTGACGTTGTGTCATGTAATATGTGAAGATTTGGGAGACGCTCCAACGATCACTTAGTTACTGGAGTGAGGGGTCCACCTACTCACCCCTGAGACATTGTGGCTGCTCTTCAGTTCCAAGGCTTTCATTAAGGATAAAATTAGGATTGGTTCTTTAACAGACTGTCAGTTTGTCAGGCTGGTGATGAAGATAATAATTATCTCATGTAAGTCTAAGCAAGAGGGATCCAAACGTCAAGGAAAGTAAAGGGAATTTGCTGCTGACAAATTTCCAGTGTTGAAATATTTGGTTGAATTCCCAAAATGTAATTGGGAATGCAACCAAATATTCCGATACTGAAGATATGTTTAAAGATATCGTTGGTGGTGTTAGTGATGTAAATTACGGGGAATACTAGGATCTTCATCATGAGATCGGAAGAAAGTGGCAAAAAGTGGTCATTATGGTCAAAAAACAACTATAGCCATTATCTAAGATTCAGCAAAATATGAAACATCTTAAACCAAACTGTTAGCTACAAGATATTGGACCAACGTAGAATATTTTCTGTAGAATGCCTGATAGAAGTATAAAAACATTATGAGAGGCATAGATATGGTAGACAATCAGAACCTTTTTCTGGGGTGGAGATGTCAGACTAGAGGGCATAGTTTTAAGATAACAGGAGCAAAGTTTCAAGGAGATGTGCGTGACACATTTCCTACACAGGGTGGCGAGTGCCTGGAACAGCTGCGATGGCTGCTGGTGCAGACGGATATGATAGTGCTCTTTAGATAGGCTCATGGATATGCAGGGAATAGAGGGATATGGATCATGTGCAGATAGGTGAGAAGTTTATCTTGGCGTCATGTTTGGCGTAGATATTTGTGGGCTAGAAAGCCTGCTCCTGTGTGAGAGAGAGAGAGAGACACACACACACACACACACACACACACACACACACACACACACACACACACACACACACACACACACACACACACACACACACACACACACACACTGTTCAGTACAGAGCAGGATCTGTTCCAGGTGCTACACACAGCAGCAGGTCATGCTTATTATCACTGAGAGGGAAGAGATGGGAGTGATGTTTAAATAATTGTTATTTCCTCTGTATTTTTGTTACAGTGTGGATTTTTCAAAAGGGATCTGCCCCCAACCGATTCTGAAGATTTGATGTAACGTCTCACCAACAACAACTCCTGTTTTCCAGTGGCCCCAGAATGAAGAGAGTGTTGCCTCCGTCAATCCCAGACATATTGCAAGAGGCATATTCTCACCTTGATGCATCTAGTTGATCTCAACCACCATGGGCTCATCCAACAGGGCACTCAGATGTATCTCATGGGCGCTACTGCCAGGCAGGAGTCTTCACCACAAGCCTTAAAATGATTACTGAAGGCATATTTTCAAATGTGTGAAAGCAGCGAAGCAATCAGAGACCTTGCAGATGGTCTTATTCCAGATGGAGTCACGGTTAAATCATAACAAGTGTCTGAACATGGGTAACTACTGCCCCAAAAGAAGCCCAAATAAATTCAAATAACCATCATCATTTGTTACGAGGCAGGCCCAAGTGTAGTTCAACCTTGCTTTGCATTTCCTACCAAACGCTACGTACTCTAACCATTTCCTACCTAGTGCTACATACTATAACCATTTCCTATCTATCACTAGGTCCTCTAATCCATGCAAATTTGTGAAATGGGATCCAGGCCCTTCATGGTACATCTTCACTTGGGAGTGATTGTCAACCTCAATAATACCTTTACCTCTCTCTGTGTCCTATTCTTGTATCTTGCTCTCATTGTAATCCACATTTTCCTTCTCCACTAAGGTAGCTGGGCTCTCCTGGTTACAGACATAGACCTGTCTCAATATCTTACCTATCATACGTGATATCACACTCATGTTTCGCACGGTTGTTTCAATGTTGTATCGACTTTCATTTCATTTCTATTGTCAGTAATTTTTCAGATATGATAATTATACAAGACAAAGATGACAGAATGAGATCCATTGGCACCAGTGCATTTTAAAGTTTTAGATATAAATATTCTGTTTTGTTTTCCTGTGTTCACTTTGGTTTGTCCTCAAAATATTTCAGGTGAATTTCTTAAATGCTTGAATGATTTAAGATATTGCCCAGGGCAACGCTAAGGAACTCTGGACAAGTCCCTTTTGATATATTTACCTGCCTTTTTCTTTTAGCCTTTCCTCTATCTTTCCCCAAATAATTATCCTTCTATTTCCTTTTTATATGCAGAATAAAAAAAGGATAACAAATGTTATAAGGACCTGGAAAGAGTACTGAGGTGGCCTGGAATTACTGTTGCAGTTATTCTGAATAACTATCACAAAAATAACACCCATGTCTGTAAATAAATAGCCTTTATCTCAATTCAGGATTCTATGTAAATGCAGAATTTTTAGTTTTAGATTTTTACTGAAGATGTAAGCAATAGTTGTTGCTAGCAACAGTGTTCTCCACTTCCTAGAGGTTTCAAAGATCCATCTGATCAGTATGGTTGACCAATAAATGTTTTGCTGAAATAAAGGTAGCATGTGTCACAGGAACTATCTGTGTTATTGAGACTGCTTTATCCATGTCAATAATTATAGTCTGAAATAAGGAAAGGTACATTGTTGTTTCATGCCTTTTGTGATCTTAGGAAGCACCAAATTGATTTTGATTTGTTGTTACTGGACTCGAGAGTCGAGAGTGTTTCACTGTCGTATGTCCCAGATAGAACAATAACATTCTTAAGGGCCTGTCCCCCTTGGGGTGTCATTTGCACGTAATTTACGCGACATCATTTACGCGTCACGACGCACGGCGTGCCGCGCACGTGATGTGTGCATGGTGCGTGGTGATGTAGGCAGTGATGTGCAGTCGTGCGCGGCGCCCCAGGATTTTGGGATGTACAAAATCTTTGCGCGCCGTCTGCATGACAGGCAAATGACGTCCAAGTGGGACGGGCCCTTTACTTGCTGCAGCACAACTGTATATGTAAACATAGTGCACTGTAAATAATATAATAAAAGAGAGAAAAAAGTCCAGTGTGTGTATATACACATACTCGCAAACACACACACGCACACGCACACGCACACACACGCGCACACACACGCACACACACACTTGCACACACACTCACTCATATATATAGAAATACACACAAAAAACAAACAATAGTTGTGCAATAATAATAATAATAGTCTATTGTAGTTCAGAGGTTGTCGTGTTTAATAGCCTGATGGATGTGGGGAAGAAACAGTCCTGATCCTGGCCGTTACAGTTTTCAGGCTCCTGTACCTTCTTCCCGATGGCAGTGGTGAAATGAGTGTGTGGCCAGGATGGTGTTGGTCTCTGATGATTTTGGCTGCCTTTTTGAGGGAGCGACTACGATAAATCTCTTCGATGGTGGGGAGGTCAGAGCCAGTGATGGACTGGGCAGTGTTTACAACTTTTTGCAGTCGTCTTCGCTTCTGGGTGTTCAAGTTGCTGAACCAGGCCGTTATGCAACTAGTCAGTATGCTCTGTACTGTACACCTGTCGAAGTTCAAAAGAATCCTCTCTGACATACCCAATCTCCAAAATGTTCTCAGGAAGTAGAGGCGTTGATGTGCTTCATTTATAATTGCATCAGTGTGCCGGGTCCAGGAAAGATCTTCAGAAATATGCACGTCAAGGAAGTTGTTTTTTGACTCCATCATCGTCCCGTTGATATAAACAGGATCGTGGCTCCTCATCCTTCCCCTTCCAAAGTCCCCAATCATTGGCTTTACTGATATTGAGAGCCAGGTTGCGAGAAATATATCCAACATTTGTTCGGTCACAACTTGGACACTCCACACATAGCAGCCACCACGTGGCAGTACAGGGGTGATTGGGACGGAGGCTTGAGGCTCCCAGCAGGATTGCAGAATTATAGCTCTGAGGGAAGGTTGTTTAGTTTAGTTTAGTTTAGAGATACAGTGCAGGCCCTTCGGCCCATCGAGTCCGCCCTTCCTACACACACTAGGACAATTTACACATACACCAAGCCAAATAACCTGCAAACATGGATGTCTTTGTTGTGTGGGAGGAAGCTGAAGATCTCGGAGAAAACCCATGCGGTCACTGAGAGTCATAGAGTGATACAGTGTGGAAACAGGCCCTTCAGCCAAACTCGCCCACACTGGCCAACAATGTCCCAGCTACACTGATCCCACTTGCCCACACTTGGTCCATATCCCTCCAAACCGGTCCTATCCATGACCCTGTCTAACTGTTTCTTAAATGATGGGACAATCAGAAAACCGCAACTAACTTCTCTGGCAGCTTGTTCCCTACACCCACCAGCCTTTCTGTGAAAACGTTACCCCTCGGATTCCTATTAAATCTTTTCCCCTTCACCTTGAACCTATCTGTGTCCTCTGGTCCCAGATTCCCCTACTCTGGGCAAGAGACTCTGTGCATCTACCCGATCTATTCCTATCATGATTTTGTACACCTCTATAAGATCACCTCTCATCCTCCTGTGCTCCAAGGAATAGGGACCCAGCCTGCTCAACCTCTCCCTACAGCTCACACCCTCTGTGAAAGTACAAACTGCGTACAGACAGCGCCCGTAGTCGGAATCAAAGCCGGGTCTCCGGCGCTGCAAGCGGCAACTCTACCGCAGCGCCACCGTGGCCACAGTTGGATAGGCTTTGAAACTGAGGAACCTGGGGGAGATGGAACAATGGTATAGAAAATTGTAAGAGCCCCAGGTAAGGTGAATACGAGCTTACAGAGGTGAACAAGGGTCTTGAAGACCAAGAGTAGAGATTTAAAGCAATTGATAGTAGGATTAGAGAGGAGATGAGGAAAGGGTCTTCCACCTATATAACCATATAATAATTACAGCATGAAAACAGGCCATCTTGGCCCTTCTAGTCCATGCTGAACATTTACTCTCACCTAGTCCCATCTACCTGCACTCAGACCATAATCCTCCATTCCTTTCCCATCCATATACCTATCCAATTTATTTTTAAATGATAAAATTATTTTTCTATAATTCCACACAGCTACCACTCTCTGAGTAAAGAAGTTCCCCCTCATGTTACCCCTAAACATTTTCCCTTAATTCTCAAATCATGCCCTCTTGTTTGAATCTTCCCTGGAATGGAAAAAGCTTATCCACGTCAACTCTGTCTATCCCTCTCATAATTTTAATGACTTCTATCAAGTCCCCCCTTAACCTTCTGCGCTCCAAAGAATAAAGACCTAACTTGTTCAACCTTTCTCTGTAATGTAGGTGCTGAAACCCAGGCAGCATTCTAGTAAATCTCCTCTGTACATTTTGTTGACATATTTCCTATAATTTGGCGACCAAAATTGTACAATATACTCCAGAATTGGCCTTACCAATGCCTTGTACAATTTTAACATTACATCCCAACTTCTATACTCAAATCTCTAATTTATAAAGGCCAGCACACCAAAAGCTTTCTTTACCACCCTATCTACATGAGATTCCACCTTCAGGGAACTATGCATAGTTATTTCTAGATCCCTCTGTTCAACTGCATTCCTCAATTCTCTACCATTTACCATGTACGTCCTATTTTGATTTGCCCTGCCAAGATGTAGCACCTCACACTTATCTGCGATCTTTCAGCCCACTCTTCCAAATGGCCTAAATCTCTCTGTAGACTTTAAAATCTACTTCATTATCCACAACACCACCTATCTTAGTATCATCTGCATACTTACTAATCCAATTTACCACACCATCATCCAGATCTGTTGAGTCTTTAGAGCTGACTGCCTCACCATTTTGAAAAAGTACTTGGATGTTGACTTAACGAGTGGTCAGCTGCAGGGCTAGAGACCCAGAGCTGGAAGAAGAGGTTAGCCTAGTTTAGTTTAGAGATACAGTGTGGAAACAAAGACCCATCGAGTCTCCCTCCATACACCAGCACTATCCAACACATTAGGGACAATTTACAATTTTACTGAAGCCAATTGACCTACAAACCTGTGTGTCTTTGGAATGGGGGTGGATACCGGAGCACCCGGGAAAATCCAAGCGGTCACAGGGAGAACATACTGTATAAACTCCGTACAGACAACCCCCACAGTCTGGATTCAACCTGGGTCTTTGGCACTGTAAAGGGCCTGTCCCACCTTCACGACCTAATTCATGACCTCTGCCGAGTTTGCCCTTGACTCATACTCGCAGCATGGTTGTCACGAGGTCGTAGGAGGTTGTAGGAGGTCGTAGGTAGGTCGTAGGTAGGTCGTGATGTTAGTTGCAGGTACTCGTGGCATCAAGTAGGTTGCGGCGTTATTTCTAGCATGATGAAAAATGTCCCAGAGTAAAAAAGGTTGTGAATTAGGTCGTGAAAGTGGGATAGGCTCTTGAGGCAGCAACTCTACCGCTGTGCCACTATGCTAGGTATCTCTTTTTCAACTACAACGGACTCAATGGGCTGAATGGCCACCTGCTGGGCTGCAGAATTTCTGTGTTTCCAGTGTACGAAGAGGCAGCGGTCAATTCCTGCAAAGAACATTCTTACAAACGCGATTGTGTTGGTGGACACAACAACGAAGATACAGAGTGGGAGATAAGTTTCTGTGAGGATGTGAGAGAGAGCTGCCTGCTCCTGGCTGCTCCTGGGAATAATGCTAGTGGATCCTTCACAACAGTCTGAAAGAGAGGCCAGACATAAAGTTTAATATTTTGCTTTGAAAGATAATAAAACAATTCTACAGGAAGGCTGCGGTTTAAGTTTGAGTTCAAATCACTGGATTTAATTTAAATTTACTGACAGTGAACTGGGGGGGGAGAACAAAGTAGGACCAGGTGTGGGATACTTTGTAACTGTGTCACCGCCCTTTATGTAGTGACTCTTCGCATACCTTGGCTATACAAAACAACAAACATCACTGTGACCCGTCACCTGTGACCATAAAGTATCATTCATTCATTCATTCATAACCTACGCTGAATGATGTCAGCAGGACATACACTCATGGCTACATACTACAGGAGCTTTAGAGTTGGCATGACTACAAAACGTTGGGTTATTGTGGGCCAGCTTGTTCCGGTCATGTAGTGACAGAGTCAGACAGCACAGAAACAGGCACTTCAGCCCAACTTAGTTTGAGTTTAGTTTAGCTTATTGTCACGTGTACCGTGGTACAGTGAAAAGCTTTTGTTGTGTGCTAACCAGTCAGCGGAAAGACTACACATGATTACAATCGAGCCGTCCACAGTGCACAGATACATGATAAAGGAAATAACGTTTAGTGCAAGTTAAAGTCCAGTGAAGTCCGATTAAAATAGTCCGAGGGTCTTCAATGGGGTAGATGGTAGCTCAGGACGGCTCTCAAGTTGCTGATTGGATGGTTCAGTTGCCTGACAACAGCTGGGAAGAAACTGTCCCTGAATCTGGAGGCGTGCGTTTACACACTTCTGTACCTCTTGCCTGATGGGAGAGGGGAGAAGTGGGAGTGTCCGGGGTGAGACTGGTCCTTGATGATGCTGCGGGCCTTGGCGAGGCAGTGTGAGGTGTAGATGGAGTCAATGGAAGGGAGGTTAGTTTGTGTGATAGTCTGGGCTGTATCTACTTGCCCACGCTGGCCAAGTGTCCCATCTACACTCGCCCCACCTGCTCGTGTCTGGCCCATATCCCTCGAATCCTTTCCTATCCATGGACGTGTCTAAATGTCTGTTAAATGCCTGCTTTTTCTCCTCATGGAAGCCTGGGATTTCGATTTCAGTAACTGAATGTGATTGGAACACACAACTATCTAACCAGAGATCGGATTTGGTTATTAATATTCTGTTCATTTTCAGCATACAATTACATTTTTCACCCTGTTATTCTAAAGGTGTGTGCAACTAATGTTCCTCGTGGATTAATGAAGGCTGTGTGGCTGAATATGGATGGAGTCCTGAGAGTGGAACTAAATGTAAGAAGAAACAGAAACATATAAAATAGGTGCAGGAGTAGGCCACTCGGCCCTTCGAGCACCCACTGCCATTCAATATGATCATGGCTGATCGTCCAAAATCAGTACCCCCCATTCCTGCTTTGTTCCCCATATCCCTTGATTCCTTTAGCCCTAAGAGCTAAATGTAACTCTAACTCTCTATTGAAGACAGGCTGATTAATTGTCTCACTCACTTGCACCATCTGATGTTAAAATATAAGGAGTCTAGAATTTATCTTATTGGTTTTCATGAACAGTTGCAAACAGCTTTTTGTCAAACCTTCATTCTGAACTCTTCCCCCAGTTTGTTTTATACAACAGTAAAAGCATTCCCAATTCTTTCCTTCGGCTGTGATAAGGAATCTGTTCTCAGCTGAGTTAACAGCAGCTGTGACACAAAGCCCTGAGGAGAAAGGAGAAAAATCAGTCATGGTTTCTGCCCTTAATAGATGGCAATGATCATAACTGGCAGTGCATGCTGTATGCTTGACCTTGGGTAAGGACATGACCTACCATGGCTATGAAGCCTCATCACTACAGAATTTGTTCAAATTTCAGTTTAGTTCAGTTTAGTTTATTGCCACGTGTACCGAGGCGCAGTGAACAGCTATTGTTGCGTGCTAACCAGTCAGTGGAAAGACAACACATGATTACAATCGAGCCATTCACAGTGTACAGATACATGATATGGGAAGGTAGACAAAAATGCTGGAGAAACTCAGCGGGTGAGGCAGCATCTATGGAGCGAAGGAAATAGGCAACGTTTTGGGCCGAGAAGGATTTCGACCCGAAACTCTGCCTATTTCCTTCGTTCCATAGATGCTGCCTCACTCACCCGCTGAGTTTCTCCAGCAGTTTTGTCTACCTTCGATTTTCCAGCATCTGCAGTTCCTTCTTGAACATGATAAGGGAATAACGTTTAGTGCAAGGTAAAGCCAGTAAATTCCAATCAAGGATAGTCCGAGGGTCATTGATTCCCTCAGCGATTCAACTCACCTATTAGTTTGCCAAAATAATCAGATCTGGATACATTTACTTTCTGTATAACTTGTAGATTCAGATATTATTTCAGCCTTGCCATAGCCTCTGGCTCTATGATTAATAAACTGTAGCAACATTTAGTAATACCTTGGATTTTATCGCTGGCTACGTTCAATCTGCTCCCCAGAGAATGTCGAACATCTATCTGTCCCTATATTACATTTTGTAAGTTTAATGGGGGGAATTGAAACATGCTTACAGAGAATGTCTGCTAGTATTCTCAACACCAATCGCAACAACAAACCTACCTTCTCTGGAATCAGTCTCGTAAATCTCTCCTTTATGTAAAAAAAACACTTTTGTAAAAAAGGTATGACCAACATGGAACACAATATTCCAGGTGTGGATTCACTAAACCCTATATAATTGCAGGATCCTCAAATCCTCTCATTATGTGGGCCAACATATGAATTGTCTTTCTAATTGTGCATGTTGGTTTTCCGTGACTTACAGTGGTCACCTTCAGAAGTCACCTAATTAGTAAATAGAGTCCACTTGTGTGTAATCTAATCTCACTATAAATACAGCTGTTCTGCGAAGGCCTCAGAGGTTTATTAGAGAACATTAGTGAACAAACAGCATCATGAAGCCCAAGGAACACACCAGCCAGGTCAGGGATAAAGTTGTGGAGAAGTTTAAAGCAGGGTTAGGTTATTAAAAAAATCCCAAGCTTTGAACATCTCACGGAGCACTGTTCAATCCATCATCTGAAAATGGAAAGAGTATGGCACAACTGCAAACCTACCTAGACATGGCCGTCCACCTAAACTGACAGGCCGGGCAAGGAGAGCATTGATCAGAGAAGCAGCCAAGAGGCCCATGGTAACTCTGGAGGAGCTGCAGAGATCCACAGCTCAGGTGGGAGAATCTGTCCACAGGACAACTATTAGTCGTGCACTCCACAAATCGGCCTTTATGGAAGAAAGCCATTGTTGAAACAAAGCCATAAGAAGTCCCATTTGCAGTTTGCCACAAGCCATGTGGGGGACACAGCAAACATGTGGAGGAAGGTGCTCTGGTCTGATGAGACCAAAATTGAAGTTTTTATGTCTAAATGCAAAACGCTATGTGTGGCGGAAAACTAACACTGCACATCACCCTGAACAAAACATCCCCACAGTGAAACATGGTGGTGGCAGCATCATGCTGTGGGGATGCTTTTCTTCAGCAGGGACAGGGAAGCTGGTCAGAGTTGATGGGAAGATGGATGGAGCCAAATACAGGGCAATCTTGGAAGAAAACCTGTTAGAGTCTGCAAAAGACTTGAGACTGGGGCGGAGGTTCACCTTCCAGCAGGACAATGACCCAAAACATACAGCCAGAGCTACAATGGAATGGTTTAGATCAAAGCATATTCATGTGTTAGAATGGCCCAGTCAAAGTCCAGACCTAAATCGAATTGAGAATCTCTGCAAGGCTTGAAAATTGCTGTTCACAGCCGCCCTCCATCCAATCTGACTGAGCTTGAGCTATTTTGCAAAGAAGAATGGGCAAAAATGTCAGTCTCTAGATGTGCAAAGCTGGTAGAGTCATACCCTAAAAGACTTGCAGCTGTAATTGCAGCGAAAGGTGGTTCGACAAAGTATTGACTCAGGGGGGCTGAATACTTTTGCACGCCACACTATTCAGTTTTTTATTTGTAATAAAATTTGGAAAACATGTCTATTGGTTCTTTGTTTCCACACTGAAAGGATGCTGGCCCATTTACTGCTAACTTTCTGCTGTCAAAAATGTAACAAAAGGCATACAGGTGCAAAGTGGCTGTAATGCAAAAGAGTTGCCTCACTTATGATCACACATTCAGAGCCTTAAGGGCCTGTCCCACCAGCATACGACTCCATGCGATGAGCGCGATCAAACTAGAAGCGGGGGCTGCACGGAGGTTGGGTGATCCCCTGTACAGGGCCGTTCCCACCAGCATGCGCCTGCATGCGAAGAGCGGGACCAAACCGGCAGCGAGGGCTGCGCGGATGTCGGGTGAGTGGCGCAACGCGGGGCAAAGTGAGGCGAACTTGGAGCGAAGTCTTAAAGGTAAGTTCGCCAGGACAGAGAGGGGCACACAGAGAGGGCCTCGGAGCCACACACAGAGAGGGTCACGGAGGCACCTACAGAGAGGGTCACGGAGGCACGACGTTGAGGCGGTGTGTAATGCGTCGAGGCGACTGCGAGCCGACAAGCCGTTGCCAAACGGAATTTGTGAACATGATCAGTTTTTCGGAGCCCAGCGCGATGTCGGGATGAACTCCGCATAATTCCGCACAGCTCCGGCGATCGAAGTGGGACTGGCCCCGCGACGCCGGACGGCTCAAGTGACCATGTTTGGTCGAGCTCATGGCATGGAGTTGCATGCTGGTGGGATAAGCATTTCAGATTTAGGCAGGATAAGCATTTCAATCCATAGCTTCATTAAAACCAGCACATTCCAAGTCCAATAGACTACTGGCACATTTAGGTCTAAATTTAAAATGGTTTCTGCTTGCTTATTCTAAACAAAGGATAATTTCCTGTCAACTATGATAGATCCCACTTCTATTTTCTTACGTTTAATTATTCAAGAATTTTCAGGAAAATATTGTGAATCAGACTGGGCGGAGGTTCACCTTCCAGCAGGACAACGACCCTAAACATACAGCCAGAGCTACAATGGAATGGTTTAGATCAAAGCATATTCATGTGTTAGAATGGCCCAGTCAAAGTCCAGACCTAAATCCAATTGAGAATCTCTGGCAAGACTTGAAAAATGCTGTTCACAGACTCTCTCCATCCAATCTGACTGAGCTTGAGCTATTTTGCAAAGAATGGGCAAAAATGTCAGTCTCTAGATGTGCAAAGCTGGTAGAGACATACCCCAAAAGACTTGCAACTGTAATTGCAGCGAAAGGTGGTTCTACAAAGTATTGACTCGGGGGCAGAATACTTTTGCACGCCACACTTTTCAGTTTTTTATTTGGAATAAAATTTGGAAACCATGTATCTTTTTCCTTCCACTTCACAATTATGCACCACTTTGTGTTGGTCTATCACATAAAATCCCAATAAAATACATTTACGTTTGTGGTTGTAACGTGACAAAATGTGGAAAAGTTCAAGGGGTATGAAAACTTTTGCAAGCCACTGTATGTACAAGGATACGTCAGCATCCGTGAACATCAACGTCACTTAAGCCCTCTGTGTATAAAAATATATTATGCATTTCTATTCTGAGCGCCTTATTCCACATTAGTCATAGGGTCAAAGTAGAATTAGGCCATTCGGTCCATTAAGTCTACTTGATCTCCCTCCTAACCCCATTCTCCTGCCTTCTCCCCATAACCTCTGACATTTGTACTAATCAAGAATCTATTTATTTCTGCCTTAATTTGTCTAAAATATCGTGTTGTTACTTGTGAGCAAAGAACCAAGGCAAATTCCTGTATGTATAAATACTTTGGTAATAACATTTATTCAATTCAATTCTTAAAAATATCCACTAACTTGGCCTCCACAGGCTTCTGTGGCAAAGAATTCCACAGATTCACCACCCTCTGACTAACAATATTTCTCCTCATCTCCTTCATAAAAGACCGTCCTTTAATTCTAGACTCTCCCATTAGTGGAAACATCCTCTCCACATCCACTCTAACCAAGCCTTTCACTATTCTCTATGTTTCAATGAGGTCCCCCCTCATCCTTCTAAACTCCAATGAGTGCAGGCCAAGTGCCGACAAACGCTCATCATAGGTTAACTTAGTAATTGCTGAGGTCAGTATTTAGTACTCCATCACTCATCCGCCCCTGTTGAGCCACTTATAGGGCCGTGGTCCTGGCATTGGCTGCATTCCTTTGAGGAAGGTTTATTCACAATGACGTGACATAATTCCCAGTGTCCTGTGAGTCACCTGCATCTCAGAGCGCTCACGGTGAACTCAAGACTCCACACGTGGTTTATGTAACGACACGGTGATCTCTGGTCAGGAGGAGGAAGACGGTCTATTTTTACATTAATAACCTTCCTCAACCCTGCGGTGAGCTGCTAATCTGGGCTAGATGGCTTATTTCTAGAATAAGGGGTAGGCCATTTTTGACTGAGATGACAAAAAACTTTTCCCCCAGAGAGTTATGAATCAGTGTAATTTGCTACAGAAGGCAGTGGAGGTCAATTCACTGGATGCTTTCAAGAGAAAGTTAGTTTTAGCTCTTAGGGCTAACAGAATCAAAGGATATGAGGAGAAAGCAGGAACGGGGTACTGATTTTGAATGGCAGTGCTGGCTCAAAGGGCTGAATGGCCTACTCCTGCACCTATTTTCTATGTTTCTATTTTGGGTGTTACAAGAATCAAGAGTGATTTATTGTCGCTATGTCCCAGATAGATCAATGAAGTTCTTACTTGCAGCAGCACAAACATAGTACACTGTAAACAACGTCATAAATGAGAGTGAAAAGTTTGGTGTGTGTCTATACACGCACACATACGCACACATACGTACACATAAAAAACTAACAAACAATAATAGCATTATAATAACAATAGTAGTCTATTGTAGTTCACAGCTTATTTGAGGTTGTCGTGTTTAACGGTACCCGGACGCGGCGCCGATAGACAAGAAGCCGAAGCAAAGATGCCGAATAGAAACGAGGCCGAAACGCGAATGAACCGAAAGATTCCGAAGACGAAACGTTTACTAACTGAAAGGTTGGGACGCCTAAACGCCAACGAACCAAAAGGCTGCGTCGCCTAAAAGCAAACTTACCGAATGGTCGCTCAGTCGATACGCCACCTACCCGAAATGCAGCGTCACCTACAGACCAAAGGACCGACTGCTGCTCAACAGAAAAGTTCAATAACGGACTTGGTGTTGCCGGGGGGCGGGACTTGTCAGCGATTGGTCCAGACCCCCGCGTCCATCACATCACCGTGAAGGCATGAACATTGTCCCGTACCTCCGCTCCACCTGCAGCCCGCGGAGGGTGGCCGTGGGAGAGTGGGGGCTGTCCCGAGGGATGCGCACCTTTGGCCGCTTTCAACGTGGTGCTTGGGTTCAGATTGCCCAGTCACCTCTGGCTTGTGTGGGAAAATGAACTCCACGCTCCCGTCTCCCCCTTCTCTCTCCCCTTCTCTCCCCTTCTCTCTCTCTCCTCCGTCTCCACGCACGGGACTGTCCCACAGTCACTGACCGCGATGCACCACCATCGGACCCTAAACTCCACACCAGGGTGATCCCCCCCCCCCCCCCGGACCCCCGGTCTGTGACACCCACACAGGGTGATTCACCCCGGCCGCGGGGACAGACGGTTTATATATTACCGTCTCGGCGTTTGCGGAACGCACCCAAGCTCCCACGCACAAAACAGGCAGCATCTCTGGAGAGAAGGAGTGGGTGACGTTTTGTGCCAAGACCATTCTTCAGAGTGAGTCTGAAGTGTCTCGACTAGAAACGCCACCCGTTCTTTCTCTCCAGAGATGCTGCCTCTTCAGCTGAGTTACTCCAGCATTTTGTGTCTATCTTTGGTGTGACAGTTGTGTCATTTCATCGGCGCATCGTGTATTGGGCGCCCAGAAGCTGGACATGCCGCTTGCATCTATTCAAACACGTGCGCTCAAATTAAAATCCCACATTGACCATGTTCCCGAATGTAGGAACGATTTATACATGTAACATTTTTGCTTTTAAATTAATGTAGCTCTGTTTTGATTTTTAATGCCGAGTTCAAAGCCCGTCCCGTGGCAAGGGCTTGAGGCCGCTGGCTTTACAGAGCCTTCATTGTTGGTAGGTGCTGGATTTTCACACCGACCGCTGCCAGTTTCTCAACTTCCACAGCCGCTCTGCATAAGTGTATCCGCTCTCTGATCATAGAGACACAAATGGGGGGAGGGGGGGGAGAGGGGGGATTGGTGGGAAGTGGACCACCATTTGCCGGATAATTGGCGGTGGACCTGCAGATGCTGGGAGGTCACCACAGCAGGTCACCGTTCGCTGTCACCACCAACACCAAAATCCTCATCCCCTGCACACATTACTCTGTGGACAGATGGGCAGCCATTATGCTCTGCGTAGACAGATATTCTGCAGGGCAACACGGTGGTGCAGTAGTAGAGTTGCTGCCTTACAGTGCCAGAGACCCGGGTTCGATCCTGACGACGGGTGCTTGTCTATTCGGAGTTTGTAAATTCTGCCCCTGGCCTGTGTGGGTTTTCTCCGGGTGGTCCAGTTTCTGCCATGGCTCTCTCAGAAGTCCTACAACACCAACTTGTACATCACCCATAGTAGGGGAATGAAGAACCAGAACACATGGTTTTAAGATGGAGGGGAAAGGTTTAATAGGAACCTGAGGGGCAACATTTTCACACAAAGTGTGGTGGATATATGGAACAAGCTGCCAGAGGAGGTATTTGAGGCAGGGACTATAACAATATTTAAAAGACATTTGGTCAGGTAGATGAATAGGAAAGGCTTAGATGGATATGGGCCATATGCGGGCAAGTGGGACCAGCTTAGATGGGGTAGCTTGGTGGTCCTGGGCAAATTGGACCGAAGTGCCTGTTTCTGTGCTGTATGACTCTATGGTCTATGATTACAGTGGTACCTTAGCAAGAAGCACTGGTGGGATCTTGGAGTAATGGCAGTGCCCTGCACATTGTTACAATGGATGGGCACAAAATACTGGAGTAACAATTAGACAGGTACATGGATAAAACAGGTTTAGAGGGCTATGGGCCAAATGCAGGCAGGTGAGACTAGTGTAGATGGGACTGTATGACTCTATGACCCCCTATAACTCAGCGGGTCTGGCAGCATTTCTGGAGAAAAAGGAATATGTGACGTTTAGGATCTTTGTGTCCATCTTCGGTGTAAACCAGCATCTGCACTTCCTTCCAACGCGCATTGTTACAATGGATATGTATAGCACCCTCCCGATTGTCCAGCCCGTCTCCAGAGACTATACCTGCCTCAGACTATAGTCATTTGCAATATCTGGGCCTTCCTTTAAATGTATCAGCTTCAGGGAACCAAGCACACCAAATCCGAGCTCGGTGCGAGTGACCAAGGGCTTTTTGAAGCAAAGAAACACAGCCCAGTTTCAGCTGGCATTAAACAATGGATGGTGTCACTTTGCAGGGTTACACAAAAAGCTGGAGAAACTCAGCGGGTGCAGCAGCATCTAAGGAGCGAAGGAGATAGGCGACGTTTCGGGTCGAGACCCTTCTTCAGGTTTGGCTAGTACTGTATGCTGTGATCAGCAGTAGACGATGAAATCAGCCTAACTGCACCATTCTCACAGGACTATGCTGGTGCAATTTACAGAAATAATTTGAAGTTGCGTAACTTTTAAAAACATGAAGCTACATAAACTGAAGAAGGGTCTCGACCCGAAACGTCACCCATTCCTTCTCTCCAGAGATGCTGCCTGTCCCGCTGAGTTACTCCAGATTTTTGTGTCCATCTTCGATTTAAACCAGCACCTGCAGTTCTTTCCTACATAGGAAACTAATTTTGAAGCTATTTAAAATGACACAGAGCGCTGGAGTAACACAGCGGGTCAGGCAGCATCTCTGGAGGACATGGATAGGTGATGTTTCGGGTTGGGACCTTTCTACAGACTGATTGAAGGGGAGGGAAGGAGGGAGGCTGTGGAATGGGAAGAAAGCCGGCACGGGAGAGGCAGGACAAACGTAGGGTAATAGGTCGACACCAGCGAGGGGGGGTTGGATAGACAGATGGCAGCAGAATATGAGGTGCTGTTTCTCCATTACTCCATGTACCCAAACTGGTGGAGAAGAACCTCACGTGTTTACGAAGGAACTGCAGATGCTGGAAAATCGAAGGGAGACAAAAGTGCTGGAGAAACTCAGCGGGTGCGGCAGCATCTATGGAGCGAAGGAAATAGGCAACGTTTCGGGCCGAACCCCTTCTTCAGACCTCACATTCCACTTGGGTAGCTTACAACCCAACAGTACGAAACATTGAATTCTCCAATTTTAGGTAACCTCCCACTAACCACACCCCCTCCCCCACCCTTTCTCCCCCAAACCTCTTGTTCCCCCCCTCCCCCCCACCACCCACTTCCTCCTCCCATATTCCCTTCCCTGTGCGAGATCCCATCTATTTCTCCCCTCCCCTCCCTGTCACTCTCCTCCCTCTGGCTGGCTCATAATCTGCTGCTTTTCAAACCTCTCTCTCACCTTCCTTCCTTATATCAGACCTTTGCTCCAATCATCTACTGATTGAAAAAGGCCCTCACCTGTGTCAACCTGTTACCTGCCACGCTTTGCCCGACCTCCCCACTTTTCCACCTTTCTCCCCTCCCGACAATGACTGACGAAGGTTCTCAACCCGAAACATCCCCTATTCATGTTCCCCAGAGATACTTCCTGACCTGCTCAGTTACTCCAGCACTTTGTGTCCTTTTATGTATTAAGCAGCATCTGCAGTTCTTTTTTTTATACACGTTGAAGCTATTTATTATGATCATAATTCTTCCATGTGCTCTTTTGGCAACATATCATTTCTGTTGTGAAATATTGTGAAATGCACAAACAGATGTGTTAGTCGAATGTGCAAAATAGATATTTAAATCAAATATTCTCATGGGTAGAGCTGTTTATCTTTACATAACTATCTTGCAAATAATTAGCACCAGAGCTGACCTATCCACAATTGAGTTCCTTACACAACATGGGATTGCCTGAATATTTAGTCTTTGAACTCCTGTCTGTATTGGCTGTATTGATGTCATGATCAACTGTATTCATAATAGTCTTCTAAATGTTGTGTGTTCAGGAAAATTCTGTTTTACTTCAGAGTTACGTGAGTGACTACGTGAAGAAGCCCCACCACGTCCGTGCATGTCGCACTGAACGGGCTGGAGGGCGCAGCTCCACCAGCGGTAAGTAGTAACTTCGCAGTTAAGTGGTTTTGAAAACTTTGCCTGCAAGTATTTAACTCCGTCAAGCTGGCTCGAGCAGTCAGTAGGAGTCGGTGGTATGGAGCGGCCAGGCAGGAAAGTTCGCAGCAAGCGTGGGTCCAGTGATGCGGATTCACAAATTAGATCGGGTCGGGAGATTAGCGCGGCAACGCCGGTTCCGATACCGGGTGCCGTTTTACCGACAGCCGTTATATTAGAGAGTGAACTTTCTACACCAGCTCCAGGGTCTCAGGAGGAGGCCACTGATAGGCATAGTAGGGCAAAAAGAAAGTCTATCAGACCCGCTTTGTCAAACAAGTCTGAAGAAGAAGGAGACTCCCCTCCAGATAATAAAAGAATGTGGGGGAGGATGCAAAATATGGAGAAGATGCTCCAAACTTTTATAAATCAAGGGTCAAAGACCCCAGTGCTTCCCCAGACAGCTGCTCAACAAGGCCCATATCAAGAAGAATATGTGGAGTATCAGCAAGGGGATTTCCTTCCAGCGCCTTGTTTAGGACTGGAGGATGCCTCCCTACAGTATGACTTGGGAGAAGCGGGGCAGGATGAAGCTGACCCCATGTCTGCTGTCCCTGCTTATGTGCAAACACCAGAGCACAAGAGCCACGCTCCGGGTGTCCCGGATATTACAATGAGTTTGCTATTCTGGAGGGGACTGCTGAGGCAATGGAGGAGTACCTTGCCAACAATATCAATTATTTAGTGTCTCACCAGCTCCAGCAATCTATGATGCAAGAGACTATCAACAAGTATAAGACACCTGTCAATTGTGCATCACGGTGAACCCAGTAATCTGGGCACACATGAGTCCTTCTATGAGAGGACAGGAGGTTCGGCAGCAACACGTCCTCCAACTGGTGGCTGCAGCAATTACTGCATTTGGCACTATGGTCAAAGGGACCATGATTACTCAAACTCAAAACGATATGTTGGCTCTCTTATGCAATGCATTTTTTGAGGTAAATTGCATCAGAAAATCGCCATCTGGCCAACTCTCAATCACAAATTTGCTGCTCTATGTAAGGCGACTAATGTACAAATGCCTGAATTCCTGTTTGGAACGGACCTTGTCAAGCAAATACGTGAAATTGATGATGAGACCAAAACAATTGGCTTAATGAAGCCAAGCATATCACAGCCACCTATTCGAAAGCTTGGGTTTATGTAACACAACAGAGTCAGTTGAGGAGTCGGTTGCAGTAACCAAAAATGTGTTTGAAAGATTAGGGTTTTTGGTCCATCCAACTAAGTCTAAATTACAGCCAACCCAAAATATTGAGTATTTGGGATTTCTTATTGATTCAGTTGATATGACAGTAACATTACCAGCAGCCAAGGTTATGGATATTGCTGATGTCTGTACTTGCCTCACACAAAAACTTTATCCCTCCATCCGAGAAGTCGCTAAGGTCATTGGGAAATTGGTAGCAGCTTTCCCTGCAGTACAGTTCGGACCTTTGCATTACCAACATTTGCAAAGAGCAAGAGAACAAGCACTAAAAGAGCATGCAGGCCATTTTGATCGGGTTATGGAGTTACCAACCACAGCTCTAGCAGAATTGCAGTGGTGGATTGTTAATGTCAGTCAAGCTACCAATAACATTTTGGTGCAAGAACCTTCAATGATTTTATAGACTGATGTAAGCTCTCTCGGATGGGGGGCTACGGACACCGAGTCTAGCTGTGGGGGTAGATGGAATGGACAAGAAGGTTTGATTCTCCACACACAAGGGATTAATTATTTGGAATTATTGGAGGCATTTTATGGGTTAAAGGCATATTGCTCCACAATGAATAATTTACACGTTCAACTCCAGATTGATAACACCACAGCAGTGGCATATATTAATCATATGGGAGGAGCAAGATCAGTTTCATGTGATAGCTTGGCTAACCTCATGTGGCATTGGTGTATTTCAAGGAACATCTGGGTTTCAGCCATCTATCTCCCAGGTGTAGACAATGTGGTGGCAGACCATAGGTCACGAAGGTTTAATGACAATATAGAATTGATGTTGAATTCTGAAATTCACTCGATTTGGGTTGCCAGATATTGATCTGTTTGCATCCAGACTGAATCACCAGTTGCCTAAATATGTTTCATGGGAGCCAGATCCAGGAGCAGTAGCTGTGGATGCATTTTTGTTACATTGGGGGCACTCATTCTTTTATGCATTTCCTCCATTTTGTCTGATCACGAAATGTCTCACCAAAATAGAGCGTGACTCTGCCACAGGCATTTTGGTGGTCCCAGATTGGCCAACACAACCATGGTTCCCATTGGTACTCAGAATGATGGTTCAGCCATTCATGATGTAGCCCAGCTGCAGTAATTTGTTGGTGCATCCGGTTACAGGAGAAAGTCACCTGTTACATGATCGGATCAATTTGTTGGTCTGCAGGTTCTGAACAGACCATTCGAAGGCCTTTGATTGTCGAACAGGACCATGGAGGATATCACTGCAGCCTGGAGGAATAGCACTAAAAAACAATATATGGTTCACATAAAGAAATGGGAGATGTTCTGTGTACAATCAAATATATCTAATCATACTGCAAGCATATGTGATGTGTTGGAGTTCCTTGCTAAGTTGCATTTTGATGAGCACTTGAGTTATAGTGCTATTAACAGTGCTCGGATTGCTTTGTCCTCCTATTTAGGGCAGTCTTCAGAACAACAGCCTATCGGGTCTCATCCGTTAGTATCCCGATTTATGAGAGGAATTTTTAACAAAAACCCTCCTAAACCTAGATATACAGAAATCTGGGATATCAGTATAATTCTCACACTGCTTCAGCAATGGGCTCCAATTACGTCATTATCTATGCAGAGATTAACTCTTAAAGTGGTTATGCTAATGGCGCTGGTTTCAGCACAACGTGTACAAACATTACAATTGTTACGAATACTAACGCGAGGGCCGCGCAGAGGTCGGGTGAGTAGCGCAACGCGGCACAAAGTGAGGGTCACGGAGGCACGACATCGAGACGGTGTGTAATGCGTCGAGGTGACTGCGAGCCGACAAGCTGTTGCCGCGCGGAATTTTTGAACATAGTCAGTTTTTCGGAGCCCCGCGTGATGTCGGGACGAACTCCGCACAATTCCGCACAGCTCCGGCGATCGAAGTGGGACCGGCCCCGCGAAACCGGACGGCTCAAGCGACCACGTTAGGTCGCGCTCATCGCATAGAGTTGCATGCTGGTGGGACAGGCCCTTTACTATGTTACTTCGGCTATATGTTTTCTGTGTTTTCACTCCGCTGCTTTGAAGTATGACGCGCATGCGCCTGGCGGGACTTCTTCACGTAATCCCTCAACGTAACTCCTCATAAAATAAGGATCAAACTTCGAACATGTAAGTTCTCGTTTAATCTTACTATTTCATAGCTCACTGAAGGTAGCAGCACAAGTAGATAGGTGGGTAAAAAAGGCTTATGGCATGCTTGACGTCATTGCTATGGGCATTGAACACATAGCGGCATTGTCATATGGCAATAAAACGCGCCTGACTCTTCACACCGTGCTCATGAGGTTTCCGTTTGTGTATTCCATCAGCTGACCTTACTAGATCATCGTGCCGTTCTGACATAAATGCCTATGATAACAAACAAAGATGTCAGTGGGCTGAGCAGCATCTGTATGTGTGTGGGGGGGGCGTCAGAGGAATTGGTGACCATTCGAGACACAGGGTCTTGACACAAAATGTCAGCAACTTATTTCCCTCCCCCGCACAGATGCTGTGTGACTCACCAAGGCCCTCTGCAGATTGTCTGTTGTTCCATATGCCAGCGTCTGCAGTCTCGTATCCCTGTGATGGCCTGATGTGATACTTCCTTCTTTAATTAATGCAGCACTGACTCTGCTGTTGTGGTGGTCTCTTAGATACATTTCAGTGCTTGCCCAACCACATTGTAGAAGAGGCCCCACCTGAAACATCATCCATCCTTTATCTCCAGAGATGCTGCCTGACCCGCTGAGTTACTCCAGCACTTTGTGATTATCCCACATTGTGCTTGCTCAGGTTCTGCTTGGTCCAAACGTCAGTCAGTCAGGAGGTCATGATGCAGCTCTAGTGGACTTTGGTTAGGCTGCATTTGGAGTATTGTGGTCTGGAGTTCTTGGAGTTCTGGCCGCCCCAATACAGGAAAGATGGAGAGGGTGAAGGGAAGGTTTACCAGAATGCTACCTGGATTGGAGGCTTTCAGTTACAAGGAGAGGTTGGATAGACCTGGATTGTTTTCACTGGAATGTCAGAGGTTGAGGGGAGACCTGATAGAAGTGTATAATGAGAGGCAAAGACTGCGCAGTCCATCATCGGCTCTGACCTCCCTATCATCGAGGGGATCTATCGCAGTCACTGCCTTAAAAAGGCTGGCAGCATCATCAAGGACCCACACCACCCTGGCCACACACTCATCTCCCTGCTACCTTCAGGTAGAAGGTACAGGAGCCTGAAGACTGCAACATACAGATTCAGAAACAGCTTCTTCCCCACAGCCATCAGGCTATTGAACTCAACTCAAACAAAACTCTGAACATTAATAGCCCATTATCTGTTTATTTGCACTTTATCAGTTTTATTTATTCATGTGTGTATATATTTATACAATGGTATATGGACACACTGATCTGTTCTGTATTCATTCCGTCTATATTCTGTTGTGCTGAAGCAAAGCAAGAATTTCATTGTCCTATTGGGACACATAACAATGATAATAAACTCTCTTGAGATAGCGTAGACTATCTTTCATCCAGGGTGGAAATGTGCAAGACTAGGGGACACAAATTGCCGGAATATTTAGCTAACTACAGTGTTTGAACTGCTGTCTGGATTGGTGTTCCAAATAGTGATAAGGTGAGAGGAGGAACGTTTAATGGAGATGTGCGGGGCAAGTTTCTTTACACAGAGAATAGTGAGGACATGGAACACATTGACACGGGTGGTGGTGGTGGTGGAGGCAGATACAACAGTGATGTTTAAGGGGCTTTTAGACAGGCATGTGGAAGCGCAGGGAATAGAGATATGGATCATGTGCAGGCAGATGAGTTGAGTTTCACGGCATTGTGTTCAGCATGAACGTACAGTTCCTGTGCATTGCAGGCACATGCTCAGCAAACAATGGGATCAGAAATGGTAGCATATGTGTTTGCACATCTGTACTTAGCTCAGTTAGAAGATTCATTTATTCAAGGCTGTATCCATTATTCAATGTAGGAGAATTACAGCTTCAGCAAGACAGATTGCCACATCACTCATTCATTATCGTGGAAAATATTAGCGACGCAGTGGTGCTGGTTTCCGATGGGAATGGTGACGGACGCACCACACATCTCTGTCCTCCATTTCCTGCGGACTTCCACTGCTGGAAGTATAGGATGTTGGTGCGTGTGCTTTATCAACATTCCTTACAATGCGATGTACGACAGTGATCGCAACTTCTACTGAAGTGTGGATGGCTGTTGGCTCGCTAGAAGCTCATCCGCCTTTTGACAGGTCTTGTTTAAGGTCCTGCTGGGGGTCCACGTGATGGCCTGATGCAATGGCTTGCGTGTCAGATTTTCATTGGGCTCGGCTCCTAAAATGATGGGCAAGCAATATCTGGCAGAAGTCCAGATATATACTGCATTGGTGAAGGAATGAAAGTGCTCAGTCTGAAGAAGGGTCCCAACCCAAAACATCATCTGGCCATTTCCCTCCACAGTCGTCAGCTGGAGTGCGGTCCTGACCTCCCATCGACCTCATTGGAACCATTTGAAACATTTGAAGAATCTTTAATCGGACTTTATCAGATTTTATCATCTACTAAATGTTGTGTCAATAGACAATAGACAATAGGTGCAGGAGGAGGCCATTTGGCCCCTTGAGCCAGCACCGTCATTCAATGTGATCACGGCTGATCATCCTTAATCAGTACCCCGTTCCTGCGTTCTTTATCCTTTATATGTGCACTGTGGACGGCTTAATTGTAATCATGTATAGTCTTTTCTTTGACGGGATGGCACTCAAACAAAAGCTTTGCACTGTACCTTGGGACTCATGATGATAATAATAAATAAACTAAACTAAACTCGATGCTGCCTGACCCACTGCGTTCCTCCGGCACTTCATTTATTTATCTTGTTTAGTTTAGTTTAGGGAGACAGCGCGGAAACAGGACCTTCGGCCCATCGAGTCCGTGCCGACCAGCGATCCCCGCACACTAACACTATCCTACACACACTAGGGGCAATTTACAATTTATCAAAGCCGATTAGTTTACAAAGCTGTACGTCTTTGAAGTGCGGGAGTAAACCGGAGCAGCCAGAGAAAACCCATGTAGGTCATCGGGAGAACGTACAAACTCCGTACAGACAGCACCCGCAGTGAGAATTGAACCTGGGTCTCTGGTGCTGTAAGACAGCAACTCTACTGCTGCGCCACCGTGCCGCCAGGTATTTAATTCTAGGAAGAAAAATAATTGACTCGGACATATACCATATGCGGGGAATTAGATTCTTTATAAATTAATTTTATTAAAATTATTTGTTCATGGAACATCACTGGTAATATTGGCAAATATACTCCACTCCTAATAGCCTGTGAATTGGAGAAGCAATTAATAGTCCATCACATCAGTGGATCTGGAATATCCATCACACAGGGTCACAAAGGTGGATTACTTCCATGAATGTTTTTAGTCAGAGTGTTCTGACAGTAATAAACACTCACCATCACTGAGAAATATATACAAGTTTCCGCAGAAGGCTGCGGAGGCGGTCATTTTGGCGATATTTTGAAAGTTGAGATTGATTAGTGCGGGTGTCAGGGGTTATGGGGAGAAGGCAGGAGAATGGGGTTGAGAGGGAAAGATAGATCAGCCATGATTGAATGACAGAGTAGACCTGATGGGCCGAATGGCCTAATCCTGCTCCTACAACATGAACTTATGCACTTGTTGGATATTAGCCCCTCCAGGTAACGATGTGATATCTTCTGGTTCATTGTGCTGAATCCCACATCATTGCTCTCTTCATTCTTTGGGTTCAGACTTTCCAAAAGCAGCTTCAGCACAGTCTGAAGAAGGGTCTCGACCCGAAACATCACCCATTCCTTCTCTCCAGAGATGCTGCCTGTCCCTCTGAGTTACTCCAGCTTTTTGTGTCTATCTTCAGTACAGTCATGCTGCATCTTAATAGCATGAGATTAGTTTCGACTAATACGTTAATAACTTGCTCCTGAAGGATATTAGGCATTGCTCCTGATCCAAGACACTGGATGTTCTCTCTCCAATATCAAGTCATAAAGACATCTCGTGGATGATTATTCCACTGGATTGATTAGCTTACTGCTGGGTATATTGTTCGCAATTGCTTTCAATTGGTAAACTGAATCGTTAGATGGAAGATGTTGTTAACTCAAGTCAAGTCAAGTCACTTTTATTTCTATAGCACATTTACAAAACAACTCTCGTTGGCCAAAGTGCTTTACATTGGTGGAGGTACTAACGGTGCTTTACATTGGTGGAGGTTAAGCTGGAAGAATACAGAGAAGATTTACAAGGATAAGGCTCGGACTTGAGGGACTGAACTATTGGGTTGAGCAGGCTAGGACTTTATTCTTTGGAGTGCAGGAGAGTGAGGGATGATCTTATAGAGATATACAAGATCATGGGAATGGATAAGGTGAATGCACAAAGTATTTTCCCCAGGGTTGTGGAATCAAGAACCAGTGGACATAGGTGTGATGTGAGAGGTGGTAGATTTAATAGGAACCTGAGGTGTTACGTTTTCATGCAGACAGTGGTGGGTATATGGAACGAGCTGCCAGAGTGGATAGTTGAGGCAAGTACTATAACAACATTTCAAAGACACTTGGGCAGGTACATGGATGGGAATGGTTTAAAGTGATATGGACCAAACACGGGCAGGTGAGACTAGCAGAGATGTGGCATTCTGGTTGGCAGGGACAGGTTGGGCCTAATGGCCGGTTTCAATGCTGTATGACTCGGTGAATCCATGAAGGAGATTCTGTGATTGGCCCTGAACAAACTCACCGGACTCACGACACGGACTCTGCTCTTTCAACATCCTCTTCATTATATACTGTTGGAAGAAATGTCACATCCTGCACATTTTCTCCCCAGACCTGCTTCTCCGCCATTTGTGTTATCATCTGAAATACAGAGCCACCCTGGCAGTATTTTCACCTTCCAACTTTTTATCTCTCTTCATCATATATAATCCCTCAATTGGTCACACAAAGCATCTCGTTGAGCTTTGTCTATCCTTGCAACTTTGCATGTCCGTTTGCAGTTTTGGTTTAGAGATATAGCACAAAACCAGGCCCTTCAGCCCACCGAGTCTGCACCGACCAGCAATCCCCAACTATCCTACACACTCTTGGGACAATTTACAATTTACAGAAGCCAATTAATCTACAAACCTGTACGTCTTTTGAGTGAGGGAGGAAACCAGAGCACCCAGGGAAAACCCAAGCAGGTAACGGAGAGAATATACAAACTGTGTACAGACAACACCCGTAGTCAGGATCGAACCCGGGCCTCTGGCGCTGTAAGGCAGCAACTCTATCGCTGTGCTACTGTGCTGTTGAGTACATTTATTTCTGTCTCACATGGTAAACAGAGCCTTGGGCTCCACTCCCACATTCCACAAGTAACCCAACTCCTGATAACTGGGTCCTTTAAATCGGTGATTTGTAATTACTTGCTTGCAACCTTCGCTCCAAAAACAGTATCAAAAGTTACTCCTTACTCCTGGTGTTGTGAAGATCAGTAGCTGTCTACTGTTTTACTTCAGAGTCACGTGAGTGATTCTGTGAAAACCCGCCAAACCGCATGCGCACCAGTACGTTAGCCGCATTGACGCACGGAGGCTGCGAGGATCAGAGCTCCTCCAGTGGTAAGCATTCAAACTCCAGGAAAGTAAAATATTTCACTGGAGTTCGAGTCCGTGCTGGCCAGTACGCTATCTACCGATCGCTAGCATGGACAAAACAGGGAAGGGAAAGCGGCAAGTAGGATCCAGCTGCGGCAGCTCAGGCATGGAAACCCTGCCTCATACCCCTGTACAGTCACTAGCTACAGAGTTAGCGACTGCAGACTTAGTGCTACACAGCACGGAGCCATCGCCTTTAGGGCACAAGGCGCCTGAAATGTCTGCTAGGCCCACGGAGTCGGGGGATGATTCCTCACCGGGGCTGGTTAGAGTGTGTCCCAAGCCTATCCCAAGTAGAGGAGCTGTTGCATACAGTCCTCCAAAGAACTTCACTCCAAGAGAAGGTGTATCAGCGCTCAGAGAAAGAGGCTCCAGCAGCAACAGTGCTGCTAGATAACCCTTTTACTTTTGAAGGTAGTGCGATGGGTCAGATCAGTCCTGAGCCCGAATCTGATGGGGAAGTTCAGCCAGGAGAAACAGTGGAGTTACCAGATGTTCCACCACTGGCACTACTATTTGCTGTCCCATCAGGAGCAGGGGAGCCGCTAGGTGAAGAGCTGGCTACCACAATAAATTTCATGGTTTCTCATCAGCTCCAGGAGCTCACTATGGATGAGACAGCCAAAAAACATGAGCCTCCAAGCAACTGTGAGTTGTTAAAAGTTCCTACTGTGAATCGGGTTATATGGGGTCAAATTGGACGTGGCATGCGAAGTCAAGAGATTAAAATTCAGAGGATTCTAAAATTATTGGCTGCTGGCATTAAGGCATTCGCAAGAACAATGGATGGTGGTTATGTCCCCAGGACACATCAAGAGGCTCTAGGGTTGCTACATAACACCCATTTTGAGATCAATTGTCTCCGGAAAAGGACTATTAGACCCACCATTAATCCCAGATATGCTGCGTTTTGTAAGCCAGCAAATATCCAACCACCTGATCTGCTGTTTGGCGCAGACCTTACCAAACAGGTCAAAGAAATAAATGAAGACGCAAAAACAATGAGCCTGATGAGACCAATGATGCCCAGCAGACCGCTGAAGAGAAAGTATCCTAACAGAACCACCTCAGCGTCCGGGGCTACACCAGGGACAAGCTGGTCCTCAGCGCAGGGGCGCGGATGGCACCCTTCGGCTGGAGCATGAGCAACCATGCCAGAGGTTGGAGTCAGCAGGGTGCACCAGTTACCAGAGAGGTAGGTGGACCTGGTTCTCATAAAAACATATGTAACACAGGAAAAAGCTGGTGGTAGATTACGGCTTTTTTATGATTAATGGAAGCACCTTACTTCAGATCTGTTTATTAGGAGTGTGATTCAAGGGTTTCGGATTGAATTCATTCCAAATGGTGATTTACCTCTCCAACATGTTCCTAGCAGAACACTTTATTTTTCACAATCAGAGGTAATAGAGGTTCAAGCTGAACTCGTGAAATTATGTAACAAAGGTGTAATTGAGATGATGGTTCATCAAGTCCATCAATTTGTGTCAAATATATTTCCCCATCCCAAAAAGGATGGAGGATGCAGAATCATTTTGGATCTGACAAAATTAAATCCATTTGTACTCTATAGACACTTCAAAATGGAAACATTGGTTACCGCCAAGCAACTGATTTCCAGAGGTTGTTATATAACCATATAATCATATAACAATTACAGCACGGAAACAGGCCTTCTCGGCCCTTCCAGTCCGTGCCAACCATTTATTTTCCCCTAGTCCCATCTACCTGCACTCAGACCATACCCCTCCATTCCCTTCCCGTCCATATACCTATCCACTTTACTTTTAAATGTTAAAATCAAATTGCATGGCAATATATGGCAACCATAGATCTGAAAGACGCATTCTACTCGGTGCCTGTTCATTGCGAGCATAGGAAATATTTTAAATTCATTTGGATGAATCATTGATGGCAGTTTAAGGCACTGCCGAATGGGTTAACCTCAGCTCCTGGAGTATTTACTAAATTGTTAAAACCAATTTTGGGGCTACTGAGAGGTCAAGGCCATGTAATTATGGCCTATCTGGATGATATTTTAATTATCGGACAAACAAAAGAGTTAGCTGAAACATCAGTGGCAATTGTCAAATTCACACTTGAAAAACTGGGGTTTGTTATTCATTTGGAAAAATCTAAATTGAAACCAATTACCACAATTGATTATTTGGGGTTCACAATTGACTCATTTAAAATGGTAATTACCTTGCCCAGGGAGAAAAGTGTAGGGTACAATTGGGTCATTGTGATAGGCCCATGCAATTATCACCAGAAGCAATTACTGATATTTTATGGTGGATCCAACATGTCTCCAGTTGTTTCAGCACAGTGGTGCTAGAACAAACTTCCATGGTCTTACAGACTGATGTCAGTGCACTCGGGTGGGGTGCCATGGATACAACTTCAAGTTGTGGAGGAAGGTGGAGTATGGAAGAAGCTTTGCTTCTGCAGACATGGGGAATTAACTGCTTCGAACTTTTAGGAGCATTTTATGGGCTCAAGGCTTATTGTTCTAACAAAAGCAGTCTGCATGTTCAGCTCCAAATTGACAACACTACGGCAGTTGCATATGTTAATCACATGGGTGGTATCAAGTCGGTATCTTGTGACAGACTGGCAAACCAAATCTGGATCTGGTATATTGACAAAATTAAGCAGGATGATGCTTCAGGGGTACTGGTGATACCTGACTGGCCTACCCAGCCATCGTATCCTTTCATCCTGCAGCTGATGACACAACCCCTGATGGCTGTTCCCAAATGAAGGGATTTATTGGTGCATCCGGTAACCGGCGAATGCCATCTATTGTATGACCGTATTGATTTATTCATTTGCAGATTCTAAGAAGGCAATATCTGGGGCATGGATTGTCAGGTCGAACTGAGGACATGTTTACTGCATCTTGGAGATCGAGTACTCAAAAGCAGTATATTTGTTATGTAAAAAAATAAAGTTTACTGTGTACAAAATGATGTTGATTATTGTACAGCATGTATTTCATGTTCTGGAGTTTCTGTCAACCCTCTACTATGATGAAGGACTAAGTTATAGTGCAGTCAATACAGCAAGAAGAGCTTTATCATCATATTTAGTGATGAAGTCAGACAAACATGCAATTGGATCTCACCCTCTCGTTGTTCGATTAATGAAAGGGATTTTCAATTCCAGACCTCCCAAACCTAGATATATGGCTATTTGGGATGTGAGTATGGTCCTCAGAATACTCTGAGTATTTCCTGTCTCATCTTTGTCTTTGACCAAAATCACCATGATTTCAGCACAAAGCGTACAGACGTTACAAAAACTACAGCTAGATAGAATGGAAACTGCTGCAGACAATGTTACGTTTTACACTTATGACCTCCTCAAACAGAGCAGGCCAGGTGTCACCGCGTTCAAAATAGTGTTTTCAGTATATCCCACGGATCCATCCTTATGCGTAAAAACACATCTGATGCAATACATTGCAGCTACAGAGGGCTTACGTAACATGGAGACAGGATTGTTTATCAGTTATAAAAAACCACATAAGAGAGTGTCAGTTAACACTATTTCGAGATGGCTGAAACAAGTCTTGATTGATGCAGGTATTAACACTGATGTGTTTACATCTCATTCCACTAGGGCAGCAGCTACGTCGGCGGCCAAAGCGAGGGACGTGCCCATCGACCATATTTTGGCGGCCGCTGGATGGGCAAATGAGCTGATGTTTCAGAATTTCTATCATCGGCCGATTGGCGATCCAGGGCTGTTTGCCAATGCTATTTTAAGTTCTGTTTAAAGTGCCCTGGGATAGAGGGATACTGTTGTTTGTTTATATTTTTTGAATAAACCTTATTACTGCATTAAATGCACAGTTACTACTAGTGCATTAATTTCTCATTCAAATCAATCAATGCAGTGGGATGCCGAGGTTTGTAATCTGCGGCATGAAATCACAAAGCTTTGAACTCTTCAATGAATCACTCGCGTGACTCCGAAGTAAAATAGTAAGATGTGAGAACCTACCAGTTTGAAGTTTGATCTTGATTTTATGAGGAGTTACGTTGGTGATTACGTGCCCGCCACGCCCAACCCTCTCTCATAAAGGATCATCTGGTAGTTCTCGAGTCACTCATCTTACTGTGTCACTTCGGTGTTGTTTTTTGTGATTTCATACCGCTGCGTTGTAGTTTGGTGCGCATGCGGCCTGGCGGGCCTTCTTCACGTAATCACCAATGTAACTCCTCATAAAATCAAGATCAAACTTCAAACTGGAAAGTTCTCGTTTAATCTTACTATTTTAGTTCTTGGCCAATTGCTGTCTTTAGATTATATTTAACACATTCTCCAGGGCCTCATTGGAGAGTTTAATGGTTTATACAAATCTTTCCCCTTATGCCCAATGAGATAAACCAGAGTAGAGC
Organism: Raja brachyura; assembly: GCA_963514005.1. The sequence goes on from OY740812.1 coordinate 30,003,821, forward strand.
GAGATAAAGAAGTTGTTTATCTGCAATATCCAGCCCAATGTACAAAAGTGAATTCTTTCCCCCTCCAACACATTCTTTAGAAAGGTCACTTGCCTGCACATCAGGTGGCTTTATTTAATTTAGTTTAGAGATATAGCATGGAAATAGGCCCTTCAGCCCGCTGAGTCCACGCTGACCATTGATCACCTGTGCACGGTTCTATGTTAATCCACTTTTGCATTCTACACACTAGGGGGCAATTTACAAAAGCCAATTAACCTACAAAACTGCACGTCTTTGGAATGTGGGATGAAACCGGAGCACCTGGAGAAAACCCATGCAGTTATAGGGAGATCGTACAAACTCCATACAGACGGCATCTGTAGTCAGGATTGAACCTGGGTCTTTGGAGCTCCACCGCTGTATCCCCTTGCCGCCCAATATGTTCCATCATGTACACTTTCAATTGAATCACACTGATGACACACCAATGCATCACCAATGCATCAACTTGGTGAGAAGGGATTATGTCTGCTGGTCTGTGTTATGATTAAGGCTCAACATGTGAACTTTAAAACTTCATCCACTAGCACTTATCTCATTATCATCCTTATTCACACTCCACGATGCCACAGGGAGCTGGAGTGGCAGTATCTCTGGAGAGAAGGAATGGGTGGCGTTTCAGGTTGAGACCCTTCTTCAGTGTGCCACCTCCAATGTGCGTTTGTCGTCACTGACAATGGGGGAGGCCACGGACAGATGTGAAGGGCCGTGACAGAGTGAGGCCAAACACAAATCATACAGTATTTCACTTGGGCAGCTTACAGCCCAGCCATATGAGTATTGAAGATAGTCACAAAAAGCTGGAGTAACTCGGCGGGTCGGACAGCATTTCTGGAGAAATGGAGTGGGTGGCATTTCAAGTCGAGACCCTTCTTTACTTCACGACTCACTGTCTTTAGTGGCCTTCCACCCTGTTTGAAATGGTATGAAACTGCACTTGAATTTGGTGGCCTTGGACCCTGCTTGAAATTGAATTTCAAGGAATAACCGTGAGTCAACTGCCAGCCAACCAGCCATGAGTGAGTGAGCTGCCAGCACAACGGGCTTCAGTGACTGAGCCGCCAGCTCAAGATTACATTCGGCCTACAATATCCATACTAGCCCTCTGGAAACCGTCCCTTCAGCCCACAACACCCATACTAGCGCTCCAGAAAGCCCCCCCTCCCCCCACCCCCACCAATATTGGAATTGGTGGAGAGGTGGAATATTGCGTTGGGTACCAGCCCTCCCGTGTGATGCTGGGACCCAATTGCTCCCACTCAGAATAGTATTATATATATGTTATATTCTATATGTAGTATATTCTTTATATGGAATGTTCTATATGTGGCGTTTTCTTTATGTGGCATATTCTATATGCGGTATATTCTATATATATATTATATTCTATGTACCCTTCAGGCGCCAGAAGGCCAGAAGCCTTTATTGAGGCGCTGCAGTCTCGAAGCCACCCGGATCGCCATGGAGAAGCCTGGGTCGGAGCCCAGCCTGGGCCTCGCGGGTCAGAGGGGCCTCGCCTCATGGTTCAGAGCCCAGGTCGGCCCCATGGAGACCTCAGGAGAGGACTGGACAGCGTTGTGGGGAGGTTGGTGTGGCAGCTGTTGATGGCACCGACTGAAGGGCAAGACGGACACGTGAAGTGGGGCGTCGGCAGCGATGGGGCCTAGGCGGTGGTGAAGCCTCACGGGCCGACCCACGGACGGTACATTCTTCTTACCCAAACGGTAAGAACAATGGACAAAGGGGACCCGGTGTGGGGGGACCGCTATGAGGCGGGGGGGGGGGGGGGGGCAAACACAGCAGGCTGCCACTGTAGGTGGCTGCTATTTGTATACCTTGGGTATGCAAGCAAATAATTTCATTGGACAATAAAGTGTTCCATTCGGTTCCAAAAGGTAATGCATAATTAATAAACAAAGATACTTCCATTGGGAATCCATCAACTTGGATTGCTTCTCTGGTATGTCAGGACTGCTCTCTAGCTGGTGAGAGGTCCGTTCAGTTGCATGATAACAGCTGGGAAGAAACAGTCCCTGAATCTGATGGTGTGTGTTTTCACTTCAGTACCTCTTCCCTAATGGGAGAGGGGAGTTTGCGTACAGTTTTGGTCTCCAAATCTGAGGAAAGACATTCTTGCCATAGAGGGGGTATAGAGAAGATTCACCAGACTGATTCCTGGGATGTCAGGACTTTCATATGAGGAAAGACTGGATAGACTCGGCTTGTACTCGCTGGAATTTAGAAGATTGAGGGGGGATCTTATAGAAACTTACAAAATTCTTAAGGGGTTGGACAAGCTAGATGCTGGAAGATTGTTCCCTATATTGGGGGAGTCCAGAACAAGGGGTCACAGTCTAAGGATAAGGGGGAATTCCTTTAGGACCAAGATGAGGAAAACATTCTTTACACAGAGAGTGGTGAGTCTCTGGAATTCTCTGCCACAGAAGGTAGTTGAGGCCAGTTCATTGGCTATATTTAAGAGGGCGTTAGATGTGGCACTTGTGGCTAAAGGGATCAGGGGGTATGGAGAGAAGGCAGGTACGGGATACTGAGTTGGATGATCAGCCATGATCACATTGAATGGCGGTGCAGGCTCGAAGGGCCGAATGGCCTCCTCCTGCACCTATGTTTCTATGTTTCTATGGGAGAAGTGGGAGGGACTGAGGCTACCTATGACCCATTTTGTAAATACTATTCCTCAGGCTTTTCATGTATTCAGTTTTTTTTCTCGGGCTGTCCCCTGAGATCATAGATGTCTTCCTTCCACTGCAGTTGTGTGGGTTGTGGAGTGAGGAGCGAGAGAAGTTCACTCTTGGTGGCAGATGGGGCAGGAAGGGGTTGAAATGGTGGGTGGGTGAGTAGCTTGTGTGGTGGTATGCGCTACTTGGGCAGAACGGTGGTGCAGCGGTAGAGATGCTGCCTCACAGCGCCAGAGACACGGGTTCGATCCTGACTACGGGTGCTGACTGTATGGAGTTTGTACGTTCTCCCCGTGACTGCGTGGGTTTTCTCCGGGTGCTCCGGTTTCAAAGTGGCAGCAATTCCCCAAATCACGTACATCAATTGAAATAAATGGCGCTGCTTGTCGATATTAACTTGATTTCTTGTGTAACACTGAGACTCCCTTTCATTCATCAGGACCAGACCTGCCTCCTATTCAATTCCTCTTTCCAAGATATGCTGAACAGAACTGAATCCTCCAGATTCAGCTATGTGAAGATCCAGCAGAAACTAGGAACTGCAGATGCTGGTTTACAAAACAAAGACACAAAGTGCTGAAGTAACTCGGTGGGTCAGGCAGCGTCTCTGGAGAACATGGATGGGTGATGTTTCGAGTCAGAAGTTCCAGACTGCCTTTCAACTGGCTTTGTGCCGGGATCGTTCACAAAATAGAGCGATGGGTTTCAGTTGCATGGCAACATTGGGAAGATGGGGCGGGAGATTACAACCTTCACGTGGTCCACCCTGTTTCGACGAATGCATTCAACCTGGCGTGCACGATCAGAAGATCAAACAGAACAAGTTGTCTTTCAACTTTAGGCTGTGCATGCCAGAACATTAGGAAGCTGGAGTATATTCAGTCCATTGAGCCGAAAGGATCACAGCTGTTCTACACTTTAGTTCTGTTCTCATAGCCTAACACCCCTCCATAATCTAAAAGTCTATCGCGATCTTGAATACTTCACGACTCAGCACCCACTGCTTGAGGATAGAAATTTCAAAAATAAATAATAACCTTCAAGGGAATTTCCTCCCTCACCTCGATCTGTAGTGGTCAACACCGTGCTCTGAAACGATGCCCCTTAGTTGGAGATTCCCCACCATGCAGCAACAACCTCTCAACTTCTCCCTGTCACCCTCCACTGAACCTTGCTTGATTCAATGATGCCAATTCTCCCGGTTCAGAGAGTAGTTACCTTGTCTGTCCGATCTTTCCTCCTCGGTCAACTCTGCCATCCTAAGAAGCACTCGTACACCTTCATTGTACTACCTTTATGACTAATATATCCTTCCTTCAATAATTACACAGCTCCCTCTACCCTTGCCTCACCAAAACCTGTACTGATGCAAAAAGGACTCCAGGATGAGAACCAACTTTTCACTTGAATTTTAATTTCTTGGTGGAACATCTACCCAATGTTTGGTTTCTGGAACAAAGCTTTTGTTAGTGGGAACAATTTAAGGAGCATACTGTTGTGAGTTTTTTTTCGGTTTATGTTTTTGTACATACTGATCTTTCACGCATTCAGTATGATCAACAATCACTTTTGGAGGTTAGAAAGTCAGCTAACGTGGACTTTAAGCCGGTTATGGACATCACGGACATGGGACAGCCTCCCCTGGGTGCTTTGCTTACCTGCACGGCATCGGCGGAGGAAAGCAAAGAGAGGGAAGCGTGCCGGCGTTCTGTGCAGAAGCTGGCGAAGAAACAACAAACCTCCTCTGCCCAGCATCCTGCTAGCGAATGTGCAATCCCTGGACAATAAACTGGATGAGTTGCACGCACGGATCGAACACCATCGGGCCATTAAGAACCGCTGAGTTCTGGCGTTCTCAGACACGTGGCTGGAGACCGGCGTACCCGACTGTGCCATCACTCTGGACAGTTTTTCCATCTACCGACAAGACAGAACGGAGGAATCGGGCAAGTCAAGAGGAGTGGGAGCATGCTTCATGGTTAACTCCTTGTGGGCCATGGATGTCTGCGTTTTCACTACACACTGCTCCCCGGTTCCGGAGCTGCTGACCATTAAAACTAGACCTTTCTACCTCCCGAGAGAGTTCAGCTCAGTCCTCCTTACAGCTGTTTACATCCCCCACAGGCTGAAAAATCCCTAGCCCTGGACAAACTGTGTAGGACTGTAAATGAGCTGGAGAACTCCCACCCTGAGTCTGTGGTCCTTGTTCTGGGAGACTTCAACAGGGCCAACATGAAGAAGGTTCTCCCAAAATATCACCAACATATCACTTTTCCCACCAGGGGAGAGCGGACCCTGGACCATTGTTACACCCCATTCAGAGACCGCTACAAGCCCATCCCCTGCCCTGCTTTTGGGAAGGCAGACCACTGTTCCATCTTACTGCTGTCAGCATACAGGCAGAAGCTAAAACAGGAACATTTACAAATGGAACAATGAGGCTGATGTGGTGTTGCAGGACTGCTTTGACAAAACTGACTGGCAGACGTTTGAGGAGGCAGCAGAAGGCAGCATCAACAAATACACAGACATAAGTAAGTGCATCGATGATGCTGTTCCAAAAGCCACCATCTGCACTTACCCAAATCAGAAACCCTGGGTCAGAGGGGAACTTCATGCCAAACTCAAAGCACAGACCATTGCCTTCAACTCGGGGGACCCCAACGTCTACAAAGCAGCTGGATATGACCTGCGGAAGTCCATCAGGGAAGCTAAGAGAGCCTACAGCTCTGACCCCAGGCACATGTGGAGTGGATTACGCTGCATCACGGATTACAATGGGGAAAAAAAGGAGCACTGTCCAGCCTTCCGGTTCGGTCCCGGACGGGCTTAACACCTTCTGTGCCCGGTTCGATGCAGACAACACAGCGTCCACCATGAGTCCACAGGTGTGCAGGGGGACTACCTCACTGACCCTACAAACGGCAGACGTGAGGCGGTCCTTCAAATAGGTCAATGCTCCAGGGCCGGACGGTATTCCAGAGCCGGATGCTATTCCAGGGCGGGCTCTCAGGGCGTGCGCTGATCAAATGGCAGAGGTGTTCACCAACATCTTCAACCTCTCCCTGAGTCAGTCTGTGGTTCCCACCCCCTTCAAAGCACCCATCATTGTTCCTGCTCCAAAGAAACCATTAATCTCCTGTTTAAATGACTACCATCCTGTCACACTGACATCAGTCATCGTGAAGTGCTTCGAGCGACTAGTCAAAACTCACATCTGCTCCTCTCTCCCTGACCCCTTGGACCCTCTTCAGTTTGCGAATAGACCAAACAGGGTCACGGACGATGCCATCGCCATGGAAACTCGCACTGCGCTCGCCCACCTGGACAAAGGGAATACATTTGTGAGAATGCTCTCATTGACCAGCTCGGCATTCAACACTATCATTCCCTCAAACCTCGTCCCCAAGCTCCTTGATCTTGGACTGGAGACCTCCATCTGCGGCTGGATATTCGACTTCCTGACGTGCAGGCCCCAGGTGCTGAGAATTGGCAGCCACACCTCTTCCTCACTGAACCTCAACACAGGCGCACCACAGGGCTGTGTGCTCAATCCTCTCATGTACTCCTGCTTGCAGAAGGCACACAACATCATCAAGGACAACAGCCACCCAGCACGCAGACTGTTCTCCTTGTTACCATCAGGCAGACGATACAGGACCATGGCTGCACGCACCACCAGACTTAAGAACAGTTTTTATCATCATGCCATCATAAACACATCATATATGTTGATTATTTTATTATTACTACCTACCAATGTCACTTTTGTCTTATCTTGTTTTTTACCTTAATTTTATCCTTGTAATATAATTGCTGAGGTGGCCCGTTGTCTTGTCACACACATTTCATTGTACCGTTGACTCTGTGATAACCTACATATGACAAATAAAACTGAACTGATTATTGTCGAAATACAGAGGTACAGTGAGAAGCTTTGTTTTGCATGCTATCCAATCAGATCAGATATACCATACACAGATACAATGGCGTCAAACTCAAATATAATAGATAGTGCAAAAGTGTTATTCTACTGAGCATTGACAAACAGCGAGAAAAAAAACCCCATTAAAAAAGACTTAATTTCTAATCAGATGGAAGAAAACCCTTTTTTGTTCACTCTGTGGATGATCTTCAACTGATGGGTACTGTGCACCAAGTTCACATGAATAAAATATAGTTCATATTTTGGATGCTGTTATATGCAGTAGGGAGCCATTTGATTAAAGCACATTCCTACCAATTGTAATATATAAGGCAGTTTTATGCTGAGCATAAACTTTCTGCACACTGTATGATTTACTCCAGACTCCCCTGTTGTACACAAGTTTACTGCCAAGTGTATCTTTGGGGCAGACAGACTCAGCAATGTCCCAGGGCTTCACTCTAGACCAGTGATGAATTGGCTCATCTGAGCTGAGGTGGACTAGTTCTGAACGAGCTTCAAACTCCCAGGGCTAGATAAAGGGAAAACTGATCCTGCGACTATTATTGTCAATAATACAGAGGTCCAGAGAAAAACTTTTTGCTGTGAGCTATCCAGTGAGCAAAACCATTCTCCATGGATGCAATCAAACCAGTGTTCAGGTAATAGACACAAAAAGCTGGAGTAACTCAGCGGGACAGGCAGCATCTCTGGAGAGAAGGAATGGGTGATGTTTCGGGTCGAGACCCTTCTTCTCATCACCCATTCCTTCTCTCCAGAGATGCTGCCTGTCCCGCTGAGTTATTCCAGCTTTTGGTGTCTATCGTCGGTCTATCTGCAGTTCCTTCTTGCACAGTACACAGATAAAGGCTAAAGAGAATACGTATAGTGCAAGGTAAAGTCCAATGAAGTCTGATTAAAGATTGTTCAAAGGTCTCCACTGTGGTAGATGGTAGATCTGGTCTGCTCTCTAGTTGGTGACAGGATGGTTCAGTTGCCTGATAACAACTGGAAAGAAACCAGCCCAAAATCTGGAGGTGTGCGTTTTCAAATGTCTGTACCTCTTGCCTGATGGGGGAGGGAAGAAAATGTAGGTGACCAGAGTGAGACTCATCCTTGATTATGTTGGTGGCATTAGTGAGGCAGCATGGAGTGTCGATGGAATCAATGGAAGGGAGGTTGGTTTGTGTGATGGTCTGGGCAACATCTTTCTTGCCCAATTTCTTGCAATTTTGGATGGGGTTGTTCCCAAATCATACAGTGATGTATCCCGACAAAATGCCTTCTACGATGCATCTGTAGAGATTGTGATCTGTAGAGATGCATATAATTGTGCAACTTGCAAAAAGAAGGCGACCACACTGTCAGAGAGGGCACTATTGTTAATAGTAATTAATGCGGGGAGAGAGAGAAGTTGGGTTGTGAGTGGTGTAGTAGACATGGGGTTGAGAATACAATAGATGGGTAGCTGGAGGAGGAGATGCAAAGAATTCCAGGGATTGATGGCTCACTGTACAGGGTACAATGGTGAGTGGTGAGATGAATGAGGAAGAGTAATGGGGCAGATTGTGTTACAGGTAGGAGACACCGACAACTGGGGATTGTAAGAGAAGCCAGGGGGAAAGTTATTGCCCTTCATGGCGTGCAGAGGTGGTGAAGCTGAAGTACTGGACAACAGAAGGAATTTTCAAAGTTATAGATAACTTTGGGACTTAGGAAAGAGGTGCAAAAAGTAACTGAGAGAGGGAATGATAGGTATCAGAAAGAGGAGGAAGGTCCTCAAGCGAATAGAGAAGAGGAAGAGACCAACCCAGCAACAAATGGCAGATTGGGAATTCAGATGATCTTTCTTTGAAGTTTGCACCACAGGTAGATAGGGTGGTCAAAAAGGCTTTCTGCACATTGGACTTCATCAGACAAAGTATTGAGTATAGCAGTTGGGATGTCATGTTGCAGTTGTACAAGACATTGGTGAGACCACATTTAGAGTATTGTGTTCAGATTTGTGCACCTTATTATAGGAAAGATGTCAAGCTGGAAAGATGCAGAGAAGATTTATGAGAATGGTGCCAGGACCCGAGGGTGTGAGCTACAGGGTGAGATTGAGCAGGCTAGGATTCTACTGCTTGGAGCGCAGGAGGATGAGGGATGATCATATAGAGGTGTACAAAATCATGAGTGGAATAGATCGAGTAAATGCACAGTCTCTTGCCCAGAGTAGAGGAATTGAGAACCAGGGAACATAGGTTTACAGTGAGGGGAGGTGGAAAGATTTAATAGGAACCTGAGGGGTGACATTTTCACACAAAGGGTGGTGGGTGTATGGAACGAGCTGCCGGAGGAGGTAATTGAGACAGGTACTATCGCAATGTTTAAGAAACAATTAGACAGGTACGTGGATAGGATAGAGGGGATATGGGCCAAACGCAGGCAGGTAGGACTAGTGTGGCTGGGACATGTTGGTGGTGTGGGCAGGTTGGGTCAAGGGGCTGTGTCCATGCTGTGTGACTCTAATGGGGGAATTCATGAGTCGGGGCTTTCAGGAGAACAACGGGGAAAACTGAAAGGAGGATGTATTTCCTGCAAATCACAAAGTTGGTCCAGAAAATTACCGACCATTTTCTTTCTTTCCAAACGGGTTTCCTCAGCTAATGGAAGTGAGTGAGTCATTCTCTATTTATGGGGTTCTTTGTTCAGCTGGATTCCTAACTGCAACTGCGTGTAATAGAAGATAGGCACAAAATGCTAGATTAACTCACCGGGTCAGGCAGCATCTCTGGAGAAAACGGATGGGTGACGTTTTAGGTCGGCACCCTTCTTCAGACGACAGACTTCCTGTCTGAGGAAAGGTCCCAACTGGAAATGTCACCCAACCTTTTCCTCCAGAGATGCTGCCTGACCCGCTGACTTAAGGGCCTGTCCCACTTTCACGACCTAATTCACGACCTTTTTTACTCGTGGACATTTTTCATCATGCTAAAAAAACGCCCCGACCTACTTGATGCCACGATTACCTACGACTAGCATCACGACCTGCTACGACCTACCTACGACCTCGTGACGACCATGCTGCGAGTATGAGTCAAGGGCAAACTCGGCAGAAGCCGTGAATTAGGTGGTGAAAGTGGGACAGGCCCTTCACTCCAGCACTGTGTGTCTATCTGAAGTATAAACCAGCATCTGCAGCTCCTCTCTACACACTGCATGTAATAGCTTCCAGGTTTCAATGGTCTTTCCCATGGATGGAGAATACATTCCCTGCGGATGCTGGCTAGCTAAAGGTAACCAGCTGTTTTTTTTAAAAACTATATTGTACAAGAGTCAGTAAACTCAAATTAAATTAGTGTCATAGAGTTATGCAGCATGGAAACAGGCTCTCCTTCCCACCGAGTCCATGCCGGCCATCAATTACCCATTCACACCTAGTTCTATATCATCCTGCACACTAGGGGCAATTTACAGAGGCTAATTAACCGATGGGATAATGTGGAGAGGATGGTTTCACTAGTGGGAGAGTCTAAGACTGGAGGTCATAGTTTCAGAATTCATGGATGTTCCTTAAGGAAGGAATTTCTTTAGTTAGAGGGTGGTGAATTTGTGGAATTCTTTGCCACAGAGGGCTGTGGAGGCCAGGTCAATGGATATATTTAAGGCAGAGATAGATAGATTCTTGATTAGTGCGGGTTCAGAGGTTATGGGAAAAAGGCAGGAGAATGGGGTTAAGAGGGAAAGTAAGATCAGCCATGATTGAATGGCGGAGTAGATGATGGGCCGAATGGCCTTATTCTACTCCTATCACTTATGATCTTAAGAACCTACAAACCTGCTTGCCTTTGCGATGTGGGAGGAAACTGGAACACCTCGCGGAAACCCATGCAGTGAAAGGGTGAATGTGCAAACTCCACATAGACAGCACCCGAGGGCAGGATCAAACCAGGGTCCCTGGCGCTGTGACGTAATGGTTCTACCAGATGGGCTACTGTGCCATGAGTCATAGAGACATACAATAAAGGAAATAGGTTCTTCTGCCCAACATGTCCATGCTGGCCCAAATGCCCCATCAACACTAGTCCTATTTGCCAGCATTTACTCCATACCACTGTCAACCCTACTGATCCATGTGCTGGTCCAGATGCCTTTGAAACATTGTTGTTATACCCGCTCCAACTACCTCCTCTGGCAGATCATTCCATATCCCCACCACCCTCTATGTGAATGTTTAAAGTGAGAGGAGAAAGATTTAATGGGAACGCGAGGGGTCACTTTACACAGTGGGTCACATTATATGGAATCAACTACCAGAGGAAGTAGTTGAGGAAGGTATAAAAACAACATTTAAAAAGGCATTTGGACAGGTACATGGATAGGACAGGTTTAGGGAGATATGGGCCAACATTTGTCAAATGGGACAAGCTTTGATAGGGCATTTTGATCAACATGGAGGATATGGGCCGAAGGGCCTGTGCCCCCATTGTGTGACTGCATCCCCTTTTCCTTCACCTCTGAAATAGGGAGCCCACTTTGTTTGGATTTCTAGATCATCCTGTTCAACATCTCATAGGAGACGCTGCAAGGTTACTCCACCCCCATTCTACTGAGGATGAATGGAGTTAAATATCGGAAGATTTTTCCACCACATGGACAAGGAAATTAGGATATTTAGCCAGCTATGGCTTGGAACGTGCCGTGATCGACTGTGGACTTTTCCTATCATTAAGGACTTAGGTCGAGGATAGTTAGCATGGAACCTCCATCCACCTAACTCCACCCACAAGCCAACGCTCATCAAACAGGCTTCAGTCCATGCTGGTTTTGACATTTTCAATTGAACAGCATGCTAAGACACAAGTAACTCCACAGCTCATGGATGGGAGACCTGCAGTTTTACCATGCATAGGTGGGAATAGCAGACTACAGTAAACAGCTATTGGAAGGAGCAACCTGAAAGAATGTGTCCTTCCTCAATGGTTCAAAGATTTATAATCTTTGTGAAGAATCATCTGTCGCCATTCAATGGCCCATCTCTAATGTTAAGTAAATGAACCTTTTTTTTGGTCTGCTCACCAGAAGAAATAATTGCGATTAAGTTCAAGTTCAAGTGAGTTTATTGTCAAGTGTCCCTGATAGGACAATGACATTCTTGCTTTGCTTCAGCACAACAGAACATAGTAGGCATTGTCTACAAAACAGATCAGTGTGTCCATCAGTGTGTTATATAAATATATACACACATGAATAAATAAACTGATAAAGTGCAAATAACAAATAATGGATTATTAATGTTCAGAGTTTTGTCCGAGCCAGGTTTAATAGCCTGATGGCTGTGGGGAAGTAACTATTCCTGAATCTGGTCGTTGCAGTCTTCAGGCTCCTGTACCTTCTACCTGAAGGTAGCAGGGAGATGAATGTGTGGCCAGGGTGGTGTGGGTCTTTGATGATGCTGCCAGCCTTTTTGAGGCAGCGACTGCGATAAATCCCCTCGATGAACGGGAGGTCAGAGCCGATGATGGACTGGGCAGTGCTTACTACTTTTTGTAGTCTTTTCCTCTCCAGGGCGCTCAAGTTACCGAACCGAGCCACGATGCAACTGGTTAGCAAGCTCTCTACTGTGCACCTGTAGAAGTTAGAGAGAGTCCTACTTGACAGACCGATTCTCCGTAATCTTCTCAGGAAGTAGAGGCACTGATGTGCGTACTTGATAATTGCATCTGTGTTCTCGGACTAGGAAAGATCTTCACAGATGTGCACACCCAGGAATTTGAAGCTCTTGACGCTGTGGGTCCATATCCTACTCCTTCCAAAGTCCACAATCAGTTCCTTGGTTTTGCTGGTGTTGAGGGCCAGGTTGTTGTGCTGGCACCATATGGACAGTTGCTCGATCTCTCTTCTGTCCTCTAACTCATCCCCATCAGTGATACGTCCCACAACAGTAAATATTGTAATAGTAAATAACATCCCATCAACCCTAAATATTAACCCTAAATATCACCCCCAAATATTTTCAACACCTCAATATCCCCATTCATTTTTCAGGAATAGTTTAGTCTATGAGGCCACAGTCTTAGAATAAAGGGGAGGCCATTTAAGACTGAGGTGAGAAAAACCGTTTTCACCCAGAGAGTTGTGAATTTCGGGAATTCCCTGCCACAGAGGGCAGTGGAGGCCAAATCACTGGATGGATTTAAGAGAGAGTGAGATAGAGCTCTAGGGGCTAGTGGAATCAGGGGATATGGGGATAAGGCAGGCATGGGATATTGATTGGGGACGATCAGCCATGACCACAATGAATGGCGGTGCTGGCTCAAAGGGCCGAATGGCCTCCTCCTGCACCTATTTTCTAAATCATCAATTTAACACTTTCAGAACCATTTTCTTTCTGGTGAATCTTTTATGCCACGTGTTGAAAGCCAACATATCGCTCTGATATCACAGTCCCGATGGGGCTTAACTGATCTGCTGTCCAGCTGTACTATCATTTCCATTATTTTTGTATTCTGGTCTCTTGAGATAAAATGGGAATATTCAATTACCCTTTTCAAATAATTAATTAACGATCTCCATGAGCTTTACACAATTTCAATATCTGGATCTCAGTGTGTAACGAAGTCTGGACAATCCAGATTGCCACAGACATCACTAAATAAAGTCATAACAAAAGCCCTTTTTGTTAAATGGGTGAACAAACAAACATTATCAGAGTCACACAGCAGAGGCCACTACGCTAATCGAGCCAAATTTTATGTTTTATTACTGGGCAGTTAATATTAAAAATATGAATTTTTGGTTGGAAGAATCAGATAAACAACCAAATTGGTTAAAAATGGAAAAAGAAGATTGTTCACCTTTTGAAATTAGCTCGATTTTATTTGCCAATGCTAAACTAGGTAAGAAAACCTATAGAGAAAACCCTTTAAAGAAAGTGGGATACGTATCTGGAAACAACTAAAGAAAACATTAAAATTGGAATGTATACCACTAGCTCTCCCCATTGTAAACAACGTTACATTTAAACCCTCAATGATGGACAAAGGTTTTTTACAATGGAAAAACTATGGAATTAATAAGATGGGTGATCTCAACAGGGAAAACTCCTTTCATTCCAAGAATTACAACAAATTTATGGATTACTTTCAAAAGATTACTTTAGATATTTACAAATCAGAGACTATGTAAAATCAAACACACAGGAATTTAGAAATAGAAAGACAGAAATTTTAGATGAATGTCTAAATAAACACCCAAACACAGAAAAATTGATATCATATATTTATAACAATTTATTGGAAAACGACGCACCAATGACAGAAATATATAGGCAATCATGGGAAAACGAATTAGGTCAAATAATCAGACCAGAAGTATGGGATGAAAGTTTACAACATACACCACTGTTCGTTAAACGCTAGACACTCTTTGATACAATTTAAAGTATTACATAGATTGCATTATTCAAAATCCAAATTATATAGAATTTTTTCAAATGTATCTGCCATATGCAATAAATGTCAGCACTTAGAAGCTAATTTAACGCACTCATTCACAAACTGTATAAAAATTACTAACTTTTGGACAGAAATTTTTAAGATAATTTCGAATGTTGTTAATACGAATTTGCTTCCCGACTCAAAATTAATAATATTAGGAATATTAGAAACAGATCAATTAATAACAACAAATCAAAGAATTTTTATCGATTACAGTTTAATAATTGGGAAAAAAATTAATATTGAAATTTTGGAAAGGTCTACATCCCCCACAATCAAAATGTGGATTACAGGAATGTCGGAGACACTTCACCTGGAAAGATTAAGACTTGTCCTTCTGGGCAAGTTGGATCATTTCAGAGGGATGTGGTCTCCATTTATTGAATATTTAAAGGGTCAAAATGGCTCAGTGCGAGAACCTGACTGAAGCCTGAATGAAGGAATAGATGAAGAATCACATATAATAATCCATGGATATATCTCCAATGATGTATAACCTGCTTAATACTCCATTCATCTTTTTGATTTTCTATTTTTACTTTATTTTTCTCTATTATTTCCTACCTGTATTAAAAATTAAAAAATGCATATTAGTACAAATAAGAAATAATTGTTAATATTAATAATATTAAGAATGTATGTGACATGTATATTCTTCCTTTAATATGTACTTACTTCTAATAAAAATATTTAACACAAAACATGGGGGGACAGGGGGGGATACCATTTTTTGCCGGCCGCGCGCGCATGCGCACACTCACACACACATGCGCGAGGCTTCGGAGGCTCAATCCAGCGCTAAATGCAGCTCAACTCTGCCTGTCTCGCCGGGTTAACCTACAGCCCTGCCTGGACTGACAGGACAACAGCGCTGCTTCTCCGCGCTGCCCATATTTCCCGCAAGCCCAGGCAGGTTCACCTGGCGGGACAGGCAGAGTTGAGCTGGGTTTAGCGCTGCTTCTCTGGGCTGGCTGTGGGCCTGGGGGCGCCGCGCCCGTCTGACTCCCCACCTCTCTGGCCACCTGTGGGGCGGGGGGGGGGCACTCGGGTGGGGACGGGACAGAGCCAGAGACCCGGCCGGGATCGATCCTGGCTGCGGAGGAAGCGCAGGTCTCCCTCCCCCAATCACCGTACTCTATCCTCAGTTCCACCCCCCCCCCCCCCCCACTCCTCCCTCCTCCAATGGTCACACTGAATCATCATGATTCAGCAGGGGTCAGAATGGGACGGCTGCGGGTTATAACGTACCATCGTTCCTCTCTCCCTTCTCTCTCGCTCCCCATTCTCTCTCTCCGTTCTCTCTCTCTCTCTCTCTTTTTTTTTTTTTTTTTTTTTTTTCATTTCAAAAACTTTATTCAACACAAATCATAAAATACAACACATCAAAACACAATCAAAAATCACACTATAATGAACAGATCATTGTAGTACAGCAGTACATTCATTTATAATCGCCTCAACCCCACGCGGCGACCAGCGCTGACGGAAGGCCTCCAGAGTCCCCGTGAACACCGCGTGTTCCCTCTCCAGGGACACACGTGCACGGACGTAGGCCCGAAAGAGGGGCAGGCAGCCGACTCTCGCCAGACCGTCGACCGCCCGCTGCCTGGACCCACGAATGGCCATCTTGGCCAGGCCAAGGAGCAAACCGACTGGTAAGTCCCCCCCCCACACTCGGCTCTCCCCACTCCCCGCCTTGAGTCCAAACACCAGGATTGTGGGGCTAAAATGCAGCCAGAACTTGAGGAACAGCCCCTTCAGATATTGGTACAGGGGCAGTAACCTCACACACTCCATATACACATGGAATACGGTCTCCTCCTCTCCGCAGAAAATACATGCGGCAGACGAGCCCGTGAACCGACTCAAAAGTTTATTACAAACCACCGCTCCATGCAGCACTCTCCACCCCAGGTCCCCAATATAAAGGGGTACAACTCCCTTATAGAAGGACCCCCACTGGGGCCCCCCGCCGCCTTCGGATGGTAACACCGTCCTCCATGGTGAGTCAGGACGGGAGACGAAGGCACGGTGGTTCAGAATGTGCAGGAGCATCCTGTACAGTGCGCGTCTCCTTGCATCACAAAATGGCATGCTGGTCATCTCAGAAAGGCAGCTCAGATTATGCGGAGCCGGAGGCCGAGAAATATCCCGAAGCCTAGGCCCGATGAGCAGATCTGACGGAGCAGGGGTAAGCTCTATCTGAACCACTCTAGGCTCGCGCCTCTCCTCGACAACCACCATGACAGGATGAGGACCAGCCACACCCGCAGCCACAACATCCCCCTCTCCTCGTGGAACAACACTCTGGCTGAACACCACCAAATTCCTCACTCTTAACACATCCCTATAGAAAACAGGCAAGCCCCTTAGAGCGGGTCGACTGACACCCGCCACCGGGAGCCGCGAGACCCCCCTTAGGCAACGACCCTGACGAAAAAAATACGTGGCCAGAGCGTGCCATCTGGGAGGGTTCTCTACATACATGTATCTCCGCAGAGTCCTGAGACGGAGAGCCGCCACCTGGGTGCGCACGCACACCAAGGACTGGCCGCCCTCCTCTAACGGAAGACTCAGGACCGCCGCGGAAATCCAATGCTTCCTATTTCCCCAAAAGAAATCCACCAGCTTCTTCTGTATAGCAGTTACAAATATAGAGGGCGGGACAAGAGTAGCCAGCCGGTACCATAACATAGAGGCCACCAGCTGGTTTATGACCAGCACCCTCCCCCGAAAGGAGAGAACTCCAAGCAGGCCTGACCAGCGCCCCAGCCGAGCAACCACCTTCGTCTCCAACTCTTGCCAGTTTGCCGGCCAAACATCCTCAGTGGGACTCAGGTACACCCCCAGATAGAGGAGGTGCGTGGTACTCCACGCATACAATGCCATCTCCTCCGGCAGGGAGTCTACCCGCCACTGACCCACCAAAAGTCCAGAGCACTTACTCCAGTTAATCCTAGCAGAAGATGCAGCCGAGAATATCTCCTGGCAGTCACGCATCCTCCGCAGGTCACCAGGATCAGTGAACATAAGAAGTACGTCATCGGCATACGCCGATAGAATCACCTCAACCCGCGGGCCAGGTAGGGCCAGGCCTGTCAACCTCCTCCGAAGAAGACACAGGAACGGCTCCACACAGACCGAATACAACTGGCCCGACATAGGGCACCCCTGGCGGACCCCCCTCCCAAAATGAAAAGGAGATAGCACCGCGCCATTAACCTTTACAAGACACTCCGCAGCAGCGTACAAAAGCCGGACCCGGGCCACGAAGTGTGGTCCAAACCCAAACGCTTGCAACGTCCCAAATAGGTATTCATGCTCTACCCTATCAAAAGCCTTCTCCTGATCAAGAGACAGAAAAGCAGCTGACTCACCAGTACCCTGGACTAAATGAATCAGGTCCCTAACCAGGTGGATGTTATCCTGGATGGACCGGCCAGGGACTGTATAAGATTGATCAGGATGAATCACTTGATGCAGCACGGAGCCCAGGCGATTTGCCATTGCCCGTGCAAAAATTTTATATTCTGTGCAAAGGAGAGAGACTGGACGCCAGTTCTTCAACAAACGGAGTTCGCCCTTCTTAGGCAGCAAGACAACAACCGTCCTACGCCACGAGAGAGGCATCACTCCAGTCGCCAGGCTCTCCCCCAAAACCAACATATAGTCACCCCCTAGGACGTCCCAGAATGCTCTAACAAACTCCACCGTCAACCCATCCAGCCCGGGGGACTTACCCCTCCTGAGCTGATGCAAGGCGCGAGTCAACTCCTCCAAAGATAAGGGGCCATCAAGAAGATCAGCCTCCCCCCTATCTACGGTCGGTAGACCCTCCCACAGATCTTGCTGAGCCTCCACACTGAATCCTTCCGCAGAGAACAGGGTCCCATAAAAGGACCTAACCAAGGCATTAATCCTCTCTGGATCAGTGACAGAGGAGCCGTCATCTGCAAGCAACTCCACGAGCTGTTTTCGAGCTCCCCGCCCCTTCTCCAAAGAGAAAAAGAAAGGCGACGCTCGGTCCAGCTCGTGCAGCATCTGGACCCGAGACCTCACATAAGCGCCTCGAGATCGCTCAAGCAGCAGACTCCTCAAAACCTCCTTCTTCCTCTGAAACTCTCCCCATTCGCTGGAGTCTTCACCAAACTGACCCAGGCGAGACTCAGCGTCCTGTATCTCCCTCTCCAGCTTCTCGACCGCTGAGTCCCGCCTCCCAGTCGACCCCCATGTATATTCCTTACAAAAGAGACGGATGTGAGCTTTACCCACATCCCACCACTGCCTAAGGGAAGAGAAGCACCTCTGCCTCTCTCTCCACTTCACCCAAAACCGAGTGAATGACTCCCGGAAACACCGGTCCTCCAGCAGCCTGTTGTTAAAGTGCCAGTACGCGGACCCAGCCCGAGCGCACGCTGGATTGAAATCCACACGCACCAGACAATGGTCCGAGCACGGCACCAGCCGCATTGAGGCCGCTGAGACACGGGAAACAAACGCTCGGGAAATATAAAACCGATCAATGCGGGAACCACCGCCCTCAGACCTCCGCGAAAAAGCAGTGGAATCAGGGTGAAGGTCCCTCCAAACATCAACCAACTCAAAGGAGTCAATCAAGCCTCTCAGCTTCTTCGCTACAGCAGGCGCACACTGAGTACCAGAACGGTCCCGCACCTCAAGTGTGCAATTAAAGTCCCCACCAAGGAAGACACACTCTCCCCTATCAATAGTGCCCAACAGAGCATTCACCTCCCGAAGCAGGCCGGCCTGCATCGTGCCGGAGCTAGGGGCATACACGTTAATGAAATGCAACGGCATGCCATCCAGGCTCACGGCCAGATGGAGCAAACGTCCTGGCACCACTTCCTGCACTTTTAAAATGCTTGGCAGAAAATTTGGGGCCAACAGAAAAGCCACCCCACTCGAATTTGAGCTGAGATGGCTCATATAAACCCTCCCTTCCCACTCCAGTTGCCAGGTAGGTTCATCACTAGCAACGGTATGTGTCTCTTGCAGATAACAAACTGCAAATCTCCCCTCCCTTAGGGCTGATAAGAGCTGAAATCTTCGAAAACTCGCTCTACTCCCATTTAAATTTAATGTAGCTACTGTGAATGTGTAGACACATTAGATTGTGACCCTCACACTCCCTGTAGTCACAGGAGGTCCTTTTCTGAGGACCTTCAACAAACCCCAAAACTGCCCCAAATCCGAGTCAGAAAGACCACTATCCTTGTTACTAAGGATAGCCTCGAGACTCTCCTTCACATCTAGAACATCCTCCCATCTCCTTGTAGCGGCCCACCATAATGTTTTGGGAGCACGACTTATTTTTAAGAACTCTCGCACCTCAACAATAAGCTTCGCCTCAGACACGGCCTTGGAGTCTGGGCTCTCAGCCAACCCGCTCGCACCTGAATCAACAACCTCAGAAAGACCAGAACTGTCTGACACATCACTCTCTGAGCCCCCCCCACTGGCCGCATCGCTGTCCTCCTCCACAGCCATGACACGACCACCCGGATCAATGCTGGGGGTGGGTCCCAACACCCCTACCTGAGACTCGCAGCCCTCTGAATGGCTGGGCTCCTGCACGCTGCCATCACCCTCCTCCTCTGGGCCTGGGGAAGCAACAACAAGAGGCATCCCCAGGGCCTGTGGAACACTGGCACCCTCGGAGTCTGAAAGAGGATCACGTCCCATAACAGCCCTGACCTCCACATCATCCAGAGTGCCCTCTCCACAGGCATCACCCAGAGAATCACCACCTGCCATTAACCTCACCCCAGACAACTCATCCGGTGAGGCATCCCGCCCCCCAGCACCTCCACTGGCACTGATATGGAGCACAGACTTGAACGACAACACCCCCGAAACTCCCCCCTCAGCCTGACTCTGCACATCCCCCGTCACAGAGGGCACACTACCAGAGGAGCCAACCACGTCACCTACCGTGCTAGCACCCTCAGTAGGCCTCTGAAACGAGGGGACCTCATCCGACCCAGAGGGTACACACCCAAGGGAGCTAACCACAGCATCCGCCGAGATAACTCCCTCAGAGGGCCCCTGAGATGAAGGGACAGACTCCCGCCCAGTGGACACAACTCCACCGGAATCAACTTCAACACCCAGTCCGGTGACACCCGCTGTAGATCCATGAAGAGAAGGCCCAACCACCGACCCAGAAGACACCGGGTCAAGACCACTTTCAGCCACCTCAGTGGTGGAAAGCCCGGAGAAAGACATCCCCTTCGCTCTGGACCCACGCCCTTCCTCCTCTTCACCAGGCAGATGCCTCCTTTTAGTCCCACTCGCATGCGGAGGTGCGGTAACCTCCATAAGGGAAGGGTCATCCGCCTCCACATTACCCCCAACCACTTTGCCACCCACACGTTTAGGCTTCTTTCCCCCCTTCCGAGCCACCACAACTCCCCCCTGAGCCCCAGCAGGTGCAGTCTGCACCACACTGGAGCTAAACTCACCCGATTGCACTTTCTTCGCTCGGGCGGCCCTATCCCTCTCCTTCTTCTTATTATGCTTCCCCTGCTTCTCCCAAAACCCCCCCTCAACACTCCCCTCCTCCTGCGCCCCACCTCCATCCACCGCCACAGGCGCAAGACGTAGGGGACGTGGGGGGCTTGGGCTCTCACTGCCCAGGGTCCCCAAAGCGGAACCTCTGGACCCAGAAGGCTTAGCACTGCCGCCCCGGGTCACCAAGGCAGAACTGGCAACCTCAGCCGGGTCAGCAGTACCACCCCGCGCCGCTGAGGTTTGACCAGCCACCCCAGATGGGCCAGCAGCGCTTTCCTGGGCCACTGCACTAGAACCTCTAGCAGTGCCCCCGCGAAAAAGACACTCCCTACGGAGATGTCCAAATTCGCCGCACGCATGACACCGTGCCTTGCCCCAACTCCAACGCACGGTTCTGGGTACACCCTTATGCACCACCTCAAAACTCCCCTCGGCACCATCCCCCTCACCCACCTTCATGAACACCCTCCTCTTGAAACTGAAGACCCCTTTTTCCTCCGGGTCCCCCCCGGGATGCAAGAGACGAAAACATTTAGACCGCACCTCCCCGAACTTGGACAGGTGTGGAATAAGCACTGCATCCGAAAAATAAGTGGGGCAGCTCCGCAGGAGAACCGGTCTCACCCTGGATACCCACGGATCCACCTGTACGTGGACCCCCCCCACTGAGATCCCCTCCTCCAACGCTCGGGCCACACACTCCCGGGTCTTAAGTATCATCTCCACCTTTCCCCTTTCGAGCTCAGAAGAGACAATAGCCCCCCTCCCAAGAAGTTCATTCATGGCCTTCGTAATTACCCCCCTCGACATCATAGGCCCAGTTTGAACAGAAATACCAAAACTGTCCCCATCCAAGTCAACATGAGGCTCAAGCTCAGATGGCCTCGCACCCGCCACTGATGCCGTCGCTGCGTAGGTC
Organism: Raja brachyura; assembly: GCA_963514005.1. Next base: position 30,025,421 of record OY740812.1, read on the forward strand.
CGGACCTTCGGCCGCGCCCCTTCCATCGCCATCCTCACAGAGGCACAAACCAGCTCCAAGCCCCTCAGCAGCACAGCTCCAAGTTAAGTCCCAGAGACAGTCACAGTCAAAGACAGGCAGCAGAAAACAGAAACCTCCAGCTGAAGCAGGAAAGTCCCCAGGTTCGTCCACAGCCAAGAGCAGCTTACGGGAAACTCGATCCCAGTCGCGCTGGACGCAAAAGTACCTTCTTCACATTAAGCCAGGCAGCCGCACTGAGCAAAATGACTTTAGGGCAGAGAAGCGGAGCCAAAAACGACAAAGACACCGCACAACTTCAGCCCACTGAGATCACAGGCACTCTTGGCAATCCGCCAACGCCAACCGCACCCTCGACAATGTGGAGAAACTCAGGAATCTTCACACAGATGGAGGCTCCCCAGACCAGAGAAAAGCTTCAACAGCCCAACAATAAGTTGAACTATGAAGCCCCCCTGGGTCTGTGCCCTCTCCAACGGCAAAATCCTGGAAAGGCTGCTCCAATCCTTCTCAACTGCAGAGCTGAGAAGAAAACACGACCTCTCTTTTTTTTTTTTTTTTTTTTCATTTCAAAAACTTTATTCAACACAAATCATAAAATACAACACATCAAAACACAATCAAAAATCACACTATAATGAACAGATCATTGTAGTACAGCAGTACATTCATTTATAATCGCCTCAACCCCACGCGGCGACCAGCGCTGACGGAAGGCCTCCAGAGTCCCCGTGAACACCGCGTGTTCCCTCTCCAGGGACACACGTGCACGGACGTAGGCCCGAAAGAGGGGCAGGCAGCCGACTCTCGCCAGACCGTCGACCGCCCGCTGCCTGGACCCACGAATGGCCATCTTGGCCAGGCCAAGGAGCAAACCGACAGGTAAGTCCCCCCCCCACACTCGGCTCTCCCCACTCCCCGCCTTGTGTCCAAACACCAGGATTGTGGGGCTAAAATGCAGCCAGAACTTGAGGAACAGCCCCTTCAGATATTGGTACAGGGGCAGTAACCTCACACACTCCATATACACATGGAATACGGTCTCCTCCTCTCCGCAGAAAATACATGCGGCAGACGAGCCCGTGAACCGACTCAAAAGTTTATTACAAACCACCGCTCCATGCAGCACTCTCCACCCCAGGTCCCCAATATAAAGGGGTACAACTCCCTTATAGAAGGACCCCCACTGGGGCCCCCCGCCGCCTTCGGATGGTAACACCGTCCTCCATGGTGAGTCAGGACGGGAGACGAAGGCACGGTGGTTCAGAATGTGCAGGAGCATCCTGTACAGTGCGCGTCTCCTTGCATCACAAAATGGCATGCTGGTCATCTCAGAAAGGCAGCTCAGATTATGCGGAGCCGGAGGCCGAGAAATATCCCGAAGCCTAGGCCCGATGAGCAGATCTGACGGAGCAGGGGTAAGCTCTATCTGAACCACTCTAGGCTCACGCCTCTCCTCGACAACCACCATGACAGGATGAGGACCAGCCACACCCGCAGCCACAACATCCCCCTCTCCTCGTGGAACAACACTCTGGCTGAACACCACCAAATTCCTCACTCTTAACACATCCCTATAGAAAACAGGCAAGCCCCTTAGAGCGGGTCGACTGACACCCGCCACCGGGAGCCGCGAGACCCCCCTTAGGCAACGACCCTGACGAAAAAAATACGTGGCCAGAGCGTGCCATCTGGGAGGGTTCTCTACATACATGTATCTCCGCAGAGTCCTGAGACGGAGAGCCGCCACCTGGGTGCGCACGCACACCAAGGACTGGCCGCCCTCCTCTAACGGAAGACTCAGGACCGCCGCGGAAATCCAATGCTTCCTATTTCCCCAAAAGAAATCCACCAGCTTCTTCTGTATAGCAGTTACAAATATAGAGGGCGGGACAAGAGTAGCCAGCCGGTACCATAACATAGAGGCCACCAGCTGGTTTATGACCAGCACCCTCCCCCGAAAGGAGAGAACTCCAAGCAGGCCTGACCAGCGCCCCAGCCGAGCAACCACCTTCGTCTCCAACTCTTGCCAGTTTGCCGGCCAAACATCCTCAGTGGGACTCAGGTACACCCCCAGATAGAGGAGGTGCGTGGTACTCCACGCATACAATGCCATCTCCTCCGGCAGGGAGTCTACCCGCCACTGACCCACCAAAAGTCCAGAGCACTTACTCCAGTTAATCCTAGCAGAAGATGCAGCCGAGAATATCTCCTGGCAGTCACGCATCCTCCGCAGGTCACCAGGATCAGTGAACATAAGAAGTACGTCATCGGCATACGCCGATAGAATCACCTCAACCCGCGGGCCAGGTAGGGCCAGGCCTGTCAACCTCCTCCGAAGAAGACACAGGAACGGCTCCACACAGACCGAATACAACTGACCCGACATAGGGCACCCCTGGCGGACCCCCCTCCCAAAATGAAAAGGAGATAGCACCGCGCCATTAACCTTTACAAGACACTCCGCCGCAGCGTACAAAAGCCGGACCCGGGCCACGAAGTGTGGTCCAAACCCAAACGCATGCAACGTCCCAAATAGGTATTCATGCTCTACCCTATCAAAAGCCTTCTCCTGATCAAGAGACAGAAAAGCAGCTGACTCACCAGTACCCTGGACTAAATGAATCAGGTCCCTAACCAGGTGGATGTTATCCTGGATGGACCGGCCAGGGACTGTATAAGATTGATCAGGATGAATCACTTGATGCAGCACGGAGCCCAGGCGATTTGCCATTGCCCGTGCAAAAATTTTATATTCTGTGCAAAGGAGAGAGACTGGACGCCAGTTCTTCAACAAACGGAGTTCGCCCTTCTTAGGCAGCAAGACAACAACCGTCCTACGCCACGAGAGAGGCATCACTCCAGTCGCCAGGCTCTCCCCCAAAACCAACATATAGTCACCCCCTAGGACGTCCCAGAATGCTCTAACAAACTCCACCGTCAACCCATCCAGCCCGGGGGACTTACCCCTCCTGAGCTGATGCAAGGCGCAAGTCAACTCCTCCAAAGATAAGGGGCCATCAAGAAGATCAGCCTCCCCCCTATCTACGGCCGGTAGACCCTCCCACAGATCTTGCTGAGCCTCCACACTGAATCCTTCCGCAGAGAACAGGGTCCCATAAAAGGACCTAACCAAGGCATTAATCCTCTCTGGATCAGTGACAGAGGAGCCGTCATCTGCAAGCAACTCCACGAGCTGTTTTCGAGCTCCCCGCCCCTTCTCCAAAGAGAAAAAGAAAGGCGACGCTCGGTCCAGCTCGTGCAGCATCTGGACCCGAGACCTCACATAAGCGCCTCGAGATCGCTCAAGCAGCAGACTCCTCAAAACCTCCTTCTTCCTCTGAAACTCTCCCCATTCGCTGGAGTCTTCACCAAACTGACCCAGGCGAGACTCAGCGTCCTGTATCTCCCTCTCCAGCTTCTCGACCGCTGAGTCCCGCCTCCCAGTCGACCCCCATGTATATTCCTTACAAAAGAGACGGATGTGAGCTTTACCCACATCCCACCACTGCCTAAGGGAAGAGAAGCACCTCTGCCTCTCTCTCCACTTCACCCAAAACCGAGTGAATGACTCCCGGAAACACCGATCCTCCAGCAGCCTGTTGTTAAAGTGCCAGTACGCGGACCCAGCCCGAGCGCACGCTGGATTGAAATCCACACGCACCAGACAATGGTCCGAGCACGGCACCAGCCGCATTGAGGCCGCTGAGACACGGGAAACAAACGCTCGGGAAATATAAAACCGATCAATGCGGGAACCACCGCCCTCAGACCTCCGCGAAAAAGCAGTGGAATCAGGGTGAAGGTCCCTCCAAACATCAACCAACTCAAAGGAGTCAATCAAGCCTCTCAGCTTCTTCGCTACAGCAGGCGCACACTGAGTACCAGAACGGTCCCGCACCTCAAGTGTGCAATTAAAGTCCCCACCAAGGAAGACACACTCTCCCCTATCAATAGTGCCCAACAGAGCATTCACCTCCCGAAGCAGGCCGGCCTGCATCGTGCCGGAGCTAGGGGCATACACGTTAATGAAATGCAACGGCATGCCATCCAGGCTCACGGCCAGATGGAGCAAACGTCCTGGCACCACTTCCTGCACTTTTAAAATGCTTGGCAGAAAATTTGGGGCCAACAGAAAAGCCACCCCACTCGAATTTGAGCTGAGATGGCTCATATAAACCCTCCCTTCCCACTCCAGTTGCCAGGTAGGTTCATCACTAGCAACGGTATGTGTCTCTTGCAGATAACAAACTGCAAATCTCCCCTCCCTTAGGGCTGATAAGAGCTGAAATCTTCGAAAACTCGCTCTACTCCCATTTAAATTTAATGTAGCTACTGTGAATGTGTAGACACATTAGATTGTGACCCTCACACTCCCTGTAGTCACAGGAGGTCCTTTTCTGAGGACCTTCAACAAACCCCAAAACTGCCCCAAATCCGAGTCAGAAAGACCACTATCCTTGTTACTAAGGATAGCCTCGAGACTCTCCCGCACATCTAGCCAATCCTCCCATCTCCTTGTAATGGCCCACCATAATGTTTTGGGAGCACGACTTATTTTTAAGAACTCTCGCACCTCAACAATAAGCTTCGCCTCAGACACGGCCTTGGAGTCTGGGCTCTCAGCCAACCCGCTCGCACCTGAATCAACAACCTCAGAAAGACCACAACTGTCTGACACAACACTCTCGGAGCCCCCCCCACTGGCCGCATCGCTATCCTCCTCCACAGCCATGACACGACCACCCGGATCAATGCTGGGGGTGGGTCCCAACACCCCTACCTGAGACTCGCAGCCCTCTGAATGGCTGGGCTCCTGCCCGCTACCATCACCCTCCTCCTCCGGGCCTGGGGAAGCAACAACAAGAGGCATCCCCAGGGCCTGTGGAACACTGGCACCCTCGGAGTCTGAAAGAGGATCACGTCCCATAACAGCCCTGACCTCCACATCATCCAGAGTGCCCTCTCCACAGGCATCACCCAGAGAATCACCACCTGCCATTAACCTCACCCCAGACAACTCATCCGGTGAGGCATCCCGCCCCCCAGCACCTCCACTGGCACTGATATGGAGCACAGACTTGAACGACAACACCCCCGAAACTCCCCCCTCATCCTGACTCTGCACATCCCCCGTCACAGAGGGCACACTACCAGAGGAGCCAACCACGTCACCTACCGTGCTAGCACCCTCAGTAGGCCTCTGAAACGAGGGGACCTCATCCGACCCAGAGGGTACACACCCAAGGGAGCTAACCACAGCATCCGCCGAGATAACTCCCTCAGAGGGCCCCTGAGATGAAGGGACAGACTCCCGCCCAGTGGACACAACTCCACCGGAATCAACTTCAGCACCCAGTCCGGTGACACCCGCTGTAGATCCATGAAGAGAAGGCCCAACCACCGACCCAGAAGACACCGGGTCAAGACCACTTTCAGCCACCTCAGTGGTGGAAAGCCCGGAGAAAGACATCCCCTTCGCTCTGGACCCACGCCCTTCCTCCTCTTCACCAGGCAAATGCCTCCTTTTAGTCCCACTCGCATGCGGAGGTGCGGTAACCTCCATAAGGGAAGGGTCATCCGCCTCCACATTACCCCCAACCACTTTGCCACCCACACGTTTAGACTTCTTTCCCCCCTTCCGAGCCACCACAACTCCCCCCTGGGCCCCAGCAGGTGCAGTCTGCACCACACTGGAGCCAAACTCACCCGATTGCACTTTCTTCGCTCGGGCAGCCCTATCCCTCTCCTTCTTCTTATTATGCTTCCCCTGCTTCTCCCAAAACCCCCCCTCAACACTCCCCTCCTCCTGCGCCCCACCTCCATCCACCGCCACAGGCGCAAGACGTAGGGGACGTGGGGGGCTTGGGCTCTCACTGCCCAGGGTCCCCAAAGCGGAACCTCTGGACCCAGAAGGCTTAGCACTGCCGCCCCGGGTCACCAAGGCAGAACTGGCAACCTCAGCCGGGTCAGCAGTACCACCCCGCGCCGCTGAGGTTTGACCAGCCACCCCAGATGGGCCAGCAGCGCTTTCCTGGGCCACTACACTAGAACCTCTAGCAGTGCCCCCGCGAAAAAGACACTCCCTACGGAGATGTCCAAATTCGCCGCACGCATGACACCGTGCCTTTCCCCAACTCCAACGCACGGTTCTGGGTACACCCTTATGCACCACCTCAAAACTCCCCTCGGCACCATCCCCCTCACCCACCTTCATGAACACCCTCCTCTTGAAACTGAAGACCCCTTTTTCCTCCGGGTCCCCCCCGGGATGCAAGAGACGAAAACATTTAGACCGCACCTCCCCAAACTTGGACAGGTGTGGAATAAGCACTGCATCCGAAAAATAAGTGGGGCAGCTCCGCAGGAGAACCGGTCTCACCCTGGATACCCACGGATCCACCTGTACGTGGACCCCCCCCACTGAGATCCCCTCCTCCAACGCTCGGGCCACACACTCCCGGGTCTTAAGTATCATCTCCACCTTTCCCCTTTCGAGCTCAGAAGAGACAATAGCCCCCCTCCCAAGAAGTTCATTCATGGCCTTCGTAATTACCCCCCTAGACATCATAGGCCCAGTTTGAACAGAAATACCAAAACTGTCCCCATCCAAGTCAACATGAGGCTCAAGCTCAGATGGCCTCGCACCCGCCACTGATGCCGTCGCTGCGTAGGTCCGGACCTTCGGCCGCGCCCCTTCCATCGCCATCCTCACAGAGGCACAAACCAGCTCCAAGCACCTCAGCAGCACAGCTCCAAGTTAAGTCCCAGAGACAGTCACAGTCAAAGACAGGCAGCAGAAAACAGAAACCTCCAGCTGAAGCAGGAAAGTCCCCAGGTTCATCCACAGCCAAGAGCAGCTTACGGGAAACTCGATCCCAGTCGCGCTGGACGCAAAAGTACCTTCTTCACATTAAGCCAGGCAGCCGCACTGAGCAAAATGACTTTAGGGCAGAGAAGCGGAGCCAAAAACGACAAAGACACCGCACAACTTCAGCCCACGGAGATCACAGGCACTCTTGGCAATCTGCCAACGCCAACCGCACCCTCGACAATGTGGAGAAACTCAGGAATCTTCACACAGATGGAGGCTCCCCAGACCAGAGAAAAGCTTCAACAGCCCAACAATAAGTTGAACTATGAAGCCCCCCTGGGTCTGTGCCCTCTCCAACGGCAAAATCCTGGAAAGGCTGCTCCAATCCTTCTCAACTGCAGAGCTGAGAAGAAAACACGACCTCTCTCTCTCTCTCTCTCTCTCTCTCTCTCATTTTCTCTCTCTCTCCTTCTCGCCCCTTCTCTCTCCTTCTCTCCCTCTCCCCATTCTCTCCCTCTCCCCATTCTCCCTCTCTCCCTTCTTTCTCTCTCCCTCCATTCTCTCTCTCCCTTCTCTATCCCTCCCTCCCAGCCACGGCTCCACCCCTCTCTCTCCTCGGGGAGACGCGGTGATCAATAGATGGATGGCCGGGCCACTGATACTAGCCAGTGCCTCCCCAGCCATTGTCCTCAACGCACGTCACTGCCACACACCCACACTCACTGACACACACACCCATCCACTCGCACACCCACTCACACTCACACACATCCACATACCCACCCACTCACCCACTGCGGCCACTGCTGCCGATCTTCACTGCCTCCCCGGGGCCATCGACGCTAACCTGTCAGCAGCTGCACACAGACCCCCAACTTGATAACTTACGGCAAACTGACGTGTAAGTTCCCACGCTACCACAGAACCCGCAAAATAGCCCGCCGTACGGAACGTGTTGAGAGCTCGCTGCGGGCCGGATAAATCTTGTGGCGGGCCGGATGTGGCCCGCGGGCCATAGTTTGGAGACCCCCTGCTCTAAACTAAACTAAACTAAACTAAACATCCCCCCAAATCAGGGACCTTGACCGGACTAATTTTTAAAACAAAATATTTACGCCCAAGCTAGTAAACTCCACAATGTTGAGGTTATTGGTTGTGAACCATTTGTTGCCAATTAAAACTAACAGACGATCAATGTTTGGAACATTAAGCTGATGGATGTTAATATGCCTCTTGCGTATAACGAGTCTCTGCTGGTTCTATTTTAGTCGGTAAATTTATCAGTTTATCAGAGCTAAGTTTTTAATATCTCATACTATTATGAGTTACATTTTAGCTGGCACAGAGTCAACAATTTTTTTAGGCAGAAATGTTTTAAGCCACATGTTCATAGGAAGGTTGTGTTGACGAAGCCAAGTCTGTCAGAGATTTCATACAGGCAATAAATATCACCGCAAATGGGCTGGGAGAAGAAGGCAAACATTTCCTGGAGTCTGAAGGGGGAAAGTACAAATATGCAGAATGCAACCAACAAGTTGCCTGCATTTAAATTATCTGTGCCCCTTTAAGATGCTGCAAGTTTTGAAAATGAATTCACTTAATAAGGTTGTTTAAGTTCATTAAGCTTTGTTATAGGTTGTGACAGAGAAGCAAATTCAATATCCACAGTCAATTTTAGAGATACAGCACGGGAATGGGCCCTTCGGCCCACCGAGTCCACGTCAACTTAGCCGACAAACCTGTATGTCTTTGGAGTGTGGGAGGAAACCGGAGATCCCGGAAAAAATCTATGCAGGTCACGGACAAACTCCGTACAGACAGTACCCGTAGTCAGGATTGAACCAGCAGCAACTCTACCGCTGCACCACCAAGCCTTCCTAAATTCAGAGTAGATTCAAAATTCTATCACCAAGCCAGTCATACACCACCATGGACATTGCCCACCAGCCCCTCCCAGACCTCCCACTACCCAGTAGGGAATTCAGGATCAGTTTTCCCTATAATTGGTAATGAAAATCTGGAATCCCACCTCCCCATTCATTCCAGAAGACCACAGATGCTGCATGAGTTGGAGTATCCCTACACCACCAGATGATCTGGGGGGGAGGGTTCCAGCATTTAGTTCAAACTCAGATAAATACAATCAAGATATGGAGCCATCTTGGTCTATTTCAATGGTCCAAGTTCCAATGTTGAATATTCAAATTCTGGCCCATGTGGCACAGCAGTAGAGTTGCTACCCTATAGCAACAGATACTCCGGTTCGATCCTGACTACGGATGCTGTCTGTACATTTGTTCGTTCTCCCCATGACCTGAGATTTTAAAAATCACGTCTGCAATTTATCCCCTCCGATAAAGCATAAAAATAAGTTTAATTTGACACCTAATTCACTTTTATATCTTCAGTATTAAAAAAGTTATGGCCATTTTCATACTCGGAAATTAGAATCTTGTTCCCTATTGCTTTTCCATTGACTTAACACAAAAGCTGTGATCTAGAACAGTCAAAAGCCCATATTTTCCTTACAAATTAAGAGAACTGAAAGAAAATTTCAGTTATTATAGATTGAACCATTCTGAAACAAACATGAAACAATATTACTTGGATGACCTGAAATTAATGCATATAATTAGTTAGTTACCTAATTGTAGCTAGTTAAAAAATTCAGTTACTAGATCTAAACTTCTATCCATTTCTTAAGAAAATATTAACATTTATAAATAGCCTAAGTGTCCAAATAACATTCGCACACGAATTCACAATATAACATGATTTTCAAATCTCATTGTCATGAATTTATAGGCCAAATGGAAGGAATTTAATGTTTAATTCCCGTAAATTAATGGCCATTTAAATAATCTTGCAAGTGGGTTTTTGTGGGATGCGATTGATTGAAGCGTTGCGGTTGTAGTGAATTTGAACCCCATATCAGCAGGAAAAACACTGCTGGTTCGTATGGGGCCAAAATCACATTTTCGCCAAGGAAATTTTGATTAAAGTCATCCTAAGAAGCAAGTTTATATGTAAAATAAACGACTTACCTCATGTTTTGTCCCCTATATGAGATCCGTCCTGTTGTCAGCGTTGACGGCGTTAGAAGTTGCTTTTTAATTTTACTCTAGCGATTAAATTGTCCCACGATTTTTTTAAAAAAACTTCCGAGAACACAATTCGGAACGATTTTTCTCAGTCGCCAGAGAAAATATATCTCGGACAGGCAGGAGAAAACGGCAATTTAATCCCGCCCCCCCCCCCCAAAGGCGCCAAAGTCGCGCACACGGCCAGTGGCAGAACTGCAGTGCCGCTGAAGGTAAGTATTGTAACATACCTACTGAGTGGGTTTTCTCCGGGTATTCCATTTCCCCCTCACACTCCAAAGACGTACAGGTTTGTAGGCAAATGGGTTTGGTATAATTGTAACTTGTCCCTAGTGTGTGTAGTACAGTGTGGATGTGCGGGGATTGCTGGTCGGCACGGACTCAGTGGGCCGAAGGGCCTGTTTCCGTGCTGTATCTCTAAACTAGACCAAATGAAACAAGTACTATGATTCGTTGCTGTGCGTAGGGAACGCGGTGATTTTGGGAAAGTACGTGCTGGCCTTGACTCAGTACAGAAACTTTACATTTGTGATGTGACTGCATATGAGAAAAGGGATTCTTAGCCTCTCATCTCTCTTCCTTGCACAGATACCGCATGTCACATTATCAAGTCCATCCCAATTCATTAATTCCTTGAAATTTCTGTCGATGTTTTCCCTGACCTTTAAGGCAGTCCAACAAAACTGCTGCTTATCCATCTTGTTCCCGCTTCCACTGTTCACCTTGGCCTGTTCCACCTTCACTGTGCACTGTACACATCCAGATTCACCTCTTGCCAGGTTTAGATGTGGCTCCAAACTACACTCTGCAAGCCCATACAAACTACAAAGTAAAGATGATTAGATTTGTTTCAGTGATTTTAATTGAGGGATAAATGGGGAGAATTTGGAAAGAAGATAGACACAAAAAGCTGGAGTGACTCAGCGGGACAGGCAGCATCTCTGGAGAGAAGGAATGGGTGGCGTTTCAGGTTGAGACGCTTCTTCAGACTCACTTTGGACACAATTTCTTCGGAGAACTTGGAGCGGTGCAGTGACTTAGCTGGTGGAACTGATCCCTCACAGCACCAGACCCGGGTTCCATCCTGGCCTCGGTTGCTGTCTGGGGGGAGTCTGCACGTTCTCCCTGTGACTGCCTGGGTTTCCTCCGGGTGTACCAGTTTCCTCCCACATCCCAAAGACGTGCGGGTTCAATGGCTGTTGTAAATCGCCCCGAATGTGCAGTGAGTATATGTGAAAGTGGGGTAACTTAGAACCGTGGCACAGCGGTAGAGTTGCTGCCTTACAGCGCCAGAGACCTGGGTTCCACCCTGTCTACGGGTGCTGTCTGTACGGAGTTTATACCATCCCCCAGCAACCCGTGTGGGTTTTCTCTGGCTGCTCCGGTTTCCACCCACACTCCAAAGATGTACTGAATGGCGGCCAATTAGGAAAAGGGGAGATGCAACGAGACCTGGGTGTCATGAAAGTAATTGCAGGTGCAGCAGGCAGTGAAGAAAGCGAATGGTATGTTGTCATTCATAGCAAAAGAATTTGAGTACAGGAGCAGGGAGGTTCTACTGCAGTTGTACAGGTTCTTGGTGAGGCCACACCTGGAGTATTACGTACAGTTTTGGTCTCCTAATCTAAGGAAAGACATTATTGCCATAGAGGGGGTACAGAGAAGGTTCACCAGACTGATTCCTGGGATGGCAGGACTTCCATATGAAGAAAGACTGGATAGACTCGGCTTGCACTCGCTGGAATTTAGAAGATTGAGGGGGGATCTTATAGAGACTTACAAAATTCTTAAGGGGTTGGACTGGCTAGATGCAGGAAGATTGTTCCCAATGTTGGGGAAGTCCAGAACAAGGGGTCACAGTTTAAGGATAAGGGAGAAGTCTTTTAGGACCGAGATGAGAAAATCATTTTTCACAAAGAGAGTGATGAATCTGTGGAATTCTGTGCCACAGAAGGTAGTTGAGGCCAGTTCATTGGCTATATTTAAGAGGGAGTTAGATGTGGCCCTTGTGGCTAAAGGGATCAGGGGGTATGGAGAGAAGGCAGGTACAGGATAGTGAGCTGGATGATCAGCCATGATCATATTGAATGGCAGTGCAGGCTCGAAGGGCCGAATGGCCTACTCCTGTACCTATTTTCTATGTTTCTATGTTTGTAGGCTAATTGACTAGGGTAAAAATAACAAATCATTGCCAGTGTGTGCGGGATAGTGTACGTGTGCAGGGATTGCTGGTCGGAGTAACTCGATGGGCTGAAGGGCCCGTTTCCACACTGCATTGCCAAACTACACTAAAGTAAACTAGTGAGAACGGGTGATCATTGCTCAGCATGGACTCAGTGGGCTGAAGGGCCTGTTTCTATGCTGTATCTCGAAGGACCTAGTCAATTTGCACACTCTTTGAGATATGGGTAAAGGATATATTTTCATTGGGGTGAGACAGGATCAGCATCGAGATGAACCTTCTCTGCCAGAAGAAATAAGCACAGATCTGTGTAATCTATATTTGCTCTTCCAAATAAGGTTACATTTATTTTCTGTGATCACAGCAGTTGACAGCAGTGTGTGAGAGTCTCAGTTGGTGTTTCATCCTATAAATAGCACGGTGCTGGAGCATCAAGCTGAATTGTAATCTTCAGGCTCTGAGTTGGTTTCAACCATAGACCTTTCAATTTGTTGAGAAATCCAACGCAGTAACAGGTCCTCAAGCCCACCGAGTCCTCATCGGCCATCGACCACTCATTTACAATGGTTCGATGGTTCTTCAGTGTCATGTGTGCGCTGCACAGTGACATTCCTGTTGCTTCGCTCACGTATGCGCAGTCGCCACATTGTAGTGGCATTTACAAAAAGGAAAAGTCTGGTCCGCGGTCTGGATGTACTGGAGTGCCCCTGATACAGGTAAGCCCCAGTCACTACAGGGCCTCCTCCATGACCCTTGACTAGCTCGGCTCGTGAACCGATGTCCCTCTCCTCGCCCAACCATCTTGGTGACCCGGAGGGGCCTCCTGCCGCCGACTTTGAAGGCGCTGGAGGCAATATTGCAGCGCCCGAGACCCGGGTTCGATCCTGACTACTGATGCTGTCTGTACGGAGTTTGTACGTTCTCCCCGTGATCTGCGTGGGTTTTCTCCGAGATCTTTGGTTTCCCTTCACACTCCAAAGACATACAGGCTTGTAGGTTATTTGGTTGGCTTGATGTAATTGTAAATTGTCCCTAGTGTGTGTAGGATAGCTTTAGTGTGCGGGGATCACTGGTTGGTGCGGACCTGGTGGGCCGAAGGGCCTGTTTCCACACTGTATCTTTAAACTAAACTCACCTATATGATGGCATATACCTTCAGCTTCCACAGATGCTCGAGTCGCTGAGTTCTCTCAGGCTTCATACAGACTCATAGTCTTACAGCAAGAAAACAAAGCTCTTTAGACCATCTCGGCTTTGTAGGATGATGCTGGACAATGGCTGGCATGGACGATGGGCCGAAGGGTCTGTTTTCATGCTATATCTTAAGGACTAAGTAAATGCCACACTCTTTGAGATATGCCGTCGTTGATCCCATTTGCCTGTGTTTGGCTCATATATTCCTATTAAAAAAACTTCAACATAGAAACATAGAAATTAGGTGCAGGAGTAGGCCATTCGGCCCTTCGAGCCTGCACCGCCATTCAATATGATCATGGCTGATCATCCAACTCAGTATCCCGTACCTGCCTTCTCTCCATACCCTCTGATCCCCTTAGCCACAAGGGCCACATCTAACTCCCTCTTAAATATAGCCAATGAACTGGCCTCAACTACCCTCTGTGGCAGAGAGTTCCAGAGACCCACCACTCTCTGTGTGAAAAAATTCCTTCTCATCTCGGTCCTAAAGGATTTCCCACTTATCCTTAAGCTGTGACCCCTTGTCCTGGACCTCCCCAACATCGGGAACAATCTTCCTGCATCTAGCCTGTCCAACCCCTTAAGAATCTTGTAAGTTTCTATAAGATCCCCTCTCAATCTCCTCAATTCTAGAGAGTAGTTCTATATTTCTATAGTAGTTCTACATATTCTATATTTGGCCCATCTCTGTCTAAACCTTGTGTAGAAAGAAACTCCAGATGCTGGATTATCGCGAGGATGGGCACAAAGTGATGGAGTAAGTCAGCGGGTCCGGCAGCATCTCTGGAGACAAGGGATGGGGTGACATTTCGGATCGGGACCTTCTTTCACCTCTGCATGCTCTCCAGAGATGCCGCCCGACCCACCGAGTTACTTCAACACTTTGTGTCTATCTTCTCTCTAAATCTTCCATATTTCTGTTCCAGATGCCAGCATCAGATGCCAGGTTTGCCCTCTTCCTGCCCCGTGGGAAGCCAGAGATGCTGCCTGTCCCGCTGAGCTACGCCAGCATTTTGAGTCTCTCTCCACACTAACCCCCCCCAAACACACACACACATACACACACACTACACACATACACTACACACATATACACACACACACACACACACACAGACACATACTACACACACACTACACACATACACTACACACACACACAGACACACACACACTACACACACACTACACACATACACTACACACATATACAGACACACACACACTACACACACACTACACAGACACACACATACACAGACACACACACACATACACAGACACACACACACTACACACACACTACATAGACACACACTACACACATACACAGACACACACAGACAGACACACACACTACATACACACACCGCCGTGGCGCCTCGGCTCACAGACTGCGGCAGTGGGAAGGGAAGGGACGGAGCCCACGGCCGGGCATTTATTTCCCTTTTAAGGGAGGATACATTGAAGGCGGCGATGCTGGGGCGGATCGCAGGATGGCGCTGAGCGACGGGTCTATTCTTCCCTCCCTCCCTCCCTCCAAGACTGTGAAACAAACCATTAGGCGAGAGGAGGGAGGGAGGGAGGGAGAGGCGGATTGAGGGTGGGTGATCGGCTGCCTGGGCGTTTGGCGGCGGGGATGCAGATGGGAGGCTGAGGCTGAGGCTGCTGCTGCGGGACACGGAGGCTGCTGCCCGGGCGATGTCCCTGTGACCATGTCGCTCCTTGCGGCGCTGGCACTCAGCCTGCTGGGCTTGTGGAGCTGCGGGCTGCGGGCAGCGCTGGGCAAAGCGCTCGGCGTTCACGGTGAGTGCCCCATGTACAATGCAATGCAGCGCAGACACACACACTGGCCCTGTCCTGCCCTCCACGCCGGGCGGCCGCTCTCAACGCTACCCCAGGGCCAAAAGCAACCCCGCTCGGGGGGGTTTGAACGCACAATAGGGCTCCGGCGGCCGCCACGGTGCGAGGAGTGAACAATGACCACCGGCAGGACAGGGACTGGGATCATCATGTGGGGCCGGGACTGGGAGAGGAGGAGGGGGCGAGGGGATACAGCGTCCTTCATTCATTGAAACCAAAGGGGGAAAGGGATACTCTTGATTTTGTGTTGTTTTTGAAGCTATGTGTGCCTTGGGCGGGGCTGCGGGTCACGGTTTGGCCGGGATTCACCAGCTGGGATGGGGCAGGGACGGGGGAATTTCACCGAGAACCCCAACCCCCTTGTTGGATTTGTCAAAAGGGTGTGTGAGCAGCGGCTCTCTCTTCTCTGCATTTGTGTGATGGCTTCTCCGTGTGTGTGTGTGTGTCCGACGTAGCCAACCCCACATCTGAGCATTGGAGCGAATTTTGTAAACAGCAACTCCTCTTCATTATACATTCTGGGGCGAGGAGTGTAGAGGTGGGCAGAACTGCAGTGGGGGACCCAGGCTAGCAACTAGTTTCCTGCCTTCTCCCCATAACCCCGACAGCCGTACTAATCACGAATCTGACAATTTTAAATTAAGTTTTAGCATGATCATCGACACTTCTGAAGAAGGGTCTCGACCCCAAATATCACCCATTCCTTCTCCCCAGAGATGCCGCCTGTCCAGCATTTTGTGCCTTATCTTTGGTTTAAACCAGCATCTGCAATTCCTTCCTCCACGTTCAGATCTGAATCTGAATCTGAATCTTAGCAGGGTCATGAATGATTCGGTGGTCAAGGCTCATTTAATGGTTCGATGGGCAGATCAACCGTGATCTGATTCCTTGCATCAAATTGACTCTGTGACTCAGACTGCTGAACTCTCAGATACGGGACAACCCCAATAGTCAGTGTCACCTCAGTGTTTAAATAAATCAGTTTGCGTCCCTTCCAGTTGATGACAAATAACAGGCCTCTAATCCTGGAATTGGTCATTTTAAATTGATTCCAAATATGTTGAGCTATGTCAAGATTAAAAATGGTTCCAGTGGTAGTCATGGTTTTACTTTGCTGATAAAATGCTATAATTAGTTCAGGGGCTGTGTTTGTGTTCAGTGATAGGGGCAGAATCAAGATCAAGTCTACTCCACCATCCAATCATGGCTGATCTATCTTCCCCTCTCAACCCCATTCTCCTGCCTTCTCCCCATAACCCCTGACACCCGCACTGATCAAGAATCTGCCCATTGTATGCTGTAAACTAAGTTTCAGCATGAGCAGGGGACAGCTAATTACGAATGATACTGTTTGATCAGCCCATGATCCATTGACCAGCAGGACATGTTTGATGGGCAGAGTGGCCACCTCCCTACTCCCATGCCGTAAGTTTGATTAAAAATCATTCTCCCCAAATCTTAATTTTTGTGAGCTGCCTTCCTCCACTTTTGAAGAAGGGTTCTGACCCAAAACATTACCTATCCTTGCCCTCGAGATACTGCCTGCCCCGGAGTTACATCAGCACTTTGTGTCCAATATCCACAGTTCCTTCTGTCTCCTGTCCTCTGCTTCCGCTCTTTCCCACCCCGATTCCAAAACTCCTGTGTTCACCAATAACATGACAGTTGGTTCCTTGACACAGACAAGGCCCTAGGTCCTCTTAAATGAATATATTGTTGGAAATACAGGCTATATCGCTTTTCAGTCCCTCCCTTTCCATCAATTCACCGTGATCTGATTTTGCGCATCAAATTTATTTTGTGACTCAAAATGTATTTTGTGAACTGTCAGAAATGGGATAGGATGATCTGAGACACAAAACTGCCCAAGATTCCAGCATCTGCAGTTGCTTGTGTTTACAGGTATATCTCTCCCCCATTATGGAGAGACAACCTGTTGGCGTTATTCCAGGTTGGCTCATTGAGGAAGTAAATAGCAGGGCAAATGAAGGAGAGTCAGTCATAAGGTCACAAGTGCTAGGAGCAGAATTGGGCCATTCAGTTCTTCAAGTCTACTCCCCCATTCAATTATCTCTTCCCCCTAACCCCATTGGAGTCATAGAGTGATACAGTGTGGAAACAGGCCCAACTCGCTCACACTGGCCAACAATGTCCCACTTGCCTGTGCTTGGTCCATATCCCTCCAAACCTGTCCTATCCATGTACCTGTCTAACTGTTTCTTAAATGATGGGATAGTCCCAACCTCAACTACCTCCTCTGGCAGCTTGTTCCATACACCCACCGCCCCTGTGTGAAAAGGTTACCCCTCGGATTCCTAATAAACCTTTTCCCCTTCTCCTTGAACCTATGACCTCTGGTCCCGGATTCCCCAACTCTGGGCAAAAGACTCTGCATCTACCCGATCTATTCCTCTCATGATTTAGTATACCTCTATAAGATCTCCCCTCATCCTCCTGCGCCCATGGAATAGAGACCCAGCCTACTCAACCTCTCCCTATAGCTCACACCCTCTAGTCCTGGCAACATTGTAAATCTTTTCTGAACCCTTTCAAGATTGACAATATCTTTTCAATAACATGGTGCCCTGAACTGAACACAGTAATCTAAATGCATCTTATACAACTTCAACATGGCCTCCCAACTTCTATACAATACTCTGACTGACGAAGGCCAAAGTGCCAAAAGCCTTTTTGACCACCTTATCTACCTGCCACTTGACCTTCAAGGAACCATGCACCTGTACTCCTAGATCCCTCTGCTCCACAACACTACCCAGTGACCTACCATTTACTGTGTAGGTCCTGCCCTTGTTCGACGTCCCAAAATGCAACACCTCACACTTTTCTGTATTCCTCCGCCCACCTGGCCAATCGATCCAGATCCTGCTGCAATTTTTCACAACCATCTTCACTATCTTGCTAATCTTGCCCTGTATGTTCTCATCCAAATCATTGATGTGGATGACAAACAGTAACGGGCCCAGCACCGAACCTTGAGGCACACCACTAGTCACAGGACTCCAGTCTGAGAGGCAACCTTCCACCATCCCCATCTGCTTCCTTCCATGGAGCCAATTTGCTTCCATTCAGCTATCTCTGCTTGGATCCCATGCGATCCAACGTTCCAGAGCAGCCTACCAGTACACTTTTAAAAACATTCCACTTCAATACATTTTAAAAATAACATTCTCCTGCCTTTTCCCCATAACCCATACGAATCAGGAATCTATTTCTGCCTTAAAAATATCCATTGACTTGGCCTCCTTCTGTGGCAATGAATTCCACAGATTCACCGCCCTCTGACTAAAGAAATTCTTCATCATCTCCTTCCTAAAGGAAGTCTAATTCTGGGATTATGACCTCTAGACCTAGACTCTGCCACCAGTGGAAACAGAATGGGGTTAAGAGGGAGAGATAGATCAGCTATGACTGATTGGCAGAGTAGGCTTCATGGGCCGAATGGCCTAATTCTGCTCCTATCACTTAGGAACGTATGAAAGCCCTATACAATTGGAAGAAAAGCTTTCTTGCCTTTGTACCCTGACCTTCCACATCCTCCCTCGTGCAATGAAATCCAGCACTCCATTTGTCTTCCTGGCTGTGTACGTTATCTCTTGACTAACTGACTTGTTTCTGGTACAAGGACAGCAGATCCTTTTTGCTGAGGATGGAATGCTTTCCTTTCCTTCCCCCAGCAGAGACCATCCCCTTCTCTGCAGTCAATTTCCGGGCGACTGGCTGTGTTCGGTCGGGAAGCGAACTGCATTTGTGCTGCTAGCGTCAGATTGAAAGTGGCGACAAGATAATATTGTGCGATTGTGTTCCTTTCACACAAGGATAAATGGAAAAGCACAATGAGTTATATATTTGAAGGCTTGGTCGTGCAGCAATGGATTGGCTTCTGCCAGCATCCTTTCATTGCACCATTTTCCACTTTCTGCTTTTGCTGCCAGCTAGTTATTGGGGCGTCCTGCACCACCGAGTCTCTTTGCAATGCTGTCAACGTAAGCTGGGCTTTTGTTGCGGGGTCACACATTATTTTATAGATTTGGGGGTCAGAGCAAGCACAGCACAGTGGGGTAACGATTATGGCGGCAGATTGCTAACCATGAGGACTTTAGAATTCAGATCTCGGCTGTTTGAGAGCGAAGATAGATACAAAAATCTGGAGTAACTCAGCGGGTCAGGCAGCATCTCTGGAGAAAAGGAATAGGGAGGTTTCGGGTCGAGATCCTTCTTCAGACTATTCCTTTTCTACAGATACGCTGCCTGACACGCTGAGTTACTCCAGTGTTTGTGTCTATCTTCACTCTCGAACTTTTTCGGTGTAAACCGGCATCTGCAGTTCCTTCCTACACAGAGAGCGAGTCTCATCAAATGATTAAATTGGTATTGTGAAATTGTTGGAAGAGGGTGAAAAAATCCAGCTACCTCATGAATCTTTTTTCGAGGGGGTGGGGAAGTGAGTCTGGCCTGTGAGCAACATCAGTACATGCCACCTTGGTTGACCCTGAAACAGCTGTATCAACAGCTAGGTTGCGTTGCACCAAGGCGACACAGTGTAGGCATGCATGTCTGCTTTAGCAACAGCAACCACAGCCTGGGATTCAGCTTAAGCTATCCTGATCTACGCAGGAATCCATCGAGGTGCAATCCCGAGCGGAAATTGCTCCCGTGAATTCCAATTGTACCGAGCCTCCGTTATGCCTCAGCTATTTGGAAGCTGAGTCTGCAGCTTTTTTCTATTGAACAGCTGAGTTCCAAAGAATAAGCTTTTACTTTTAATATCTAACCTCCAGGATATTTATTTTGAGAAAAGGCCAGTCTGCTACTAATAGGAAATTGGTTTTAGTATAGAGATACAGCGCAGAAACAGACCCTTCGGCGCACCGAGTCCGCACCGACCAGCGATCCCCACACATTAACACTATCCTACACACACTAGAGACAATTTTACATTTATACCAAGCCAATTAACCAACAAACCTGTACGTCTTTGGAGTGTGGGAGGAAACCGGAGATCTTGGCGAAATCCCATGCAGGTCACGGGCAGAACGTACAAACTCCGTACAGACAGCACCCGTGGTCAGGATGAGATGCTGTAAGGCAGCAGCTCCTTCTGCAGTGCCACCATGCCATCCATGCGTATCTAATATCTAACATCCAGCACTTTTATCCAGTCAGCTAATAATAGGAAATTTCAACAAAATCAAAATCAAATGATTATATTGTAAAGTTATTTGGCACAGAAGCAGACCCTTCTGCCCACCATGTCGGTACTAACCCTCAAGTACCTATCCATACTAAACCCACTTGCTGGCACTTGGTCCGTATCTCCGGTACTTTGGCAATCCGTGCTCGTTCAGATACTCTTAAATGCCAAATATGCACTTTTGCAGTAAAAGGTAAACTGACCAATTAGTCTTCAAAGCCGTTACCAAACTGAGACCTAGCTGGTGGGATTCTTATTATTTCCATTCAGGGTCTATTTAAAAAGCACTTCCCAATTCAGCTGAAGCGCAGCAGGTAGGACCCAATGGATTATGCAAATAAAATCATCTGATATGCATGATTTACATTCAGCTGTTGATACCAAGTGTGAACACTGGGCGACAAAGCTTCAGGGCGTTTATCCTTGTATAAAGAAGCAGTTTGGTGCTTTTGAAATTCAAGTTTTTTAGTTTTAGCAATATAGAAACATAGAAAATAGGTGCAGGAGTAGGCCATTCGGCCCTTCGAGCCTGCACCACCATTCAATATGATCATGGCTGATCATGCAACTCAGTATCCCGTACCTGCCTTCTCTCCATACCCCCTGATCCCTTTAGCCACAAGGGCCACATCTAACTCCCTCTTAAATATAGCCAATGAACTAGCCTCAACTACCTTCTGTGGCAGATAATTCCATAGACTCACCACTGTCTGTGGCTAACCTGGATTTCACTCAGTTCCTCCACCTTATTTGACCGCCGGTCCACTGCTATTTCCGGCAGATTATTTATGGCTTCCTTAGTGAAGACAGAACCAAAGTAGTTATTCAATTGGTCTGCCATGTCCTTGTTCCCCATGATCAATTCACCTGTTTCTGACTGCAAGGGACCTACATTTGTTTTAACTAATCTCTTTCTCTTCACATATCTATAAAAACTTTTGCTATCAGTTTTTATGTTCACTGCTAGTTTTCTTTCATAATCTATTTTCCCTTTCCTAATTAAGCCCTTTGTCCTCCTCTGCTGAACTCTGAATTTCTCCCAGTCCTCTGGTTGGCTGTTTTTTCTGGCTAATTTGTATGCTTCATCTTTTGTTTTTATACTATCCCTGATTTCCCTTGTTATCCATGGATGCACTACCTGCCCTGATTTATTCATTTGCCAAACTGGGATGAACAATTTCATATGGCATGAAACAGGCGGTCTGGCCACACTCACCATCGATCGCCTGGTCACACTAGTTTTATATCATCCCATTTCTCATCCACTCCCGACACACGAGGGGTGATTTTATTTTGAGGCCAAGTAACCTACAAACCCGCATGTCTTTGAGATATGGGAGGAAACCCATGTGGTCACAGGGAGAACGTGCAAACTCCGCACAGACAGCACCCAAAATCAGGATCGAACTCTGGTCCCTGGTGTGGTGAGGCAGCATCTCTGGCAACTTGGTTGGAGGAGTCAACCTCATCTCTATTGATCTCACCATTTTAGTTTTAGTGGAACCAGAGGACAATTGCTGAACCTATTTAATGGGAATCCAGCCAACACCAGCTTGTATTGAGTAGCTGACACCTGGGAACCATCACCGTACACAAGTACTGACTCTGACAGTTTCCCCATTATTCAACAAGAACTGCAATGAAAACTATTTAATTGATCAGAGAACGTAACTGAAGCAAGTTTTTAAATTGGTCCATGTCTATCAAGTATTGATTGAACGTTGCAGCAAGGAAACAGGCCCTTCAGCCCACCGAGTCCATGCCAACCATTGGTCATCTGTTCACACTAGTTCTATGCTATTCCACTTTCACATCAATTTCCTACACATTAGGATCAATTTAAAGAGGGCAATTAACCCACAAACCTGCACGTCTTTGAGATGTGGGAGGAAACCGGAGCGCCGGAACGTGGTCACAGAGAGAACGTGCAAACTCCACACAAACAGTACCTGAGATTGATATTGAACCCGGGCATCGGGTGCTGTGAGTTAAGGGGTTGGACAGGCTAGATGCAGGAAGATTGTTCCCGATGTTGGGGAAGACCAGGACAAGGGGTCACAGCTTAAGGATAAGGGGGAAATCCTTTAGGACCGAGATGAGAAGGACTTTTTTCACACAGAGAGTGGTGGGTCTCTGGAACTCTCTGCCACAGACGGTAGTCGAGGCCAGTTCATTGGCTATATTTAAGAGGGAGTTAGATGTGGCCCTTGTGGCTAAGGGGATCAGAGGGTATGGAGAGAAGGCAGGTACGGGATACTGAGTTGGATGATCAGCCATGATCATATTGAATGGCGGTGCAGGCTCGAAGGGCTGAATGGCCTACTCCTGCACCTAATTTCTATGTTTCTATAAATCAGCAACTTTACCAGCTGCACCACTGTGCTGCCTAATGGTCCCAAATTGACAGGTTGTTTGCACTTCTGCACGTGGGACTACTATCTCCATGCTCTAATTAGACCTTTCATGATCTTAAAAATATCTATCAAGTTCAACTCTGCCTGAAATTTTTTCTCTTGGTGGAAAATAATTCTAATCTCTGCAGAAGTTCCTGACGGCTGCATACTCTAGGCTCTGATATCTTCCCTGTGAATCTCTTTTGTACTTTTTTCTCGTGCCTCTATATCCTTTTCCCAAGATGATGACTAGTTCTGTTGAAGGGTAGTCCAAGTGTTGTCAAGGCACAATTCCTTGTCAACATTGTCCTTAGATTTAAACTGCATGCCTTTAGAAATGAGTCGCCTTGCTTTCATGGCCTCTAGTGCACTCCCAAACCTTTGCTCCTCATTCTTCCTAACAATGGTTCAATGGATATTTATTGTCACATATGCAATTAAACATTACATAAAAACGAAGAAAATAGGAGCAGGAGTAGGTCATTTGGCCCTTCGAGCCAGCACCGCCATTCAATATGATCATGGCTTATCATCTAAAATCAGTACCCCGTTCTTGCTTTCTCCCCATATCCCTTGATTCCTCTCTCTTGAAAACACCCAGTGAAATTAATTCCACAGTGAAATTAAATCTGCATATAATGGTGCCATATGTGGCGCCATTTCATTAAGTTCAAAGTCTTGATTCCCGCGGTTTTGTTCCACCGGAGTGGCTTCCGACCCCCTCCATCGCCCATGACCCGCTCGGACCATGAATCCCTCTCTTCTCCTTGTCGGCCATCTTGTATCCCAGGGCAACCGCTTGCAGCCTACTTTAAAGGCTCTGGAGGCATTACTCTGGTTCACCCTCCCAACAAGACTACATTCTCGTTATTGAACTATTCAGTTGTTTCTTTTGTTCTTCCAACTTAAATACTCCGTTTCGCACGACCGTCTCGCACGACCTGTGCTTCGCATCGTTATTTTATCCTCATTTTCTTTTCATTTGCTGCCAACTTACTTTTGATGTCGGCAGCAAAGTGAGAGGTTGTACTTTGATTCCAGCGTCTAAATTATGCAACTCGCAAATAACCCTCATCCCAACACTCCTTCTACCTCCTTCCACTTGTTGCCAGTTGCTGTAGCTGCCTGCAACTCTCTTGGGTGTAGAGGGTTTATCTTGTCTACATTTGATGTGTTTATCAATTATCTTTCCTCTTGCTCGTTAAATGCAATTCATGTTCTGGCATTTATTTTAGGTAATATTATTTTCTTGGTAAGTTTATGTGCGAGGAACTATTTCTGCAATTTCGCCGACTCAGTTCGCGAGTTTATCTAATGACTCCGTTTCCATCTAGATTTTGCCGCTTATATTTGTGTTTTTAAACTCCTTTGTAATCTATATTTCACACATCTTTATTTTACTTTTTTTCTATCCATTCTGAATGATGGTTTGTCACCCACTCTTTTGGTGTCTAGGCTCATGATATATACATCTGTAGGCTCATGGAGCAAGGGAACAGGGCCTTTGACCCACCAGTCACGCAACAACCTATTTATAATAATCCTATACTAATTTCATTTTATTCTCCTCGCATTTGTCCCAACATCGGCCTCAGATTCTAACACTGACCTACATACTAGAGGCAATTTAGTGGTCGGTTAAGGATGGCATGGTGGCGCAGCGGTAGAGTTGCTGCCTTACAGCCCCAGAGACCCAGGTTCAATCCTGACTGGGGGTGCCTCTCTGTGTGGAGTTTGTACATTCTCCCCGTGACCTGCGTGGGCTTTTTCTGAGATCGTTGGTTTCCACTGGCACTCCAAGGACGTATAG
This sequence comes from Raja brachyura, assembly GCA_963514005.1. The sequence goes on from OY740812.1 coordinate 30,050,011, forward strand.
GTTTATAGGTTAATTGGCTTAGTATAAATGTTTTAAATAAATGTCCCTAGTGTGTGTGGGATAGTGCTAATGAGCAGGGATCGCTGGTCAGTGCGGACTCAGTGGGCTGAAGGACCAGTTTCCGCGCTGTATCTTTAAACTAAACAAAACTATGCTACCAATCAATAGTTTAACTTTTAATCCTTCAATCTTTCTCCATCTGTGGCAATTTATTATTGACTTGTTCTTGCCCATTTCATAAAATGTGCTCATCCTGCAATCTAATGACCAGTTTCTCTTTTTTGAAGAAGTATTCCTTATTGCTAGTCCCTTATCTAGTTCACCTTTGTTGGTTCCAATCTCATCCTCTTTTTTTCTTCACCAGTTAGTTACTTTGCGAACACTCTCCTTCCACTTCCAATGTGTTTGCCATTATATCTGTTTTCTAAGAAATAAGTGATCACTAGATGATAATGTGAGCTGTGACAATCTGACAGTGTTCCAGGAGACACAAACAGCAGATACCAGTTCACAAAAACAGGACTCGGAGTGCGGGAGTAACTCAAAGGGTCAGGCGGCATCTCTGGAGAACGTCGATAGGTGATATTCCGGGTCAGGACACCGTTGTCTGATTCAGAGGGGTTAAATAATGTCTCCAGAGACTTGGGCACAAGAACCACAATGTAGGCAGAAACGTCTCTCAAGTCAAGAGTGTTTGAATGTCATATGCCCTGGACAGAACAATGACATTCTTACTTGCAGTAGCACAACATGGTACTCCGTAAACAATATAATTTAAAAAAATCATCGTGCACACATACACACATGTACATACATACACGTGCATACATACGTTCACTGACATACACACTCACGAACCCACTCATGTACACACTGACGTACACACTCACGAACACACAAAAGGACACGTACACAAACACAGACACATATATATATATAATTTGTATATTTATGTGAAATCAAAGATAGATTCAGTCTGAAGAAGGTTCTCGACCCGACATATATATTATATATATGTGTATATATATATACACATATATATTATATATATATATACAAACAATAATAGTAAGTAGGTTGTGAAATGTTGTCCCATCAAGGTTACGTAGATGGAATGTGGGATTACCGGAGGTTTTTTTGATATCCTGTTGGTGTGAATGACATAAATTCTATGACATACTAGTCTCATGTTGAGGGGGTTGTGAATCCTGAAACACGTCCCATTTGTCCACCAGGGCATGTAAGAGATCTAGTGGCTTTATTTCTGACCAATATTTTTTCCTCATCCTCCAGAACAGGAGCACACTTGCCTCATTGTTTGTGGGACCTTGATGTTGGCAGATTGGTCGGCACCTTCAGTACATGATACATGGACTGTTTTACAATAATATGTGATTTGCTTTGAAGTATTTCTGAATGTGCTTCAGTTGTGGAGGGTGTTAGGGGTTATGGAGAGAAGGTAGGAGAATGGGGTTAGGATGGAGAGATAGATCAGCCATGATTGAATGGCGGAGTAGACTTGTTGGGCCGAATGGCCTAATACTGCTCCTATCATGAATTTACTACAAAATGCAAGATGTTTCTTTCGATGCACGTGTCGTTTTTGCGGCTCTGACCACTGGGGAACACTTGTTTTGATTCCTCTGTTTATCGATTAAAACTTTCAATGATGAGATGATCTATTGGGCTCGGGAAAAGAGTTTAATTGTGCAAATGATCCTCAAAAATTAAATTCTTGTTGTTCAGGATGAATAATGGGAAGCATTTAAAAGACATTTGTAGGTATATGGATAGGAAAGGTTTAGTGGGATATGCAGGCAAGTGGGACTAGACTAGTATAGATGTGGCATCTTGGTTGGCATAGGCAGGTTGGACCGAAGGGTCTCTATAACATATGACGAGCCTTTGACGGCCTGTACTCGCTGGAGTTTAGAAGGATGAGGGGGAACGTCATTGAAACTTACCGAATAGTGAAAGGTCTGGATCGAGTGAATGTGAAGAGGATGTTTCCACTGGTGGGAAAGTCTAGGACCAGAGGTCACAGCCTCAGAATATAAGGACATATCTTTAAAAATGAGACGAGGAAGAATTTATTTAGTTAGCGGGTGGTGGATCTGTAGAATTAATTACCACAGATGGATGAGGAGGACAATTCATTGGGTATTTTTCAGGCAGAGATTGAGAGATTCTTGATTAGTACGGATGTCAGGGGTTACGGTGAGAGTGCAGGAGAATGGGGTTGAGAGGGAAAGATAGACCCGCCATGATAAAATGGTGGAGTAAACTAATTGATGAATGGCATTATTCTGCTCCTATGACTTACGACACTCCAACACTTAAAATGAACAGTAATTGGAGTTACCAGTATTTTAAAAAGTTGGTTAATCTCAGCAGGTTCAGCAGCATCAGTTGAGAGCGAGGTTGGACTAATACATTGCCGTGGTGGCCTCTGTCAGAAATAGTATCCCAGCCTTTCTCCGCACAGTGCTTGACTTGGCAAAGTTTCCAACGCTTCCTGTCGCGTGTTATTTTCATTTGCATCATCTGCAGTTCTCGTGCTTTTTGTTGGAATGTTTCTGGAAATACTCAAACAGTGAAAGGCTTGGATGGAGTGGATGTTTCCACTAGTGGGAGAGTCCAGGACAACAGGCCGTAGCATCAGAATAAAACTGCGTTCCTTTAGGAAGGAGATGAGGAGGCATTTCTTAATCAGATGGTGGTGAACCTGTGGAATTATTTGCCCCGAAAGGCTGTGGAGGCCAGGTCAATGGATATTTTTATGGTCGAGATAGATAGGTTCTTGATAGTATGGGTGTCGAGGGTTATGGGGAGAAGGCAGGAGAATGGGTTTAGGAGGAGAGATAGATCAGTTATGATTAGAACCATAGAAAATAGGAGCAGGAATAGGCCATTTGGCACCGAGCCAGTCATTCAAATGATCATGGCTGATCATCCAAAATCAGTACTTCGTTCCTGCCTTTTCCCCATATCCCCTGATTCCGTAAGCCCTAAAACTAACTCTCTTGAAAACATCCAGAATTGGCCTCCACTGCCATCTGTGGCAGTGAATTCCACAGGTTCACAACTCTCTGGGTGAAAAGGTTTTTCCTCATATAAACATAGACATGGAAAATAGGTGCAGGAGTAGGCCATTCGGCCTTCGAGCCAGCACCACCATTCAATATGATCATGGCTGATCATCCAAAATCGGTACCCCGTTCCGGCTTCTTTCCCCCATGTCCCTTGATTCCCTTAGCACTAAGAGCTAAATCTAGCTGTCTCTTGAATGTCCAGTGAATTGGCCTCCACTGCCTTCTGTGGCAGAGAATTTCACAGATTCACAACTCTCTGGGTGAAAAAGTTTTTCCTCATCTCAGTCCTAAATGGCCGACCCCTTATTCTTAAACGATGGCCCCTAGTAACTCAAATCTCACTTTACCTTAATTGGTACATGTGACAACAAACTGACGAAACCTTGAAACTATGGTTCTGGACTCCCCCTGGACTCTGGAGAAAAGGAGTAGGTGACATTTCGGGTCAAGACTGTTCTCATGAACTTGCGTCTCATGAACTGGTGTGGTTTGTGTGCAATGTGAAGGGCTTGTGCCGTGAAGTCTTTGGCCATGCCCTTGGACAACCAATGTCTACTGACAGCCTGTTCTCTCAGAGTACTTTCAAGATTCTCTCAATGTCCTGACCATCAGACACATTGTGTAACAGATGCTAAGCAGTTCATTATAGCATTAAAAGAAATACAAGGCAACTTCACTTACTAAAGCACTAAGTTTATTGAAAGAAAGAATACCAAGTGAAGTAAAGAAACGCAACCTTTGCTTTACTTTTCACCCCTTGAGAATGAATGATGCATCAGCAATGGCTGAAGGTTCAGATATTGAAGATAGACACAAAGTGCAAGATTAAATCAGTGGGTCAGGCAGCATCTCTGGAGAAAAGGAATGGGTGACGTTTCGGGCTGAGACACACAGTTCAGAGAGTGAGTTGGATCCTTAGCTCAGGAAAACCCAGAATTACCCCGGTGAATGCATTGGCAGAGCGAGAGTTCCCATGCACCGATGCCTGGCCTCTTGCACACAGCATTGTGATGCAATATGTAGGCACAGAACGTCTACACTGACTGACGGGCAGCACGGTGGCGCAGTGCTGCTTCCTTACAGCACCGGAGATCCGGGTTCGATCCTGGCTATGGGTGCTTATCTGTACGGATGTTTGTACGTTCTCCCCGTGACCTGTGTGGGTTTTCTCCGGGTGCTCCGGTTTTGTTCCACAGTCCAAAGACGTACAGGTCTAATTGGCTTGGTATAAAATGTAAGTTTGTTCCTAGTGTGTGCTGGGTAGCGTTAATGTGCGGGAATCATTGGAGGGCGAGGACTCGATGGGCCGAAGGGCCTGTTTCCTGTTTCCAGCAGATTTCTTCTACTAGGCTAAAAACTTGAAAATAAGCCAATCGTTTGGTTTTAGCAGTATCAGGTTCAAATGCTTATAGACATTACAGACTATATTTTTCTCCTTGATTAGGGAGATTAAATGTCTTTCAACATTCCTTTATTTTGCACGTTGGTGAAAGGTATCCTGTGTAATGAATGCAGTTGTGTACGTTGAACAGAGGCCCGGTATGATGATCAGCCGAATCGCTTTCCTGCATATAAACTGCACATTGCATTTCATCACCTTGAGCTCATTTTGGGTGCAGCAGGTCTATTAGTCCAGTGGAGGTTGTTTCAGAAGGAACCCGCTGTGCTCATGCCATTTGTATTTTGTGCATTGCCCCTCCACTCTCTTACTCAGAGTTTTCTGAGTGGTTGTTCATTGCTCCTTATGTGAATAAATGGAATGGAATCCATAAATTCTAGGAGCAGATTTAGGCCATTTGGCCCATCAAGTCTCCTGAGCCAGTGTGAAGTGCAGATGGAGTCAATGACGGGGCGTCTGGTCTGGGTGATGGACTGGGCTACATCAATAACTCTTGTGCCGAGCTGTTCCCAAACCAGGTAGTGATGCACCCTGACAGTATGCTTTCTGTGGACGTTTGCAAGAGTCATCAGGTTAGAAGTGATTGCGGTAGAATCAGGTCATTCGTCCCATCATGTCTACTCTGCAATTCAATCATGGCTGATCTATCTTTCCCTCTCAACCCCATTCTCCTGCCTTCTCCCCATAACCCCTGACACCCGTACTAATCACGAGTCTCTATCAATCTCCACCTTAAAAATATCCGTAGATTTGGCTTCCACAGCCTCTAATTCACCACCTCTGACAAACTCCTCCTCATCTTTCTAAAGGTTTGTCCTTTAGTTCTGAGGCTGTGGTCTCTGGTCCCAGACTCTCCCACATTTGGAATCATCCTCTCCACATCCACTCTATCCGGTCCTTTTACTCATCGGTAAGTTTCAATGAGGTCCCCCTCATCCTTATAAACTACAGTGAGTACAGGCCCAGTGCCGTCACATGCTCATCATATGTTGATCCAATCATTCTAGTAAACCTCCTCTGGACCCTCTCCAATGCTAACACATCCTTGCTCAGATATGGGCCCAAAACTACTCACGATGCTCCAAATGCAGTCAGACCAGTGCCTTATGTTTGTACGTGCCTTACCCTCATGTTTTTGCCACCAAAGTGGATAACCTCACATTTAGGGGTCTCCAAATCTGAGGAACGACATCCTTGCCATAGAGGGGGTACAGAGAAGATTCACCAGACTGATTCCTGGGATGTCAGGACTTTCATATGAGGAAAGATTGAATAAACTCGGCTTGTACTCGCTGGAATTTAGAAGATTGAGGGGGGATCTTATAGAAACTTACAAAATTCTTAAGGGGTTGGACAAGCTAGATGCTGGAAGATTGTTCCCGATGTTGGGGGAGTCCAGAACAAGGGGGCACAGTCTAAGGATAAGGGGGAATTCCTTTAGGACCGAGATGAGGAAAAGATTCTTTACACAGAGAGTGGTGAGTCTCTGGAATTCTCTGCCACAGAAGGTAGTTGAGGCCAGTTCATTGGCTATATTTAAGAGGGAGTTAGATGTGGCACTTGTGGCTAAAGGGATCAGTGGGTATGGAGAGAAGGCAGGTACGGGATACTGAGTTGGATGATCAGCCATGATCACATTGAATGGCGGTGCAGGCTCGAAGGGCCGAATGGCCTACTCCTGCACCTAATTTTCTATGTTTCTATGTTATAGAGCCTCAGCATTACAACCCTGAGATGTGCGTGGTAGGGAGAGCATGACTCTGCAATAAATGTAGGGGGTCTGATAAATGACACATCTTCCCTTTATTGGCTGAGACCCAAAGTGGAAAGCCAAGGATGGAGAGGGCAGTCATTTACAAGCTGAGTAAAACTCTAGTTGGAGTGCATCAGAATGATGGGAGCAATTGTGAACAACCTATTACAGTGCAAGTGTGATACGTGTGAACTTAGATTTCACTGTACCTCAGCTGGTACATGTGACAATAAACTGACCTTGAAACCTGGAAATAAAACGCAGTGGGGACAGAGAGCATAGAACAGTAAATATAGGTGCAGCCCTTTCGGCCTGTAATACCTGTGCCAAACATGATGCCGAGACCAACTCTTTATCTGTCAGCTGGTAACTCATATCCCTCCATTCCCTGCATTTCCATGCAACTATCCAAAAGTTTCTTAAACGCCACTGTCGTATCTGCCTCCACCACCACCCCTGGCTGCGTGTTCCAGGTACCACCCTCTGTGTGTAGTGTACCCGACCACGGGAGAACAGAGAGGAAGAAGATTGAACTGTGTTGCCTTCCATCACAGTGATGGATGTTCATGTTCACTTGTATGTGGTTGTGTGTCTTGTTGCTTTTCACTTAAGGGCCTGTCCCACTTGGCGATCTTTTTCGGCGACTGCCGGCGTCATATCAGGCTCGCCAAAAGATTTTGAACATCTCAAAATCCAGTGGCGACAAAATAAATGTTGCGACACTAGAAAAAAAAGCGCGCGTCATATGTCATCACGCTGCGAATTCCAATGCTGCCGGCAGTCGCCGGAAAACTCACCAAGTGTGACAGGCCCTTTAGTATGGCTGTACGGTAGCTCAGATTTCACTGTACCTTACATTGGTACATGTGGCAATAAACTGTCCTTGAACCCCTCACACAGCTCGATTAAACTTCTGCTGGTCTCGCCTTAAAATTCCCAGCATGTTGAAGAGGAGACACAGGAGGCTGTTTAAAAATAGAATATAAAGTTTCAACTGGATGGGAAGGAACTGTTTCCTGCATTGGAGATATCTATGTGAAGGGAAATAGATTTGATGTAATTGGTAGACACAAAATGCTGGAGTAACTCAGCAGGTCAGGCCACATCTCTGGAGGAAAGGAATTGGTGACGTTTTGTGTCGAAACCCTTCTTCGGTATACTGATTGGGAGGTGGCGTAGCGGTAGAGTCGCTGCATTACAGCGCCAGAGACTGGGCTGTCTGTACGGAGTTTGTACGTTCTCCCTGTGACTCTGTGGGTTTTCTCCGGGAGCAGGCTTGTAGGTTAATTGGCCTTGGTAAAGATTGTAAATTGTCCCTAGTGTGTAGTTTTAGAGATACAGCGCGGAAACAGGCCCTTCGGCCCACCGAGTACGCGCCAACCAGCGATCCCCGGACATTAACAATGTCCTACACACACCAAGGGCAGTCTTACGCATACACCAAGCCAATTAACCTACATACCGGTACGTCTTTGGAGTGTGGGAGGAAACCAAAGATCTCGTAGTATACCCACGCAGGGCACGGGGAGAACGTACAAACTCCGTACAGACACCACCCGTAGTCAGGATCGAACCTGGGTCTCCAGCATCGCAAGAGCCGTAAGGCAGCAACTCTACCGCTGCACCACCGTGCCACCGTGTAGAATAGTGTTATTGTTGGTTGGTACGGACTCAGTGGGCCGAAGGGCCTGTTTCAGCGCTGTATCTCTAAACTAACCTAAAATGAGAGGGAGGTTAGCGCATTCTCTCAACTGCTGCATGGCGGAGACCTGTAAATGACTGCCTGGGAGGGGCAAACTGTTTAAAATGTATCCAGAGGAGCACGATGGGGTTAAAAGTTTAATTTGTCTGCATTGTGTTTTAGGGCCAATGTTAACTCACGCACTCAAATGCCTCCCTCTGGCTCATAACTTTCTGCATATTAAATTGTGTGGAAATTTAAATCGGGGTCTGAAGTCGGGGCTTTTGTTCAACCTGGTCACATATAAAATTCTTAAAGGATTGGACAGGCTAGAAGCAGGAAAAAATGTTCCCGATGTTGGGGGAGTCCCGGCTTAGGTCATGGTTTAAGAATAAGGGGTCGGCAATTTAGGACCGAGATGAAGGAAAACTTCTTCACCCAGAGAGTTCTGAATCTGTGGAATTCTCTGCCACAGACGGCAGTGGAGGCCAATTCACTGGATGTTTTCAAGAGAGAGTTAGATTTAGCTCTTAGTGCTAATGGAATCAAGGGATATTGGGAAAAAGTCAGAACGGGGTACTGATTTTAGATGATTAGCCAAGGCCTGCTGGATCTCCCAGTTGCTCACCATTATAACTCCCCTTCACATTCCCTTACTGACCTTTCCATCCTGGGCCTCCTTCATTGCCAAAGTGAGGCCACACGCAAACTAGAAGCGCAGCATCCCATATTCTGCATGGGTAGCTTACAATGGTGTGGTATGAACATTGAATTTTCTCTTTCCTGTGCCCCACCCTTCTTCCTTTCCACCTAAATGCCTCTTGGCTTTGCCTTTCACTCATCTTCTCTTCTCTCCCTATCTGGCACCCATTTGTAGTCTATTCCGCTCCAACCATTTACTCCCCCAATGTGCCAATCAACCCCCCCCCCCCCACCCCCCCAACCACTCCCTGTCTCGTCCCAACATTTGCCGGACTTTGCGACTCATCTGGCTCTCCCCCCTCCCATCCCCACTGCAATCAGTTTGAAGGCCCTGTCCCACTATACGAGTTTACCCAAGAGCTCTCCTGAGTTTAAAAAAAATCAAACTCGTGTTATGCATGTAGAATGTACGTAGCGGGTATGTCGGAGCTCGGGGACGTCTCTTAGCGGCTTGTAACGCTAACGGCAGGTACTCAGGAAACGCGGTAAGCTCGCAAGGTGTTTTCAACAGTACGGAGAGTGTCCACGAGAGTCCCCCGAGTACCTACGAACTGCTATTACCGTAATTCTCCGAATCAGGGGAAAGGCGGGAGAACTCGTGAATTACCTCGTACAGTGGGACAGGGGCTTGAAGAATGGTCCCCACCCAGAGCGTTCCTTCCAGAGATACCGCCTGACCCACTGTTCCTCCATACAAGAATGGCCTGTTTGTGTGCTGATTCTTTAGATTCAACGACACTTTGTGTTTTGCTGAGGGTTTCAGCGTTGTCTTGTGTCTCCACATATCTACCACTTCCCACTCCGTTGTTTGTGCTTTTAGTACAGAGGAACTTCCACTCACCTCATTCATCAGTTTTCTACCCACTTTTCATATAATTGATTGTGATATACATCATGGAAACAGGCCCTTCAGCCTATTGAGTCCATGCTGACCCATTCACACGAGCTCTGTCCCACTTTCTCATCCACTCCCTACACACTAGAGGCAAATTTACAACCGTCAATTAACCTACAAACCCCGCACGTCTTTGAGATGTGGGAGGAAACATAAGCACCCGGAGGAAACCCATGCGGTCACAGGGAGAACGTGCAAACTCCACACAGACAGCGCCGGCCGGAGGTCAGGATCGAACCTGGGTCCCTGGCGTGGTGAGGCACTTGCTGCAGCAGCCAGGCCACTGTGCCTTGAGTCATAGAAATGAAACAGGCCCTTCTGCCTGTATGTGTTTGGGATGCAAACTTGATCCACGCAGTCAGTACCCGAGGTCTGGATCGTACCCAGGTCTCCTGCACAGAAAGGCATTTGAAATCTAATCTACTGACCCTTTTGAAGTCTACTTTCTTTCATGGGCCTCGCTGTACCCGGGGGAGAGTGGGAGAACGCTTGGAAACGCAAGCATGACGGAAAAAAAGAACGAATGCCCCACACTGTTGAGCATCTGTGTTTCTGTGTGAGCTTCCATGTCCCTTGTGGTGTGAGCTGTGGGTCATTAGTAACTGCTGATGCGACCGCCACGCTTGGTGCCTGAAGCAATGGCAGCACATTAGTGTTGATTGTTTATTGAATTGTCGCATGGTTTATTCTGTCTTCTAGACATTAGTATTTAATACATTCTGTTCAATCTTCTTGATCCAATCCAATGTATAAACTTGCTGGACCTTTTTAATTTCAGGGGAATGATGTTTCTTTGATGGATGGGACGGTTAAAGTGTATTGCCTTGTGGGATCTGGTGGAATGTGATGCTGGCATTGCGATGCTTTGTTGTAACCATGCATGCCACTTGTTCGAGAGAACGCACTGACTTCCGTGTGTATTGTGAATGACAGCTTGTACCTTGCTGCTGTGCCTTGTGCCTTGTGCCTGTGTTATGCTGCTTCTCGGGCTTCCACGTCTGAATGAACATAGATAGACACAAAGGTAGACAAAAATGCTGGGGAAACTCAGCGGGTCAGGCAGCACTTCTGGAGAAAAGGAATAGGGGAGAGGGAAATGAGGGGTGTGGAAGGGTTCAGTACAAATCAGAGATGGCATCGATGATCAAGGAACGGCGGAGCCCGCAATGGTCCATTGGTGACTGTGGAAGAGGTGATAATGAAGTGGTACAAACAGTCGATGAGGGTAGACAAAATGCTGTGTTATGCTGCTTCTGTTTGAAGAAGGGTTTCGGCCCGAAACGTTGCCTATTTCCTTCGCTCCAAAGATGCTGACGCACCCGCTGAGTTTTTCCAGATATTTGGTCTACCTTCGATTTTCCAGCATCTGCAGTTCCTTCTTGAACTAACAGTCAATGAGTTTAGTTTATTGTCACGTGTACAGGTGCAGTCAGCGGAAAGACAATACATGATTACAGTCGAGCCCTTTACAGGGCATAGATACATCATAAGTGAATAACGTTTAGTGCAAGGTAAAGGCTGCGAAGTCCAATCAGAGATTGCCTGAGGGTCACCAATGGGGTGGATAGTAGTTCACCACTCCTCTCTAGTTGTGATGGGATGATTCCGTTGCCTGATGACAGCTGGGAAGAAATCTTGAATCTGGAGGTGTGCGTTTTCACACTTCAGTGAAAGTGACCAGTGAAATTAGCAGGATGACTAGATTGGGGTCCCAGCCCAACTTGGTAAGAATAAGGAGTAAGCCATTTAGAACAGGGGAACGAGGAAACAGTTTTTCACACAGAGAGTGGTGAGTCTGTGGAATTCTCTGCTTCAGAGGGCGGTGGAGGCCGGTTCTCTGGATACTTTCAAGAGAGAGCTGGATAGGACTCTTAAAGATAGCGGAGTCAGGGAATATGGGGAGAAGGCAGGAACGGGGCACTGGTTGTGGATGATCAGCCATGATCACATTGAATGGTGGTGCTGGCTCGAAGGGCCGAATGGCCTACTCCTGCACCTATTGTCTATTGTCTATTGGTCATGCTACCAAGATGCTCCATCGAAGCTAGACTCACTTTGCCAGTATTTGATTCATAGCCCTCTAAACCTTTTTTATCCACGTACCTGTCCAAGTGTCTTTTAAATATGTTACCACTGATTAAGAGGTCTGAAGAAGGGTCCCGACCCAAAGCGTCACCTATCCCTGCTCTCCAGTGATGCTGCCTGATCTGCCGACTTACTCCAGCACCTTGTGTCGTGGCTTCTTAAAGCAATACCACTTGCACAAAGTGGCTGCAGGAACAGATGGGGCAGCATGGTGGCGCAGCGGTAGAGTTGCTGCCTTACAGCGCCAGAGACTCGACTGGGCGTGCAGTCTGTAAGGAGTGTGTACGTTTTCCCCGTGGCCTGCATGGGTTTTCCCCGGGTGCTCCGGTTTCATCCCACGCTCCAAAGGCGTATAGTTTTGTAGCTTAATTGGCTTCTGGAAATTGTCCCTAGTGTGTAGGGTAGTGCTAGTGTACGGGGTGATCGATGGTGGGCCGGTGGGCCTGTTTCCTCACTGTATCTGTAATGTCTATAGAGGATGATTCAGATTTGGTGACCAGGTAAATGAACCACTGATATTGTCTGGCCAGATGGGAATGCCGGGTTTGTTTAGGGAGAATGCTGGTCCGTTAGTAAATGGGCATTGGTATACAATAGCAACAGTGGTGCAGCTCTTCCTTGGCCTTAAACATTTTCCTCGCGACCCCTTCCTCCTCTTTCCCAATCACACGAAACGCAAGGTTCAGAAGGACGAGTCCAGCAGTTGCTACAGGGGCAGGAGAGGTGAAAGTCTCACAAATGTACAGTAGTCTGTGGCTCAAAGCACTCGCCATGGAGACCTTCACTGGCTGACAGTCATAGAGTGGTGATACAGTGTGGAAACAGGCCCTTCAGCGCACATCTCCCAGCTACACTAGTCCCACCTGCCTGTGTTTGGTCCATATCCCTCCAAACATAGAAATATAGAAAATAGGTGCAGGAGTAGGCCATTCGGCCTTTCCTGCCAGCACCGCCATTCAATACGATCATGGCTGATCATCCAGAATCAGCATCCCGTTCCTGCCTCCTCCCCATATCCCTTGATTCCGTTAGTCCCAAGAGCTACATCCAACTCTCTCTTGAAAACATCTGTCCTATCCATGTACCTGTCTGTCTACCTGTTTCATAAACGTTGCGATAGTCCCAGCCTCAACTACCTCCTCTGGCAGCTCGTTGCATACACCCACCACTCTCTGTGTGGAAAAAGTTACCCCTCGGATTCCAATGAAATCTTTTCCCCTTCACCTTAAACCTATGTCCTCTGGTCCTCGATTCACCTAATCCAGACTTGGATGGTGTTATTGCAAAAATGAGTGCCCGCCTGAAAGGAAATACACCAGAGTTAAATATGATTGACTTAGACTTTCACGGGTCAGTGCACCACTGTGGCTCAACATGCATGCAATGTAAATACACAATAACAAATACACAACGATTAAGATCCCTTCCCCTGCCTTCAAGTGCTGCCACACAGCTGTGCCCTGAATATTCAAATAGTCTGTCACAAACAATAGAGGCTCTTTATGAAGGAATTGTTTATTCGGTCGACTGAAACACAAACAGAGGTCTTAAAGTTTGGACAGAGACAGTGGCGCAGCGGTAGAGTTGCTGCCGTACAGCGCCAGATACCCTGGTTCGATCCTGACTACGGGCGCTGTCTGTACGGAGTTTGCACGTTCTCCCTATGGCCGTGTGGGTTTTCTCCGGGTGCTCCGGTTTCTTCCCACACTCCACAGACGTACAGGTTTGTAGGTTAATTGGCTTTGGGTTAAATTGTAAATTGTCCCTGATGTGTGTAGGATAGTGTTAGTGTGCGGGAATCGCTGGTCGGTGCGGACACGGTTGGCCGAAGGGCCTGTTTCCGCACTGTATCTCTAAACTAAACTAAAGCTAGTAAGACTTCAAACAAGGCAGTAGTATCATTGTTAAAAAAAACACAAAGTGTTGGAGTGGCTCAACAGGTCAGACAGCATCTCTGGAGGACATGGATGGGTGATATTTCGGGCTGGGACCCTTCTTCAGTGACCGGAAACGTCCATGTCTTCCAGAGATCTTGCCTGACCCGCTGAGTTACTCCAGCACTTTGGGTGTCTTTTTTGTGAACCGGCATCTGCGGTTCCTTATGTCGGTGGCATCAGTGTGGGTCTGCTCGAGTGCTTTTTATTGCAGAGATGGTGCATTCGGTGAGGAGTGCACGCTTCCATTCACTGCTACAAGGTAGACGGCTGCAGATAGTGAGGCAGTTTAACAGCGCCAGTGGTCTAGGTTTGATTCTGATCTCGGGTGCCTTGTGCACAGAGTTTATGGCCTCCTTATGGCCGTGTAGACATCGGTTAATTAGCCACTGTAAATTGCCCCAAGTGAATGGCTGGTGCCAGAATCCAGAAGGTGTTAATGGGCATACATGAGAGAGCAGGTTATTGGAAATATGTGACAGCACGATGGCACAAGTGTAGAGTTGCTGCCTTACAGCGCCAGAGACCCCGCTTCAATAAGCGAGTTCGGTATTCCGAAAAAGGCAAGGAATCATGGGATTTGTCAAAGGTCACAAGCGATAAAAACTCTCATGGACATAGACCTGCGCCTCATCTGCAGCCAGGATCTTTCCCGGGTCCCCGGCGCAGCAATCGCTGCCAAACCGCCACTGGACCATCCCCGTCCCTCCCGAGTGCCCCCGTCCGGGGCTGGCTGGAGACGTTGGGAGTCAGACGGTAGCAGCGCCCACAGGCAGCGTGGACAAGTAGCGCTTAATCTAGATCAGCTCTGCCTGTCTGGCCGGGTTAACCGACCAGCCCTGCCTGGACTGATGGGACACCAGCCCGGAGCCGTGGAGTTAGCCTTGCTTCTCCTCACTGGCTATAAGCCTGGGCCGTTGTTCCCGTAAGTCCAGGTAGGGCTGCTAGGGTAACAGGCAGAGTTAACAGGCATGGCTGCCGAGAGTGATTTTCGCTTGTGACCTATGACCTGGGCATACGCAATCAGAATACTGAACTGACCACGGGCGCTGTCTGTATGGAGTTTGTACGTTCTCCGTTACCTGGGTGGGTTTTCTCTGGGTGCTCCCGTTTCCTTCCACACTCCAAAGACATACAGGTTTGTAGGTTAATTGGCTTTGGTAACAAAAAATGTAATTTGTCCCATGTGTGTCGGACAGTGCTAGTGTACCGAGTGATCGCTGGTCGGCGCGAGCTCGGTGGGCCGAAGGGCCTGTTTCCGCGTTGTATCTCTAAATTCTAAAAGTAAAGTCTAAAGTGGGAGAATTTGTGTGATGAGATTGCTCCGAGAGCGCGTCTTATAATGCCAGAGATCTCGGCTCAATCCTAACCTTAGGTGCTGTTTGTGTGGAGTTTGCAGGTAGAGTAGGCAGTGAAGAAAGCAAATGGCATGTTGGCCTTCATAGCGAGAGGATTTGAGTGTAGGTGCAAGGAGGTCCTAATGCAGTTGTACAGGGCCCTGGTGAGACCACAGCTGGAGTATTGTGAGCAGTTTTGGTCCCCTAATTTGAGGAAGGACATTCTTGCTATTGAGCGAGTGCAGTGTAGGTTCACCAGGTTAATTCCCAGGATGGCAGGACTTCTTCTTATCGAGTCCACATCCGAAGATTAGAAATTGTTCAGCCAGAGCTGAACACACTTCTCTGCATATACCGACAATGGCGTCTTGCCCTTCTTGTGCTTCTTGAGCGTGGTGATGGAAGATTGGTGGAAACAGGGCCGCGATGTGAATGCTCTCTCCTTGACCCCATGGCAGAACAGATATATCATGAAAGAATTGATCGACTGGGCTTATATTCACTGGAATTTAGAAGGATGAGAGGGGATCTTATCAATCTATACTATTACTAAATCTCTCATCTTGACCATTTCCGGTCAAGATTAATTTGCGCAAAAAAACACTGTCCTATATCGCTAGAGTTTTTTCGCCACCTTACTCACCGTTCTCCTCTGCACCCAGTTTTGTTCCGATCGGTGAAATATGAGAAAAGTTATGAAGGTTTAAAATGAGATCAGCAGATTGGTCTTCTCGCCTGTCCTTTCAAATCAATTCAATTTGCACTTAACCCAAGGGACCAGGTGTACCATTCATGTTTTGCCTGTAGGAAGGCACCTTTGACTGCAGTAATCTCTCAGAAACGATGTCCTGTTTAACGTATCGAAACATTTGCAGTTCTTGCATCTGAGTTGTCTTGGAGCCTAGATGAATGCTTTACTGGTGTAATAACTGGTGTAGATGCACGAGGACCATCAATCTGAGCCCTTCTTCCTCGTGTTGCATGGAGATATGTTGGTGCTTTGGAGTTGTTGACTTCACTGGAATCCCTCCACCGGCTGTGCAGTTAGACTATGAACAGGCCCTTCGGCCCACCGAGGCCGCGCCGACCAGCGATCGCCTCGTACACTAGTACTATCCTACCCACCAGGGCCACTTTACAATTCATAGAAATCAATGAACCTACAAACCTGTACGTCTTTAGAGTGCAGGAGGAAACCGAAGCACCCGGTGAAAACCAATGTGGTCACAGGGAGAACGTACAGACTCAATACAGACAGTATTAATGTTTGAGCGGTGGTGAAAAGGTGATTATTTTCCGTAGCTCCATATGAAAACTACCTCCACACGAAGCACAAAGGGATTGGTCTTTGTCAATGGCAAACACCTACAGTAAGTTCCATATTGCAGACACAGACAGCCACTGCTCCCATTCCCAAAAAGCAATTGAGAGAGAGAGCTAATTGCATACACAGAACCCATAATACGCCCTTCGGCCCATGATGTAGTGCCGAACATGATTGCAAATTAAATTAAACCCTCAGCCTGTACATGATCCATTGCCATTAATATCCTGTGTAGTGTCACATCTTGCTGAAAGCCTCTTAAATGCCACTATTGTATCGGCTTCCACGCCACCTCGGGCAACCAGCGCACCCGGTTTTAAAATAATACCCTGCCCTGCACTTTTCCTTTTAATCTTTCGCTCTTTCATCTTAACGTTATGCCTTCTAGTATTTGTCATTTCCATCCTGGGAAAATGATTGTGTGACTGCCCACATGATCTATGCCTATCTCATCTCATGTACCCCCTTCAGCCTCTGCTGCGGAGAAAGCAATTCAAGTTTGTCCCCCTCGCCAATATTTTGGTTTAAAGGGAAAACAAACCAGCGAAGAAACCTGGCGGGTCGGAGAGCATCTCTGGAGAAAAAGTAAAGCGGATGTTTCGGATCGGGACCTTTCTTCAGACTGAGAGTAGGGGAACAATTTACAATGCACAGCCACACAGCGACAGAGTTGCTGCCTTACAGCGCCAGAGATCCCGGTTCGATCCTGATCATGGGTGCTGCCTGCACGGAGTCAGCACGTTCTGCATGTGACCATGTGGGTTTCTCCGTGTGCACTGGCTTCCTCCAACATTCCAAAGACGCGCAGGTTTGTAGTTTAATTGGCTTCTGTAAACTGTTCCTAATATGTAGGTTAGAACTAGTGTTCAGGTGATCATTGGCCAGCATGGACTCGATGGGCCGAAGGGCCCATTTCCACACTCTATCTCAAAACTGAAGTCACTGTGGATCCCATATATCAAATATTTCAGCCCATCGTGAGGGGGAACCTTGCCTAATACCATGCAAAAGATTATAGAACAGTTGTTGAGGGCGCTGTAAGGTTGCCGATATGCTACTGAATTATGACAATGTAAATATAATTATAAATGCTAGGTAGACAAAAATGCTGGAGAAACTCAGTGGGTGAGGCAACATCTATGGAGCGACTCGAAATGTTGCCTATTTCCTTCACTCCATAGATGCTGCCTCACCCGCTGAGTTTCTCCAGCATTTGTGTCTACCTTCGAATATCCAGCATCTGCAGTTCCTTCTTAAACATTATAAATGCTAGAATTGTTTTATTGAAGCCATTCGGCCCATCAGGTACATGCTGGCTCTTGGTAGAGCAATCCTGCCTGTCCCACACCCTTGGTCAAGGGGGTGAATCCACCAGATTTTATTCCTCTCTCTGTCTCATCCCCGATCACTGGGATAACTTCTCCATCCTCTGAGGTCAGTTAGTTGAGCGCATTCCTGAAGCTTTGGACAAAGAAACCAGCTATTTGTCACAAGTTGACATTTAGCATCTAAGCGAGCTGATGTTCCAATTACATTTACCCAGCCTTTTCTGTATTGTAACTATCCCGTCCCCTGATCCACAATCCAATGTTATTCATTCAGGCCCACCCCTGACTCTCAGTCAGAAGAAGTGTCTCGACCCAAAACGTCACCCATTCCTTTTCTCCAGAGCTGCAGCCTGACCCGCTGAGTTACTCCAGTATTATGTGTCTGTCTTCGGTGTAGACTAGCGTCCGCAGTTCCTTCCTACTCATTTAGTTTAGTTTAGAGATACAGCATGGAAACAGGCCCTTCGGCCCACAAGAGACCGCACCGACCAGCCATCCCCGCACACAAACATGATCTTACCACAAGAGGGACATTTTACAATATTTCTACCGAAGCCAATTAACCCGCAAACCTGCACATCTTTGGTGTGTGGAAGGAAACCGAAGCACCCGGAGGACACCCACGTGGTCACAGGGAGAGCGTGCAAACTCCATACAGACAGCACCCGAGGTCATTGATCGACCTGGGGCCTCTGGCGCTGTGAGGCAGCAACTCTACTGCCGAGCCCCCTCATCTTGAATAGCTTCAGCCATCGCCTCTGCAAATGGGCCACATAGACACAGATATATGCAGCAACACGTTCGTGAAGTGTGTACAAGGCCCACTGGTGCAGGCAGCTGGACAATAAATGATGTTTCGGGTCGAGACCCTTCTTCAACCTGATACGTCAACTATTCCTTTTGTCCAGTCATGCTGCCTGTCCTGTTGTGTTACTCGAGCATTTTGTGCCCATCTTCAGTGTAAAGCAGCATCTGCAGTTCCTTCCTGCACATCCTGGACAATAGTTGGTTGCGGACCTCTCCCTGATACTGCACCACCTTCTCTACACTTAGCGCATTGCGTATTAATCGATACCAGCTTTGATATTTTGATTGTACAGTATGCTGCTCTCTGCACATGCAAAGCTTATGTGCGATGTTCTTGGAAAGGAAATGGCTGGATCACAGCCTAGGAATTCCATGCAAAGGGAGACTGAGTCAGGGAGTCAGGCTGGGAGAGCGCTGGCTTGCATGCGTGCAATCTTCATGTTCAAATAACATCACATTTTCTTTGTCTCAATGGCTCTTTTTTTAAAATGAGACACAGCGTACGTTTGGGATGGCAGTGGAACCCATACGTTTTTAATTATTCCAGCCTTATTAGCAAGAACGCGGGATTCTGCAGCTGTGTGAGTAGCTGGAGACTCTGTGAGTAGGAGGAATGGGGAATTAAATGAAGGATTGGAAAATATTATTCTGTCTCTTCCTTTGGTACACGGTCAACCTTAGCAACAGACTGGCTTCTACTCTGCTGCATATGTTGCAGGCTATTAGGTAATTACATTAATACCTCAACATTTGACAGGGCTTTAATTAAATTAATACCTCAAATACCATAGACTTTGTCCATTTTATTTGAAATAATTTAGTTTAGTTTAGTATGTATAGGCAGATGCTGGTTTATACCGAAGATGGACACAAAATGCTGGAGTAACTCAGCGGGACAGGCAGCATCTCTGGAGAGAAGGAATGGGTGACGTTTCAGGTCGAGACCCTTCTTCAGACATTCCTTCTCACTATTGATGCTGCCTGTCCTGTTGAGTTACTCCAGCATTTTGTCTATCTTCAGTTTATTTTAGAGGTACAGCATGGAACAGGCCGTTCGGCCCATCGAGTCCACGCCGACCAGCGATCCCCCTGCATACTAGTGCAATCCTACACTCACTAGGGACAATTTACAATTTTATCGAAGCCAATTAACTTACAAACCTGTACGTGTTGGAGGAGACTGAAGTGCCCAGAGGAAATCCACACAGGTCATGGGGAGAACGTACAAACTCCATACAGACAGCACCTGTAGTCAGGATTGAACCTGTGTCTCTGGCGTTGGGGGATGTACAGGATAATCGCTGGTCGGCGCGGAATCGGTGGGCCGAAGGGCATGTTCCCATGCTGTAGCTCTAAAATGAGAACTCAAACTTGAAATTATTGTTCTAATGGGCCTGTTCCACTTGGGCGATTGTTTTGGCGACTGTCATAGTCATAGCAGGTGGCCGAAAAGCCAGCGACTGGACCCCCCCTACGACAATGTCAACACCAACTTACCACCTAGTCTACGGCAAGCTACCGACAACCGGCGACCCATTAGGACGTCCATCTACGACAGCTTATGTCCACCCGCGACAAGCTATGACAAGGATCGACCCGGACGGCGACAAGTTAAGACAATTCAGTCGCCGGTACCCGTTGCCGGTTGACGTCGGTAGTCACCAATGGAATTCACCGAAGTCAGCACCGGCGACAACCTACGTCACTTGGCGAAAACCGGCGACGGCACCTACAGCGGGAGAAATCACGCTACGCTCATTGGCGTCAAGCCCACTGTCGCCCACTGTCGCCGAAAAGTTTTGAGCATTTCAAAATCCAGCAACCAGACAAATGCTACGACTCTTTGGGCGACTGAGGAGACAACTCACGACCATACAGGCGACGCCACTCGGCAACCATGTGGCAACAGCCTAGTCGCCTGTAGTCGAATGAAAAAATCCAAACAGGCCCTTAAGTCTTATTCTATATTCTAATAACTGATAATAATCTTGCATTATGTTGGTAAAAGGTATTAATTTGCCACGAATTGTAGTGAGTTAGGTGACTTGAAATTTGTCTTTGGACTAATCCCAAATGACCTAGAGCAGGAGTGACATGATGTGCTTTGCATCTGAAAGTGGCTTTGGAAAGGAATGACAGAGGCAGAAAGCAATATATGTACAGGACCCTGGATGTGGTTGCTGTTACTAACCTGGGTCTATTTCTGGGCAAGGGTGGTTAAAGGATCAGTCCTCTTCCTGTCATGATCGAAGGTTGGAGTACACTTGATAGGCCGAACGGCCTAATTCTGCCCCTATAACATGTCCTTATGAAGCCCATTCCCTCACTAAATGTTCCCAGTAATCAACTCTCTTCACATTTTTGTCAAGTGTCACAACATTCTGCTAATCATTTACACGCCCATGGCTATTTTGAGGCCAATGAAGCGACCAACCTGAATGTCTTTGAGCTGTGGGGGACAACGGAACACCTGGAAGAAACTCATACGGTCACGGAGAATGTGCATGCATTCAATATACCGTCAGTAGCAGAGGTCGGGATTGAACCTGGGGCACTGGAGCTGCGAGGCTGCCAGCTGCAACACTGCTCATGGAGGTACTCATCACCTGAATGCAGGGCTCCGAACTCCCCATCCATTCATCCTTTTCTCCCCCTCAATATGCTGAGAATTTAAACAGTTTAAAAAAAATAGTGGGGGAAAATCGTACCATGTTTTAACGCGGTGAATGTTCTCCGTAGTTGCCTGTAAAAGTGGTGAGGAGATGAATCCTTCTTCCATGGAGGGTCAGTCAGTCTGTTGTGTGGGTGTGACTGTCAGTGGAACTTTTCCAAATGGGCCGGCACGGTGGCGCAGCGGTAGAGTCGCTGCCTCACAGCGCCAGAGACCCGGGTGCCATCCTGACCACGGGTGCTGTCTGTGCGGAGTTTGCACGTTCTCCCCGTGACCGCGTGGGGTTTCACTGGGTTCTGGGGTTTCCGCCCACAATCCAAAGACGTACAAGTCTGCAGTTTAATTGGCTTCTGTAAAGTGTCGCTAGAATGCAGGATAGTACTAGTGTATCGCGGGTCAGTGCGGACTCGATTGGCTGAAGGGCCTGCTTTCATGCTGTATCTCTAGACTAAACTACAATTTGAAACTAATCTATTGATCAGGCTAGAACATGCAGGGATCTTGTTGATAGCAATATGATCCCTAATGGTAAAATCATCCTTTTTCGGTCTACTCCAGTCTGGATAGAGTAATCATGTATAGTCTTTCCGCTGACTGGATAGCGTGCAACAAAAAGCTTCTCACCGTACCTCTGTAGAATTAACTGGTTCCGATGTAGTTGATGAAGGCAGCTGTTCTGCCTGACCAAAGTGGCCTGCAGTTGCTATTGTGCGCTGCAAAGCCGCTGGTGTATTTGGCTGGCTCGCACGATCTCTCCTGTTTTTGAACCGTGTGTTGGATCATCGAGAAGAACACTTGGTCAGCTTTCTGCCGTCTGTGTGAGGGAAGAGGGTCATAAAGTGAGTCATTGGCCAGTAACCATTCCAAGAGCTGCTTATGCCCTGAATGCAACTCCGTTGGGAAAACTTAGCGGATGGCCCAAAGCAAAAGTATAATCATGTGAGTCCTTCTGCGAGTTAATTAATGATCTCCTTGCCTTTACGATGTCAAAAGAAATAGTGCAGTGCTTTACTGGGCCTAAGCTAAAGCAGCCTTTTTATTGGTGCTTTCTTCAAAGGCAGAAAAAGTCACCTAACCTTCAATTTATTTTTATAAGACGGTTCATCTTTAACCATGCCATCCGCGGGTACCTCCGTTTCTAACAGGCTGCTAGTAATCGCCAAGTATAGGCACCAAGACCTGCTGATGCCAGTTTATACCAAAGATAAACACAGCATGATGGAGTAACTCAGCGGGCCAGGCAGCATCTCTGGAGAAAAAGGATGGGTGACGTTTCAGTTCGGGACCGAAGAAGGTTCCCGAAAAATCACCCATCCTTTTTCTCCGGAGATTAATAATCGAAGATTAACGATCTTCTGAGTTAATCTAGCATTTTGTGTTTCTCTTCACTAATCACCTGTAAGTTTGAGGTTCTTCAACTCCTCCATGTGTAAAATCCCACTCTCTTTCTTTCTCTTCCTATATCTCCTTCTCTTCTTGAGCTGAATGTTCATTAGACCCAGGTGCAACAATCCTGCCACCCCTACTATCCACCTCACCTCTGCTCCTGATGTTGAGGTTGCAATTGTTTTTGCTTCCCTCAGGTACTGAGCCCTTTCTTTCAAAATTGCTGTTGTTATTCTCCGCAATCAACACCACACTGTTGTTCTACGGAACAGGCAGCATCTCTGGAGAGAAGGAATGGGTGATGTTTCGGGTCGAGGCCCTTCATCTCAACTCCAAACGTCACCCACCCCTTCTCTGCAGAGATGCTGCCTGTCCCGCTGAGTTACTCCAGCATTTTGTGTCTGCCTTTGATTTAAACCAGTTCTTTCCTACACACATTGTTGATATTTTTTATGCCTTTGCAAGCTCTCCATTGATGTGCAGTCTTTATTTTCAAGTATTCTTGAATGTCCTGTCATTTGCCAATTTCTTGCATCTCCAGTCCAGGATGTTGGTGCTTGGGTTCCTTTGTTGCGGCATTGTGATGGAGGTGGGTGCCAAACACCATCTCATGAGCGTTGTGGTCATGGACTAACTCCATCCGCACTCTGTGGATAACTGAACCATCTGCCTTTGCTTGGGTCTACCTCTACCTATCAAGTTAGCAAGTCACAAACTATAGCTTTTTCATTTTGAACGTTGCTGTTCTGAACATATTTCTGGTAGGATCTGTTTAGATTTTAGAGATACAGTGTGGAAACAGTCCCTTCGGCCCACCGCGTCTGTACCAACTAGTAATCCCACTGCACATTAGATCTATACAACACATTAGCAAGAATTTATTTACATTTTTACCAAAGCCACCTAACCTACAAACCTGTACGCCTTTGGAGTTTGAGAGCAAACCAGAGCATCTGGAGAAACCCACATGGTCACGGGGAGAACGTACAAACTCCGTACAAACAGCACCCGTAGTCAGGACCTGGGTCTCTGGCACTGTAAGGCAGCAACTCTACCGTTGAGCCACCATGCCTCCCAAAGTTGTTTTCTTTAATGCTTGAAGCCTTGTCTTAATAGAATCGGGGTTTCTACATCTCACTTCACCGAATTGGCCATTTATCCTTGGGTTGTTGGGAGTAATCAAGCATAGCAGCGTAATCAACCCGGTCACTCCCTCTTCTCCCCTCTCCCATCAGGCGAGAGGTGTAGAAGCGTGAAAAAGCACACCTCCAGATTCAGGGACAGTTTCTTCCAAAGATCCTATAGCGAGCAAGATAGATGACTCAACTAAAAAGACGCAGTACGGCCATGGGCAGATTCATGGGTAATTTTCAGCCCCATTTCCGCAACCGGCCTCCGTCTCCGCACCAAAGATCCCATAGGGTACTAGTGCGGAGACGGAAGCCGGTTACGGAAACATCCTCGTAAAAATAAAGGCCATTTGGTAAAAATCTTCTAATTTTCATAATTTTAATTTATTAACACAAACTGTTCCCCTGCAACGTTGATTACACTGCGAGTCGGGTCCAGTTACGGAAATGCATGGAAAAAAGGCCCACGTTCCGCTCCGTTGCGTACTACACGTCAGCCCATTGCATTTAGCAGGAGTGGTCTATCTTGCTCCACTACAGGATCTTTGGTTTCTTCCCAGCTGTTATTAGGCAGCTGACCCATCCTACCAAGAGCGAGAGAGCAGTCCTGATCTACAATCTGTCTCATTGGAGACCCTCGGACCATGTTTAATTGGATCTTACTGGACTTTATCTTGCTCTAGACGTTATTCCCCTTATTGAATCTTCACTGTGGAGGACTCGATTGTAATCACATATTGTCTTTCCGCTGACTGGTTAACACGCAACAAAAGCTTTTCACTGTACCACGGTATACGTGGCAATAAACTGAACAAAGCTGATGAGCAGCGTGTAACTACCCTACTGTTCTTGAGAAACCCAAATGGAAGTTTGTTTGTAAATAGTGTGGGAGGTGAGATCAGGTCCTTGGCTGGCTTCTGCTGAATAATCTCAGAGAGTGCAGCACATTATTCCCCAGTGGAGCACCAACACTTCTACACAGCCGCCAGGAGAGTGACGCAGGAATGTCACTGGGAAACACTCACATTTGTGGAGCTTTGTCTACAGTGCAGCTCAATCCCCTCATTGTCGTGCTTTCGAGGCGCGCACGTTATTTTTCAACACTTTTTTACGGCTGGAAGAAATGTGTGGATTTTGTGGGAGTCTGTACATTCTCACCATCTACATAAGCCGATGATTATCTCCCGCCCGCTCCACAGTCTTGCCCTGCGGTGAAGCCAGAGGGTCACAGGGTCAAGCTGCACTATTGACTTGCACCATGATTCCAGCTGACGTTCCAGTCCCGACTCAGTGAGGCCATTGTTGCAGGTGCTATTTGTGGAATTAAGTCCAGTTCCTGTCTGCCTGTATGTGATGGCAGTCTGCAGCTGGAGGAGCATTGTAAAGTATGGGTGACTGGGCCTAGACTATTTACAATCTATATCACTAACTTACAGTGCCCTCCATAATATTCGGGGCAAAGACCCATCATTTATTTATTTGCCTCTGTACGCTACAATTTGAGATTTGTAATAGAAAAAAATCACATGTGGTTAAAGTGCACATTGTCATATTTTATGAAAGGCCATTTTTATACATTTTGGTTTCACGATGTAGAAATGACAGCTGTGTTTATACATAGTCCCCCCATTTCAGCGCACCATAATGTTTGGGACACATGGCTTCACAGGCGTTTGTAATTGCTCAGGTGTGTTTAATTGCCTCCTTAATGCAGGTGTAAGAGAGCTCTCAGCACCTAGTCTTTCCATCACCTTTGAAAACTTTCATTGCTGCTTATCAACATGGGGATCAAAGATGTGCCAATGAAAGTCAAAGAAGCCATTATGAGACTGAGAAACAAGAATAAAACTGTTAGAGACATCAGCCAAACCTTAGGCTTACCAATATAAACCATTTGGAACATCATTAAGAAGAAAGAGAGCTCACTAATCGCAAAGGGACTGGCAGGCCAAGGAAGACCTCCACAGCTGATGACAGAAGAATTCTCTCTATAATAAAGAAAAATCCCCAAACACCTGTCCAACAGATCAGAAACACTCTGCAGGAGTCAGGTGTGGATTTGTCAATGACCACTGTCCACAGACTCAATTAGCCAAGTCAATCACCCAATCTGAACCCAGTTGAGCATGCCTTTTATATGCTGAAGAGGAAACCGAAGGGGACTAGCCCCCAAGATAAGCATAAGCTAAAGATGGCTGCAATACAGGCCTGGCAGAGCATCACCAGAGAAGACACCCAGCAACTGGTGATATCCATGAATCGCAGACTTCAAGCAGTCATTGCATGCAAAGGATATGCAACAAAATACTAAACATGGCTACTTTCATTTACATGACATTGCTGTGTCCCAAACATTATAGTGCCCTGAAATGGGGGGACTATGTATAAACACATCTGTAATTTCTACATGGTGAAACCAAAATGTATAAAAACGGCCTTTATTAAAATCTGACAATGTGCACTTTAACCACATGTAATTTATTTCTATTACATATCTCAAATTGTGGAGTACAGAGGCAAATAAATAAATGATGGGTCTTTGTCCCAAACATTATGGAGGGCACTGTAATTGAAGGGGCACGATACAATATTAGTTTAGTTTATGTTACGATGTGATATACGATAGAACTTTATTTATCCCTGGAGGTAAATTGGTCTGCCGACAGTCATAGAACACAACGTGGTACATGGAATTAAAGTGACTAGTGTAAGGTCCAGGATTGGGGATGTGCAAAGATTGGGGAGCAGAGGAGAGGGGAGGGGGGAGAGAGGGAGGGAGGAAGGGGAGTCATTCTACCACACGACAGAAGGGGGGTGGGGGGTGTTGTACACTTTGATAGCCACAGGCAAATAGGATCTCCTGTGGCATTCTGTCCTCCATCTTGGCGGAACCAGTCTGTTGCTGAACGTGCTCCTGAAGTTGACCAGTGTGTCATGGAGGGGGTGAGGTGTATTAGAAACATAGAAAATAGGTGCAGGAGGACGCCATTCGGCCCTTTGAGCCAGCCCCGCCACTCATTGTGATCATGGCTGATCGTCCCCAATCAGTAACCCGTGCCTGCCTTCTCCCCATATCCCTTGATTCCACTAGCCCCTAGCTATCTAACTCTCTCTTAAATCCATCCAGTGACTTTGCCTCCACTGCCCTCCATAAATTCACATCTCTCTGGGTGAAAATGGTTTTTCTCACCTCAGTCTTAAATGACCTCCCCTTTATTCTAAGACTGTGGCCCCTGCTTCTGGACTCGCCCAACATTGGGAACATTTTTCCTGCATCTTGCTTGTCCAGTCCTTTTATAATTTTATAAGTTGTCCAAGGTGCTTGTGCTCCACTACAATTGTCCCCACCACAATATATATTTTTTAGTTTAGTTCATTGTCACGTGTACCGAGGTACAGTGAAAAACTTTAGTCGTGTGCTAACCAGTCAGCGGCAAGACAATACATGATTACGATTGAACCGTTTACAATGTACAGATACATGATAAGGGAATAACCTTTAGTGCAAGGTGAAGCCAGTAAAGTCCGACTCCGATCAAAGATAGCCCGAGGGTCGCCAATGAGGTAGATGGTAGTTCAGGAGTTACTCCAGCATTTTGTGTCTCCAGAGATGATGTGTGTCCTGCTGAGTTACTCCAGCATTTTGAAAAAATGTAATATAACCAACTTTAATATAACCAAATAATTCGGCTGGTTTGGCTAAGATTTCGTACAAGCCACATCTTACATTGGCACAGATTGTGGAGAGTGAGGACCAGACACAGTGGTGACGCTGCCTTTGAAGACAGTGGGTCACAAGCCAAACACAAGCACATCCCCAATCCTTTCCACTCGTCACTTTAATTTCAAGTTCCATGTATCTTGTGTTTTTATGAGTTGGCAGAACAGCTTCTCTCCTGGGACAAATAACGTTCCATCGTATCGTGTAGGATCGCATCGGAATCTGGCTTCCTCCCACATTGGGGGAGTGGGACACTGGGATAGGGATTGGGTTGAACTCTCAATCCAGCCTTTGCTCTGTGACCTTTTCAACCCTGATGCTCTCAGCCATTTCCAGTTCACAGCAAGACACCACCCCACTGGGCCAATTTCTATTGAACCAGTTTATTACTTCATTTACTAAGAGGTATTTTAAAACTGAACTGCGTTGTAATTCTTTAAGAAAGAACTGCAGATGCTGGAAAAATCGAAGGTCAGCAAAAATGCTGGGGAAACTCAGCGGGTGAGGCAGCATCATAGATGCATCATAGATCCTGCCTCACCCGCTGAGTTACTCCAGCATTGTTGTCTGCCTGGGGTTATAATTGTTGCCTCTGTCACAAATCAACTAAATGTGGGTGTACGGGGACAGTATGAGGCGTTGGCATCGTGCCAAGGAGTTTGAAAAATCAATGGGATTTCATACTGAGGGAAATTATAATGATTCATCACATTACAAGCAGGTCTCTGGGTGGCATTATCATTCCACCCGAATGCAGCTTGTTACAATATTGATGCTTTTGTCAGGCGAATTGTAGAGTCAGCATATAAGCTTCAGTATATAAACGTGACATTGCGGGGGGGGAGGGGGGGGGGGGAGGGGGGGAGAGAGAGAGGGTGGAGAAAGCGAGATAGAGAGAGAAAGAGAAAGTGAGAGAGAGAGAGGGAGAGAGAAAGTAAGAGTGTTATAAAGGGGCCACGGAGCGCTTTTGAAAGGCTGCGGCTGAGCGATCATTGATCACCGGCCTTGGGGGTGGGAAAGGAGCGAGCGTGCAGGGGGAGGGTGTGGGAGGGGGGGGGCACAATTATTATTTTGTTGTTGTTGCTCAACCTCCAAAATCTGGGGATAATACAGGCCATCCCCAACTCAAAAAGTGGGGGGTGTATCCCACCCCCCCCCATCTCTCTCTCTCCCTCCTTCTGCTATCCCTCTCCCTCTTCCCCCCCCCCCCCCTCTCTCCCCTCTAGCAAGCCCTTTGGCCCAACCTGTCCATGCTAAATAAGATGCCCCTTCTCCGCTAGTCCCACCTGCTCCAGTTATAGAGCCGTACAGCAGACCTGCCCGCTCCATCACTGTCGAGGGTTGCACTGTGCCCGAGCGTGCCCACCGTTGTGAGGGCCCTGTGAGTGAGATGTCCTACAGCAGGGGTCTGGCCGCTGTTTGGCAGGGACTTGATCGGAGTTACTTCAACCCATTCCACATCAGATGTTTAACAGCTAATCGGAGAGAGAAGGCTTTAAGGGCCTGTCCCACCAGCATGCAACTCTATGCGATGAGCGCGACCTAACGTGGTCGCTTGAGCCGTCCGGCGTTGCGGGGCCGGTCCCACTTCGATCGCCGGAGCCGTGCGGAATTGTGCGGAGTTCGTCCCGACATCGCGCGGGGCTCAGAAAAACTGACTATGTTCAAAAATTCCACGCGGCAACGGCTTGTCGGCTCGCAGTCGCCTCGGCGCATGACACACCACCTCGACGTCGTGCCTCCGTGACCCTCTCTGTAGGTGCCTCCGTGACCCTCTCTGTGTGTGGCTCCATGACCCTCTCTGTGTGTGCCTCTGTGCCCCTCTCTGTGTGCCCCTCTCAGTCCTGG
This sequence comes from Raja brachyura, assembly GCA_963514005.1. The sequence goes on from OY740812.1 coordinate 30,079,104, forward strand.
CGAACTTACCTTTAAGACTTCGCTCCAAGTTCGCCTCACTTTGCGCTGCGTTGCACCACTTACCCGACCTCCGCGCGGCCCCCGCTTCTTGTTTGATCGCGCTCATCGCATGGAGTCGGATGCTGGTGGGACGGGCCCTTTTCTCTCATCCTGGCTCGACTCAGACCCGAGTCCAAGAGGTCTGTTAATCTGCTGCACACCCCAGACCCCGTACACCCCCGTACACCCCAGACCCCGTACATCCCCGTACACCCCAGACCCCGTACACCCCAGACCCCGTACATCCCCGTACACCCCAGACCCCGTACACCCCAGACCCCGTACCCCCCAGACCCCGTACATCCCCGTACACCCCAGACCCCGTACACCCCAGACCCCGTACATCCCAGACCCCGTACATCCCCGTACACCCCAGACCCCGTACACCCCAGACCCTGTACACCCCAGACCCAGTACATCCCCGTACACCCCAGACCCCGTACACCCCCGTACACCCCAGACCCTGTACACCCCAGACCCCGTACATCCCAGACCCCGTACACCCCAGACCCTGTACACCCCAGACCCTGTACACCCCAGACCCCGTACATCCCAGACCCCGTACACCCCAGACCCCGTACACCCCAGACCCCGTACATCCCAGACCCCGTACATCCCAGACCCCGTACACCCCCGTACATCCCAGACCCCGTACACCCCAGACCCCGTACACCCCCGTACACCCCAGACCCCGTACATCCCAGACCCCGTACACCCCAGACCCCGTACACCCCAGACCCTGTACACCCCAGACCCCGTACATCCCAGACCCCGTACACCCTCGTACACCCCAGACCCTGTACACCCCAGACCCCGTACATCCCAGACCCCGTACACCCCCGTACACCCCAGACCCCGTACACCCCAGACCCCGTACATCCCAGACCCCGTACATCCCAGACCCCGTACACCCCCGTACACCCCAGACCCCGTACATCCCAGACCCCGCATGACCTGAAGATTTGTGTTTTCCACTTCCTCTGGAACTGCCTTCCAGTCTAGAGATCGGCAGAATCAGCAGTTGGAAACAATTCCTTTGGCAGCTTTACGCACTCATCTGGAAAGATTGGCCACTGCCAAAGTAGGTCGTAAATACCAAGTGGCGATGGATTTGTGTCTGCCGCGGCCATTTCATCCTTCTTTGTAAAGCCTTCAGTCACAAACCCTTCTGACACGTGTTATATCACTTTTGTGTCAAATATTCCAGCTGTTGTTGTGCATTTTATACACGCCACCTGCATCCCTCTGAAAGAGACCGTTCAATCATCATTAGCCCAATAATTTGCACGGTGGCGCAGCGATAGAATTGCTGCCTTACAGCATCAGAGACCCGGGTTCAATCCTCACTTTGGGTGCTGTCTGTACGGAGTTTGTACGTTCTCCCTGTGACCTGCATGGGTTTTCTCCGGGATCTCCGGTTTCTTCCCACACTCCAAATACGTTCAGGTTTGTAGGTAATTGGCTCGGTATGATTGTAAAACTTGTCCCTAGTGTGTGTAGGATACAGTACATGTGTGGGTATCGCTGGTCGGCGCGGACTCGGTGGGCCGAAGGGCCTGTTTCAAGGTCTATCTCTAAACTAAGATAAGATAAGTAACTCAGTGGGACAGGCAGCATCTCTGTGGAGGGAAATGAACAGATGATGTTTCAGGTCAGGACCCCTTCTTCTGAAGAAGCGTTTGAATGTAAAGAGTTGATTTTTTTCCACAGACGCTGCCTGATCAACACCATCCCTCCAGCAGTTTGCTTTTTGCTCACGAATGCAGCATGTCTTGCGTCTCCACCTTGCCGCTTAGGTAAGATAGGGGAGCGACTGATGTGTTGAACGATGCAAAAGAGAGACACAAAAAGCTGGAGTAACTCAGCGGGGCAGGCAGCATCTCTGACGAGGAGGAATGGGTGACGTTTCGGGTCGAGACCCTTCTTCAGACTGAGATGCAATTGCATTGTAGTCTTTCACACCTCGGCTAATCTAGGGAGAGCTATCTCCCCCCCCCCCCCAGGCCTTCCATTGCTTGCAGTCACATTAATATCGTCCTCTGGGTTTAGACGGTATAAAAGTTGCAGTGACATTTGCATAATTAATCACAAACTTGGAGAGATTTGCTTTTTGGTCGGTGGTTCTCGGCTTCAATGGAACTGAAGCGTTGAGAGGGAGGAGGGTCGCTGAGGGCAAACCCGACTTGGGGGGGGGCGGGGGGGGGGGGTAACGCCGACAATGAAGGGGGATCTGCCGAGGGGGGGGACTGCCAGGAACAAAGGGCGGGATCCCAGCAGGGGGTGGGGAGGGGGCTGCCTGCTGCCGCATGCGGTGCAAGGCCTGGTTTGCCACTGTGAGAGGATGAGACTGTTCAATCCAGAAACATGGTGAGGTCTGTCTGCTGTGTGAGTTTATCAGGTTGCATGAAATACAAAGCATTTTACTGT
>OY740812.1:30081769-30261769 GCA_963514005.1 Raja brachyura
CTGTTATACTGGGGCCTTATGACCACCTATGTGGTGAAGGACGTTTTGGTAAGTACTTCATCTCTTTTCTGGTAGAAGCCTCCTGAGCTCAGCTTGTTGACTCCATCCAGCAACCTGACTGATCCAACAGGGACTGAAATCTGTTGCTGCTGGTGCTGCTGCTAAGCCCAACCCGCTGAACTTGGCTCACAGACGCAACAGCAGGGAGTTTAAACATTGGCTTTGAATACGATGGTGTATGATCTTCACAGGGTGTGAAGGGGTTGGGGCTTGTGCTGGGGGTGGGGGGGGGGGGGGGGGGGGGGGGGGGGTTGCTAGGGAAATGTGGGAAAGGCATTTGCTGAAGAACGACTGGCTAAATATTGCTCACTAAAGTGAATGTACACAGTTGCCAACGCAGGAACATGGGTTGTAATTCACTGTTTATTTATCCCATGTGATGCGTGTACTTTGCTAAATGGTTTTCCCAGACCGTAGCTTTAGTTTTTCTTTAGTATTAGAGTTACAGCGGGGAAAGAGGCCCTTCGGCCCACCGAGTCCGCACCAGCCAGCGATCCCCGCACATTAACACTATCCCACACTGGGCACAATTTTACATTTATACCGAGCCAATTAACCTACAAACCTGCACGTACATGGAGTCACCAAAGTTCTCGGAGAAAACCCACGCAGGTGTCGGGGAGAATGTAAAACTCCGTACAAACAAGCTCCTGTAGCCAGGATCGAACCCGGGTCTCTGGCGCTGTACGCGCTATAAGCAGCAACTCTACCTGTGCCCCGACTCTTCCTCTGCATTCTTGCCCCGAGACAGCAGATCTAACCCTGCCTCTCGGAGGTCGGGAACAAAAGCCAGCAGTTACTTCAGCAGTCAGTGCAACTAATCCTGACTGCTCCACTGCAGGGTGGAACTTTGACCTGACAGGTGACCTCATTGCTGCTGCTCGCCCTCAGCTGGCTGCTCTTCATGTGGGCTGCCCTGTTGAAGTGGCCAAGGTGTTGAGCTATGTGCTAAATGCCTCACGTTGCAGTCTCAGTACAAGTACATTCAATAAATGGCAATTCAAACAAGTTTAGTTTAGAGACACAGCATCGAAATAGGTCTTCCAGCCCCCGATTCTGTGCCGACCCAGCGATCACCCGAACACTAGTTTTATCCTACACACTAGGGCTAATTTATAGAAGCCAGTGTAGTTTAGTTCAGAAACAGGCCCTTCAGCCCAACGAGCCCACACCATCTAGTTATCCCATACACTAACACTATCCAACACACGAGGCGCAATTTACAATTTTTATTGAAGCCAATTGACCTACAAACCTGAACGTCTTTGGAGTGTGGGAGCACCTGGAGAAAACCCACGCAGGTCACAGGGAGAACGTGCAAAGCCCGTACAGACAGCGGCCATAGTCAGGATCGACCCTTGGTCTCTGGTGGTGCGCGGCAACAACTCTACCGCTGCGCCTCCGTGCTGCCCTAATGTTTATCAGCACGATAAGGGGACCACCCTATTATTGCGCATAACGTCGGTAAATCTTTTATTGATCTTGTCAGGCTTGGCGCGGTTCCATCCCACTCTTTCACCAACGTTTCTCAACGTTTGTGCGTTAAGTATTCACAGTGGTGAAGGGAGATTGACATCTATCTAGTCGAGCTTCACTGACATCTGCACAAGTACGATGAGAATACAGGGACAAGGAACATGTCACGCAGCAGCATCACAGGTACTCCGGCAGCACGCTGAAACATCAATTATAAATAAATTAGCAATTCTACAAGAGTAGAAAGAAACAACTGCAAACAAAAACAGACAGAGCAAAACATTCTTGGAGAAAGGTTGATGGTACTGCTGGAGAAGGTCTGTGGTGCTCCATTGATGAGGTACGATTAGGATTGTGATGGGTGATACAAGTGATGGGCATGATCCAAATGGAGAGGTTCCTTTAAGGACCTGTCCGATTTTTTTTCGGCGACTTGCCGGCACCCGTCATAGTCGCAGAAAATGTTTAAAATGTTGAAAATCCAGCGGCGACCAGAAGAAGGTACGACTCTTTTGGTGACCACTCACGACCAAACAGGCGTCACACCGCGACATGCCGCCACGTGACACCTGTACGGTCGTGAGTAGTCGCCCAAAGAGTCGTACACTTATTACACACGCACAGTGTGGTCGTGACCAGGCAGAGTGGGAGCTGGGCCTTTGTTGGTGTGTCAGGCCTTTATTGGTGAGCCGGAACTTTATTGGTGAGCCGGGCCTTTATTGGTGAGCCGGGCCTTTATTGGTGAGCCGGGCCTTTATTGGTGAGCCGGGCCTTTATTGGTGAGCCGGGCCTTTGTTGGTGTGCCGGGCCTTTGTTGGTGTGCCGGGCCTTTGTTGGTGAGCCGGGCCTTTGTTGGTGAGCCGGGCCTTTGTTGGTGAGCCGGGCCTTTGTTGGTGAGCCGGGCCTTTGTTGGTGAGCCGGGCCTTTGTTGGTGAGCCGGGCCTTTGTTGGTGAGCCGGGCCTTTGTTGGTGAGCCGGGCCTTTGTTGGTGAGCCGGGCCTTTGTTGGTGAGCCGGGCCTTTGTTGGTGAGCCGGGCCTTTGTTGGTGAGCCGGGCCTTTGTTGGTGAGCCGGGCCTTTGTTGGTGAGCCGGGCCTTTGTTGGTGAGCCGGGCCTTTGTTGGTGAGCCGGGCCTTTGTTGATGTGTAGGGCCTTTATTGATGTGTAGGGCCTTTGTTGGTGAGCCGGGCCTTTGTTGGTGTGTAGGGCCTTTGTTGGTGTGTAGGGCCTTTGTTGGTGTGTAGGGCCTTTGTTGGTGTGTAGGGCCTTTGTTGGTGTGTAGGGCCTTTGTTGGTGTGTAGGGCCTTTGTTGGTGAGCCGGGCTTTTGTTGGTGCGTAGGGCCTTTGTTGGTGCGTAGGGCCTTTGTTGGTGCGTAGGGCCTTTGTTGGTGCGTAGGGCCTTTGTTGGTGCGTAGGGCCTTTGTTGGTGCGTAGGGCCTTTTTGGTGCGTAGGGCCTTTTTGGTGTGTAGGGCCTTTGTTGGTGTGTAGGGCTTTTGTTGGTGTGTAGGGCCTTTGTTGGTGTGCCGGGCCTTTGTTGGTGTGTAGGGCCTTTGTTGGTGAGCCGGGCCTTTGTTGGTGAGCCGGGCCTTTGTTGGTGAGTAGGGCCTTTGTTGGTGAGTAGGGCCTTTGTTGGTGAGCCGGGCCTTTGTTGGTGAGCCGGGCCTTTGTTGGTGAGCCGGGCCTTTGTTGGTGAGCCGGGCCTTTGTTGGTGAGCCGGGCCTTTGTTGGTGAGCCGGGCCTTTGTTGGTGTGCCGGGCCTTTGTTGGTGAGCCGGGCCTTTGTTGGTGAGCCGGGCCTTTGTTGGTGTGCGGGGCCTTTGTTGGTGTGCCGGGCCTTTGTTGGTGTGCGGGGCCTTTGTTGGTGTGCCGGGCCTTTGTTGGTGAGCCGGGCCTTTGTTGGTGAGCCGGGCCTTTGTTGGTGTGTAGGGCCTTTGTTGGTGAGCAGGGCCTTTGTTGGTGTGTAGGGCCTTTGTTGGTGTGTAGGGCCTTTGTTGGTGAGCAGGGCCTTTGTTGGTGAGCAGGGCCTTTGTTGGTGAGCAGGGCCTTTGTTGGTGAGCAGGGCCTTTGTTGGTGTGTAGGGCCTTTGTTGGTGTATAGGGCCTTTGTTGGTGTGTAGGGCCTTTGTTGGTGTGCCGGGCCTTTGTTGGTGTGCCGGGCCTTTGTTGGTGAGCAGGGCCTTTGTTGGTGAGCTGGGCCTTTGATGGTGTATAGGGCCTTTGTTGGTGAGCCGGGCCTTTGTTGGTGTGTAGGGCCTTTGTTGGTGTGTAGGGCCTTTGTTGGTGAGCAGGGCCTTTGTTGGTGTGTAGGGCCTTTGTTGGTGTGTAGGGCCTTTGTTGGTGAGCCGGGCCTTTGTTGGTGTGTAGGGCCTTTGTTGGTGAGCCGGGCCTTTGTTGGTGAGCCGGGCCTTTGTTGGTGAGCCGGGCGTTTGTTGGTGTGCTGGGCCTTTGTTGGTGTGTTGGGCCTATGTTGGTGTGCCGGGCCTTTGTTGGTTTGTAGGGCCTTTGTTGGTGAGCCGGGCCTTTGTTGGTGTGTAGGGCCTTTGTTGGTGTGTAGGGCCTTTGTTGGTGTGTAGGGCCTTTGTTGGTGTGTAGGGCCTTTGTTGGTGTGTAGGGCCTTTGTTGGTGTGTAGGGCCTTTGTTGGTGTGCCGGGCCTTTGTTGGTGTGCCGGGCCTTTGTTGGTGTGTAGGGCCTTTGTTGGTGAGCCGGGCCTTTGTTGGTGAGTCGGGCCTTTGTTGGTGAGCAGGGCCTTTGTTGGTGTGTTGGGCCTTTGTTGGTGTGTAGGGCCTTTGTTGGTGTGTAGGGCCTTTGTTGATGTGTAGGGCCTTTGTTGGTGTGCCGGGCCTTTGTTGGTGTGTAGGGCCTTTGTTTGTGTGTAGGGCCTTTGTTGGTGAGCCGGGCCTTTATTGGTGAGCAGGGCCTTTGTTGGTGTGCAGGGCCTTTGTTGATGTGTAGGGCCTTTGTTGGTGTGTAGGGCCTTTGTTGGTGTGTAGGGCCTTTGTTGGTGTGTAGGGCCTTTGTTGGTGTGCCAGGCCTTTGTTGGTGTGTAGGGCCTTTGTTGATGTGTAGGGCCTTTGTTGATGTGTAGGGCCTTTGTTGGTGTGTAGGCCTTTGTTGGTGTGCCAGGCCTTTGTTGGTGTGTCGGGCCTTTATTGGTGTGCCAGGCCTTTATTGGTGTGCCGGGCCTTTGTTGGTGTGCCAGGCCTTTGTTGGTGTGTAGGGCCTTTGTTGGTGTGTAGGGCCTTTGTTGATGTGTAGGGCCTTTGTTGATGTGTAGGGCCTTTGTTGGTGTGTAGGGCCTTTGTTGATGTGTAGGGCCTTTGTTGAGGTGTAGGGCCTTTGTTGATGTGTAGGGCCTTTGTTGGTGTGTAGGGCCTTTGTTGGTGTGCCAGGCCTTTGTTGGTGTGTCGGCCTTTATTGGTGTGCCAGGCCTTTATTGGTGTGCCGGGCCTTTGTTGGTGTGTTGGGCCTTTGTTGGTGAGCCGGGCCTTTGTTGGTGTGTCGGGCCTGCACTTAAAACCGCTTGAAAACTTTAAAAACGACGGCAAAACCTGGCAACTCTGTATGTGGTCTCAGTGAACTATTTCTACACATTTTGTACGTAATCCATGATTGTCCTTGTGTATGCTGATAATTTACTTAACTCTGAGCAAGAAAATAATTGCACTGTACCTTGTGATATTAGAGAACCATTGAGGCAGATCTTCAATGTAGATGCATTTGACAGTGTGGAGGGCTGAGTTGGTGATGGGCGAGGCTCTGCAGCATCATGGTAAATCATTCACTACGATGGTTGAGGAAAACCTGGTTGAAGGATGCAGCTCCTGCATTGTTCGCTTTGAGATTTAAATTCATAGAAGGGTCTCGACCCGAAACGTCACCCATTCCTTCTCTCCAGAGATGCTGCCTGTCCCGCTGAGTTACTCCAGCTTTTTGTGTCTATCTTCAGTTTAAAGCAGCATCTGACAGTAGTTCCTTCCTAGACACACCTACAAACCCGCACGTCTTTGGGTTGTGGGAGGAAAACCCACACGGGTACAGGGAGAACATGCGAACTCCACATGGACTGCACCTGAGGTCAGGATTGTACCCAGGTCTCTGGCAGCGTGAGGCAGCAACACTACCGGCTGCACTGCTGTGCCACCCTTTAATTGCAGGGATTTGGTTGTTAAGTTTGTGTTAAGTTAGTATTCTGCCAAGCACAAAATCCTGAGCAATGTGTTTGTGACCAGCTGCATGCACGGTGTATTGTGTACAGGTTTGCTGGCACTGGTAATCTGACTTGTAAATGAGCAATGGTACATCAGCAGCTCAATTGGACCCTTTCAATGGTTATTTCTGAAGATGATAACACAAAAATGATTTGCCATCCCCCGCTGTGGATATTGTTATAAAGGCACAAAATCATTCAATTTCTGTAAATTAGGGTGTAAGTTTTGTCTTAATGTAATTTGAGGAAAATCTAGTTGGCAGAACCGACCTGAAACATTGTCCTCCAGAGATGTGTAGGAAGGAGCTGCAGATACACCAAAGACAGACACAAAATGCTGGGTTTACTCAGAGGGTCAGGCAGCATCTCTGGAGAGAGGTGAATGGATAACGTTTCGGATCGAGACTGGGAGTCAGGGGAAGTGGGAAACTAGAGGTTTGAAAAGGAGCCGGTACCGATGACTCAGGAAAGGTGGAGCCCACAGTGGTTCATTGTTGGCTGTGGAAGAGATGCTGCCTCATCTGCTGAATTACTCCAGCACTCGGTCTTGGTGGAAACTAGTAATGTGACAAAGTTAACAGCCGCTGATGGTGGAAGATGAACAACAATTTGAGAACTTCTGCTGTTTTTTGGTCTTCCTTGTGTCACGGACCCGGGCACAGCCCCACACACCCTGCCCCCAACATCATTCTCCAAACACAAGAGCGGGCATGTTACCAACTCCCAGCTAAGCTGCAGCCAGTGCATGTAAATGGCCATTGTTGGCCAGTCTTAGAGCCCAAATGTTTCATCTTAACAAAAGGGAGAGGAAGCGCGGTTTAATTGGACCATTTTAGGAGATTCGGGCAATTAAAAGCAAATTTAAAAGCAAGTGGGTGAATTCTGAAACGGCTTTCTTGTCAAGTACGTATAATTCACACAGCGGCCAATGCATCATCAGTGACTTGTTGTGAGGGCCGAGCGAAAGGGAAATGCGTTCTATAAAGCTCAATGCAACCGTTCAAACCGTCAGAGAGTAATGTAGTCAGCCTGAGCTTTGTGGCAAACTGAGACGCTTTGAAGCAGTTTCCTTTCCCTTTGTGATGAAGACTGGAGTGATTGTCAGTAACGAGGAGTTCACAGAGAGAGTCGGTGTGTGTTTATGGGCTCTCTCACGTTCTCCTCCCATCCCTCTCCCTCTCCCCCTCTCCCCCCACCCCTCCCCCTCCCTCTCCCTCTCCCCTCACCCCTTCCCCATCCCCCCCTCCCCCTCTACCCCCCTCCCCCTCTCCCTCTCCCCCTCTCCCCCCCACCCCTCCCCCTCCCTCTCCCCCTCCCCCTCTCCCCCCACCCCTCCCTCTCCCCCTCTCCCTCTATCCCCCACCCCTCCCTCTCCCTCTCCCCCTCTCCTCCCACCCCTCCCTCTCCCTCTCCCCCTCTCCCCCCACCCCTCCCTCTCCCTCTCCCCCTCTCCCCCCACCCCTCCCTCTCCCCCTCTCCCCCTTTCCCTCTATCCCCCACCCCTCCCTCTCCCTCTCCCCCTCTCCCCCCACCCCTCCCTCTCCATCTCTCCCTCTACCCCCCTCTCCCCCCACCCCTCCCTCTCCCCCTCTCCCCCACCCCTCCCCCTCTCCCTCTACCCCCCTCCCTCTACCCCCCTCCCCCTCTCCATCTCCCTCTCCCTCTCTGTCTGTGTCTCTCTCCCTCTGTGTGCCTCTGTCTAGCTCTGTGCCTCTCTCTCTGTAACTGTCTCTCAGTCTGTCTCTCCCTCTATGACTCTCTGTGTGTCTGTCACTGTCTGTCAGTGTTAAGTCCTATTACTTAATTTAAAGATGTATTTTACTCTGCGTTACAAGGGGAATAGATACTGCTGAGCATCCTGTGATGTCTTGGCTCACTGACAGTTCTGGCTGAGGGGATCGCGGTCCGCTCCCCTGCCCTGGCGATTCTGTATCGATGCTTTGATTGGGGCCTTGCATGAACTGGGCAGTCGATTCCACAAAACGCAGCACAGAAAACCAGATGAAGAATGAATTTCTCACGTGGTAGAAAGTGGATTGAGAACTGGAAATTTATTTGGATCCATCAGAAGGGAAAAAAGTACCTCGGGCCAAGCCACATATTTCGTTTCTTTGTTTGCCGCAGGCAGCTTTGCATCTGGCTTTGGAGAAGTGCTGCTCTGTAAATTGATTTCCTTTGTCGGGGACCATTTGTGGGATTGTGTGTCGCAGAGGCCTTGCAGAACTTGGCCTGCGATTTAAAGTGTGTGGGTTGCACATCAAGAGACTAGTCAAGGGCTGTTTGTGTAGTGGATTATATTTACATAGATTATTAGCCCTGTGCTTGTCCTTCACGGAGTCAGTGCTGTTTGTTCCTCTTGCATTCCATCCCATTAAAGCTGAACTTGCTACAGGTGAGGCGTCCTCGTTGCAAATGCCTCTCTCTCCCATAGTTCAGCCGAGGCATTAACTTTTATTTTAAGACAAATAGAATTCCAACAGATTTTAACCTTGTGTGAAAGCATTAATAATCTCGATGCCCAGCTGCACAACATCCTGTTGGGTTACAACTGACCAAACTGAGTATATGCTTCAGCCTAGTCTGAAGAAGGGTCTCGACCCGAAACGTCACCCATTCCTTCTCTCCAGAGCTACTGCCTGATCTGCTGAGATACTCCAGCATTTTGTGTCGATCTTCAGTTAAAACCAGCATCTGCAGTTCCTTGATGTTCGGATGATGGTCTATGTTCCGTTGTTTTTACAGAATCCCAGGTGGCTTATGAGTCTGATCCTGGCTTTGAACGTTCTTTGGCATTCAGGACTGGTAATTCCAGATGGCAGATCGGGCGTTGGTTCTTGCTGCCTCTCTTTCCGTTTTCTTCTCTTTTCCTCCTATTCTGCGCATCTCTTGTCTTCGGAGGTTGCTGTTCCTTCTTGGATGATGGTTCCCCAGAGTTTCCTGTCCTTGGCATTGCTGTCCCAATTGTTGATGTCGATTGCACATTTCTTCATGCTGGGTTTTAAGGCGTCTTTAAGGCGTACATAGCACTGTACAGCACAAGGCTGATACTGTCAGTGCCGGACATGATGCCAAAATAAACTAATCTTGGCCCCCAGATCTCTCCCTTCCCTGCAAGTCCATGTTCCTACCTAAAAGCCTCTTAAAACCAACCTGCTCCAGTTTCAAATACCCTTAGCTGACTGTGCAGTGGCCAGATTATAATGGTGCTTGAGATAGACACAAAATGCTGGGGTAACTCAGCGGGGCAGGCAGCATCTCTGGACAGAAGGAACCCTCTCCAGAGATTCTGCCTGTCCCGTTAAGTTACTCCAGCATTTAGTGTGTATCTTCTGTGTAAACCAGCATCTGGTTTACACACCTGTATCATCAGGGAACCACACCATCCTGGCCACACACTCATCTCCCCGCTACCTTCAGATAGAAGATAAAGGAGACTGCAACGACCAGGTTCAGGAATAGCTACTTCCCCACAGCCATCAGGCTATTAAACTTGACTTGGACAAAACTCTGAACATTAATAGCCCATTATCTGTTTATTGGCACTTTATCAGTTTATTTATTCATGTGTGTACATATTTAATGGTATATGGACACACTGATCTGTTCTGTAGTCAATGCCTACTATGTTCTGTTGTGCTGAAGCAAAGCAAGAATTTCATTGTCCTATCAGGGACACATGACAATAAGCTCTCTTGAATCTTGAATCTGCACACTTCAATGCTGCTTCGCTGGTGAATTGCCTGCAAACTGCATGTTTAGGACCAAGGTCCAACTTCAGTTCTCTACATCTGCTTCAAACTGTCACCGTCCCTCCCCCCCCCCCCTCACAGTACATGTGGTCTCTGTACCGCCCCACCCTGGTGCCACTCGCTGTGATCTGCAACTTGTTTCTGATACAAAGCCCTTCCTTGCCGACTTCTACAATCTATTTGCGTTATCTATGAGGACTGTGTTGACAGACTTATGCTGCAGCAAGTAAGAATTTCATTGTTCTGTTTTCGGTGCATATTCACAGTGAAGCACTCTGACCCTTCCGTATGCAATCTTCGGCTCGCTGCCATTTTGTGGATTGGGGTCCTGTGTTGTTCTTTATGATGTGATCACAGAGTTTTGATGGCATTAGGCTGCCTATTCCCCCATTACCAATCCGTTGAGTGCAGCACAGTGCTGCAGCTGGTAGCCACTAAAGCCCCAGGTTCCATTCTGGCCTCGGCTGCTGTCTGTGTTGAGTTTGCCCATTCTCCCTGTGACCGCGTGGGTTTCCTCCGGGTGCTCCGGTTTCCCAACATCCCAAAGACGTGTGAGTTTGTAGGTTAATTGGCCACTGAAGTTTGTCCCGAGCGTGTAGCGTGGATGTGAAATTGGGGATAACATAGAACTTGTGTGAACGGGTGATCGATGGCCGGCGTGGACACGGTGGGCTGAAGAATGCATTTCCATGCGGGATCTCTAAACTAAACTAAGTCAGCAATGTGGTTTGATTCCTCGACTTCATGAGTCGGAATTGGGTTGGTCATTTAAGGGCCTGTCCCACTTACGTGACTTTTTAGACGTCTGTTTGTACGTTCTCCCTGTGACCCGCGTGTGTTTTCTCCAGGTGCTCCGGTTGCCTCCCACTGCCTTGGTAAAAAAAACATTTTCCCTAGTTTCCAGTTTGTTCATTGTCGAGGTAGAGTGAAAAGCCTTTTGTTGCGTGCTAACCCAACCACATGCAACTAAATTTAAGGTAGCTTTTTCTTCCCAAAAACCCTTTCTGGCTTCAGTCCTCCCTCCACCACCTCCAGTTTAAATTCCAATTTGGAATATTTTGGAGGACCAAGAGGCCAAGAACCAAGAAAGACAATACATTATTACAATCCATCCATTTACAGTGTATACAGTGCACGGTGTGTAGGATAGTGTGTGGGGTGATCGCTGCTCGATGGGCCGAAGGGCCTGTTTCCAGTCTGTATCTCTCAAGTCTAAATACATTGCAGCCCACCTCAATGTCTGTCAATAACCTTGTCTGAAGAAGGGTCTCGACCCGAAACGTCGCCTATCTCCTTCGCTCCTTAGATGCTGCTGCACCCGCTGAGTTTCTGCAGCCTTTTGTGTACCCGGGATAATACATTTATCCTCTCTCGGGAGAATGGATCGTACAAACTTCATTTCCACTTCTGTGTCAAAATTGGGTGTGCAGCTGCTGTGTAAATAATACTGGGTCAGATGTCTGATTTCAGCAAATTGATTTGAAGCAGCGCCTGATCCCTGCTGCTCCGGCTTTGTTACAGATGATATCAAACTCCACGGAATCAGACTGAGCCAAAGTGTGGTCGGTGCTGGCCAGATGTTGGAAAGCAAAGGTCGACAGATGCTGGAAATCTTAAATAAATACCAGAAATTGCTGGTCACGGATGTGAATCAATAGATGTTCTTCCTCCCACAGATGCCGTGAGGTCCGTTTGGTGTGGCCACCATCGCCTGTGTTTACTCGCATTGATCAATGCAGCAGTTTACATTGAGCCCTGCCTTGGTCCCGGCATCTTGCCAATAGTCAGATGGACACCAGGACTTTATCCAAGGAACTATGATGCTGGCCACCATAGTGAGAGATACAGCGCGGAAACAGGCCCTTCGGCCCACCGAGTCTGTGCCGATCAACGATCCCCGTACACTAACACGATGCTACACGCGCTATGGACAATGTTACATTTATACAAAGCCAATTAGCCGACAATCTTTGAAGTGTGGGAGGAAACCAAAGACCTCGCAGAAAACCCACACAAGTCACGGGGAGAACGTACAGACAAGCATCCGTAGTCAGGATCGGACCCGGGTCTTGGGCGCTGTAAGGCAGCAACTCCACCGCTGCGCCACCGTGCCGCACATGTTGCAAAGCAAAGATCTACAGTTGCTGGAAATCTTAAATGAACACCAGAATTTGCTGGTCGCAAACATGAATCGGTAGCCATCCTGCCCCCCACAGAAGGTGTGTGATCCATTTGCTGTGGCCTCCGTTGACTGATTGTATTTCATGGCTTACCAACATGGCGCAGTGTAACAGTTTACACTGGAGCACCCTGTATTGTTCCTTGCATCTTGCCAATAGTGTGGTGTGCGGTTGCTGCTGAGAACAAAGTGGGAGCTGGCGTGGGGCCCCTCCGAGAACAAAGACAGACCATTGGGACTGCATTGACCACTACGTAACTGTCACCCCCTATACTCTTCTCATACCTGTTGTAGATTCTCCCACCATGCAATGATCCAATTCTACATTGTCTTTGATCTCCATTCCCTTTGACCTGTTTTCACACCTTTACACTTCCTTATCTATGTATCTCCCTCCCCCCTGATGTCAGTCTGCAGAAGGGTCTCGACCCGAAACGTCAACCATTCCTTCTCTCCACAGACGCTGCCTGTCCCGCTGAGTTACTCCAGCATTTTGTGTCTAACTTCACTTCTCATACCTTGTGCATGTTATGCAAAACAAAGTACTTCACCGTGATATGTCACATGTGATAACACAGAATCATTCATCGTTCACTCAGTTGGTCACCAGGACTCTATCCAAGGAGCTATGATGGTGGACTGTCTGACTGCACCAGGCATCTTTGCCCATCGTGATCGTGACCTCATTCAATGCCCAGTTCCTAGCAGGCGTGACTGGGCTGGACTCTTCCTCCTCCTTACTGACCCAGTCGTCTTAAACTCCCTCTCATCCCCCCCCCCCCCCCCTACTCTTGCCGGCCAAGAGGTCCCAGCAAATTGGAAGGACAGAAATTCTTCTCAAGCTTCTAACCAGCCCGGTGAAATCTCTGCCGTCAAAGATAGACAAAATAAAGCTGGAGTAAAGGGCCTGTCCCACTTGGGCGTCATTTACGCATCACGGCGCAAGGCGCACACGTGATGCGTGCATGGCGTGCATTACATGAGCATGGCGTGCATGGTGCGTGGTGATCTGGTGACACGCCACCTGTGTGACGCGCAAATGACGCCCAAGTGGGACAGGCCCTTAACTCAGCGTGTAGGGCAGCATCTCTGGAAAAAAGGAATGGGTGATGTTTCGGGTGGAGACCCTTCTTCAGACACTGACACTGCGTCCTCGTCACCTTCCCCTCAGCTAACAATGAACCATTCTACATTTCCTTCGATCATCGTCCCCCTGTCATTTTCACACCTTAACCTTCCATATGTCTCAGTATCTACTGACTCTCAGTCTGCAGAAGGGCCTTGACCCGATACGTCACGCATTTCTTCTATCCAGAGATGCTGCCTGTCCCGCTGAGTTACTCCAGCTTTTTGTACCTATCAACGTTGTCAATGTTGCTATCCTGGCGTCTTTACCACAACACCCTTGCGTCCATGCTGTGAGTTGGGGCGTTAGCCAGACCATCTGCTCCTACACCCATTTCTTTTACGACATCAAAGGTGCTCGGTTTTCCCTTGTTCGTCCAGTCTAAAGCCGAACCTCGGTAATAATTCATCCTTGATCAATCGTAGATTTCTCCATTTTATTCTTTGACGGCTCCGCTCCTGATTTCTGGCCTCGGCCTCCATCTCCTGTTCTCCGTTTTTAAAACTATACTTGCTAACCAAAGAACTTTGTTCTCCTTCTGGCCAGCCACTGTGAAACATATGGAGATTATCTGTGCAATTAGGAGAATTCCTTTAATGGCACGGGAGCCGTAGGATTTGGCACATTTTTGTACTTAATGCTCAGAACGTGTCTCCAATTCTACTGCGCAAGCGAAGTTGATAAATATCGAGGGTTACACAAAAAGCTGGAGAAACTCAGCGGGTGCAGCAGCATCTAAGGAGCGAAGGAGATAGGCGACGTTTCGGGTCGAGACCCTTCTTCAGACAAATATCGATCCAGTCCAAGTAGTATTGCCAGCCAATTCCAAAATACCAGTCACAGAATGTTTCCCACTGTTTAGAAGCCGTGATCCAAGCACAACATGGCCATTGGAATCACGATGAGCATTTGAACGATGTTTCGGGTCGAGATACCTCTTCAGAAGAATCACCCACTCATTCTATACTCTCTCGAATTTAGGAGATTGAGAGGGGATCTTATAGAAACTTACAAAATTCTTAAGGGGTTGGACAGGCTAGATGCAGGAAGATTGTTCCCGATGTTGGGGAGGTCCAGGACAAGGGGTCACAGCTTAAGGATAAGGGGGAAATCCTTTAGGACCGAGATGAGAAGGACTTTTTCACACAAAGAGTGGTGGGTCTCTGGAACTCTCTGCCACAGAGGGTAGTTGAGGCCAGTTCATTGGCTATATTTAAGAGGGAGTTAGATGTGGCCCTTGTGGCTAAAGGGATCAGGGGGTATGGAGAGAAGGCAGGTACAGGATACTGAGCTTGATGATCAGCCATGATCATATTGAATGGCGGTGCAGGCTCGAAGGGCCGAATGGCCTACTCCTGCACCTAATTTCTATGTTTCTATGTTTCTCTCCAGAGTTGCTGCCTGTCCCACTGAGTTACTAAAGCTTTTTGTGCCTATCTTTCGGTTTTACCCAGCATCTGCAGTTCATTCCTATACATGTAGAGCATTTGACGGCACTGGGCCTGTACTCATTGGAGTTTAGGATGAGGGGGGACCTCATTGAAACTTATCGAATATTGTAAAACCTGGACAGAGTGGATGTGGAGAGGATGTTCCCACTAGTGGCAGAGTCTAGGACCAGAGGGCACGGCCTCACAATGAAAGGATGTTCCTTTAGGAAGGAGATGAGGAATTTCTTTAGTCAGAAGATGGTGAATCTGTGGAATTATACCAAAGATAAGTCAAAGTGTGCTGGAGTCATTCAGTGGGTCAGGCAGCATCTCTGGAGAAAAGGTCTTGGTGACATTTCGGGTTTGGATCCTTCATCAACCCGGCCTTTTTCTCCAGAGATGCTGCCTGACCCTGCTGAATAACTCCAGCACCCTTTGACTATCTTTGGTATCAACCAGCATCTGCAGTTACTTGTTTCTATAGAAGGGAAAGAGAGCCTGGCGTAGGGCGATGTAGAGAGATGGAAGAGGTGTTTAGTTTCATTTAGTTTATAGATACAGCACAGAAACGGGCCCTTCAGCCCACTGAGTCCGCGCTGACCAGCGATCCCCGCACACTTGCACTATCCTACACCGACAAGGGACAATTTACAATTATACCAAGCCATTTTCATACTTGGAAATTAGCATCTTGTTCCCCATTGCCTTTCCATTGACTTAACACAAAAGCTAGGACAGTCAAAAGCCCATAACTTTCTTAAAAATTAAGAGAACTCAATGACATTTTCAGTTATTATAGATTGAAGCATTCTGAAACAAATATGAAACAATCTTACTTGGATGACCTGAAATTAAAGCATATAATTAGTTAGTTACCTAATTGCAGCTAATTACAAAATTCAATTACTAGATCTAAACATCTATCCATTTCTTAAGAAATGATAAACATTTTTAAATTGCCTAAGTGTCCAAATAACATTCACACAATAATCCACAATATAACATCATTTTTAAATTTCATTTTCATTAATTTATAGGCCAAATGGAAGGAATTTAGTGTTTAATTCCTGTAAATTAATGGCCATTTAAATCAACTTGCGAGTGGGTTTTAGTGGAACGCGGGTGGATTGGAACGTTGCGGTTAGCGGTGAATTTAACCCACAGCCGGCAGGAAAAATACGGCTGGTTCGTATATTTTTTTGTCCCCTTTTCGCATGATGAAAATTTGATTAAATGCTTCCTAAGAAGCACGTTTTTATGTAAAAATAAACCGTGTACCTTCTTTTGTCGCCTACGTTAGGTCCGTTCCGCTGTCGGCGCTCACGGCTTTAGAAGATGGTTTTTAAACTACTCTAGCTAATAAATTATCTAGCGTAGTTTAAAAATACCTTCATAAATCAAATGTCGGAGCGATTTCTCTTTAGCGACGAAATCGCCTGAGATTGATCGATTTGGACTGTCTGGGGAAAAACGGCATTTTAAACCCGCCCCCCTCTGAAACGCGCCAAAGTCGCGCACACGGGGAGCGGCAGAACTGCAGCGCTGCTAAAGCTAGGTATTGTAACATACCTACATTTAGCTTACACACCTGTACATCTTTGGAGTGTGGGAAGGAAACCGGAGATCCCAGAGAAAACCCACGCTCTGACAGGGAGAAGGTACAAACTGCACAGACAGCACCCGTAGTCAGAATTGAATCTGGATCTCTGGCAGTGTAAGGCAGCAACTCTACCACTGTGCCACCGTGCCACCCTGCTGGGTAAGATGCTGTCCCATGGTAGCTCTGGAAATCGCATGACAAATCAAACACAAAACCTGTTGGAGATTGAGTCCTCACTCTGAAATTTCTTGTGACTCAGGCACAACATTGAGGACGTGTTGTGGTTATGCATCATGACCGCTACTGATTTTCAGGAATGTCTCTAGATATGTGATGAAGCAAACTGCTGGAGGGACTCAGCGGACCATGTCGAGGAAAGAGGACAGTTGACGTTTCGGGTCAGGATCCTCACCTGCACCTGGAATGCCGGCTGTTCATTTCCCTCCGCTGAGATGGATGAACCGATCGACTGAGTTCACCAGCACTTTGTGTTTTGCTCCAGGTTCCAGTATCCGCAATCTCTCAGCCTCAAGAAGAATGTACTTTAGAGAGGGGACACAAAAGGCTGGAGAAACTCAGCGGGTGCAGCAGCATCTCAGGAGCAAAGAAGATAGGCGACGTTTCAGGTCGAGACCCTTTTTCAGTACCTTAGAGAGAATCTGATCAGAAGGCTTGGGATATAGCATGCACTAAATGGGCTGAGTGGCCTCCTGAGACACCAGGGCTGAAATCCCGTTGGCTCTTTTGTTTCTTTGCCGGAGAACACCTTGCCAAATGAGCAGTGGAATTCTGGAATTGTTCCCACAGCCTGGGGCCAAGTGACCCTGGTGAGACTGGGGTTGCTAGGGGTTTTAAGCTGGGGGATGGTGAGAAGGGATGGCGGCTCTCAACAGCCTGCGGGCTACCTAATTCAACTTTACAACCACTTTGAAGGTCACTTTTGCACTGTTGCTTTGAGAGCGAGAGCTTCATTTGCAAGGCTGACTGTGTCAAGTTATCCCTGTGTAAATCTGGACTAAAGATAGACACAAAATGCTGGAGTAACTCAGCTGTCTCTGGAGAGAATGAATGGGTGACATTCCGGGTCGAGACCACTTCTTCAGACTGAGAGCCAGGGGAGAGGGAGACATATCGAAGGTCAAGGTGTGAAATTGACACATCAAAGGGGATGTTGATCAAGGAAATGTAGTATTGTTCTTGTTAAAGAAGGAACTGCAGATGCTGGAGGATCGAGGGTTACACAAAAAGCTGGAGAAACTCACCGGGTGCAGCAGCATCTAAGGGGCGAAGGAGATAGGCGACGTTTCGGGTCGAGACCCTTCTTCAGACGCTTGTTAGCTGAGGGGAAGGTGACAACGAGGCAGACAATCAGTAAACTTTAATCAAGAGGACGGCAAACGAGTCGCAAAACTAGGATGGGGGGGGGGGGACGGAAAGAGAAGGAAAGCAAGGGTTAAGGGCCTGTCCCACTTGGGCGACCTAATCCGCGAGTTCTGGCGAGTTTGCCCTCGACTCATACTCGCAACATGGTCGACACAAGGTTGTAGGAGGTCCTCATAACTCTCCTTCATGCTCGAGAGTGGTCCCCGCGTACTCGAGGCCTCAGCTAGGTCGTGGTGTTTTTTTCAACATGTTGTAAAATGTCCGCGAGCAAAAAAAGGTTGCCATGGAAAAAGTCGATACTTTTTTTACTCGTAAGTTTGGTCGTGGTAGGTTTGTAGGTTGGCATGTTTGTCGTAGGAAATCGAGGGTAGTCGAAGGTAATCAAAGGTCGTCGTAGCTGGTCTTCAACATAGTCAAAGGGAGGTCGAAGGAGGTGTTCTACATAGTCGAAGGAAGTTCTCGACATGACATTATTTAAAACTCTCCTAAACTCTTCTAAACTCGCCAATTAGGTCGCCCAAGTGGGACAGCCCCTTTACTTGAAGTTAGACAAATCGATACTTATACAGCTGGGTTGTAAACTGCTCACTGAATTGAATTAAATACTTTATTGTCAGATGTGCAAGTCACAGTGATATTCGACGAATGCGTACCTTACCAGTCCCCCCTTTGTACGTCCCCCTCCCTCACAGCGGTCCCCCCACGCCGGGCCCGCCTTTGTTCCTTCCCTCGGCCGCGACGTCCTCACTTCCACGTGTCCGTCCGTCGGCGCCATCATCGACCGCCACACCGACCTCCCCTCGAACATTCCCCGGCCCACTCCAAACCAAGACATTCTATGTTTCTGCAGGGTTAGAGCCAGGAGCTTCTGGCAAGAGGTTGCCAGGCCCCAGTGTTTATGGGGAGAAGGCAGGAGGATGGGGTTGAGTGGGAAAGATAGATCAGCCATGATTGAATGGCGGAGTAGACTCAATGGGCCGAATGGCCTAATTCTGCTTCTATGCCTTGTGCACTTATGACTGAGGTTAAAGGCAAAAGGGCAACGTGTGTGGCTAAAGTGACAGAGCAAGCTGGAGACAAAGAACTGCTGATACAGGTTTATAAAACAATACAAAATGCTGGAATAACTCCGTGGGTCAGGCAGTATCTGTGGTGAGAATGGACAGGTGATGTTTTGGCTTGGGACCCGACCCGAAACAGCACATGTCCATCTTCTCCAGGGATGCTGCCTGACCCGCTGAGTTGCTCCAGCACTTTATGCCTTTGATAAATGAAGCTTGCTGGTACAGAATTGACTCTTCATCTTCCTAGTTCTGACACAGAGCAGATGTTTAATAAGCTGGATGAGAAAGTGAAAAGGTAATGAATCAAGCGGATGGCTCGGTTGCTGTAAAGGTCCAAAAATGTGAGTGAGATTGAGGAAGATTTATTCCGTTTTGTGATTTCTGAAATGTTAATATCCTCCCATCCACCTATGCCCAGTTGAAGTCTTGATATTCTGCATATTTTCCATTTGTTTAGGTTAGAGATACAGCACAGAAACAGGCCATTCGGCCCACCGAGCCCGCGCCGACCAGCGATCCCCATACACGAACACTATCCTACACACACTAGGGGCAATTTACTATTTTATCAAGCCAATTGGCCTGCAAACCTGCATGTCTTTGGAGTGTGGGAAGAAACCGGAGCACCCAGGGAAAACCCACGCAGGTCACAGGGAGAATGTACAAACTCCAGACAGACATCACCTGCAGTCAGGATTGAACCTGGGACTCCGGCGCTGTAATAGCCCTGTCCCACTGTGCGAGTTCATTCCAAGAGCTCTCCCGAGTTTAAAAAAAAATCAAACTCGTGGTAAGCACGGAGAATTAACAGTAGCGGGTACGTCGGAGCTCGGGGACGTCTCTTAGCGCTAACGGCAGGTACTCGGGAAGACTCGCTAACGGCAGGTAAGCATAGGGAGACTCGTGAAGCTTTTTCAACATGATGAGAAATGTCCACGAGAGCCCCGAGTACCGACGAGTGGCCATTACCGTAAATCTCTGGGTTTGAATCAGGGCAAACTCGGGGGAGCTCTTGGAATGAACTCGTACCGTGGGACAGAGGTTTAAGGCAGCAACTCTACCGCTGTGCCACCGTGCCGCTCACATTGTAACAAACAAATGTTGGCATTGTTAACATGTTTTGAATCTATATTTGTCAGAAGTCCTCATCC
Organism: Raja brachyura; assembly: GCA_963514005.1. Next base: position 30,101,194 of record OY740812.1, read on the forward strand.
TATTGGTAGCAGTTGTTGGCAAACCTGCTGGAGGTGAAGTCAGGTGATGGAAAAGGCCACTCTCTGATTGATGGAAGGTTTGCAGCACGTGGGCCAATCATCTCCCCTCTGTCGGGGCGATTCCTGTAGTACAACCGCACCCCAGCCCTGGTGTTAAGTACGGGACAGTGATTGAAGGTCTCGGTTACAGAGTTCCCTGGAGGGGCATTCTATCACAGTCTAGGATTGATATAGATCGACCAACTTGCAGATCAAGTGGTGACTCAAATCAATTCTAATCAATAATCAAAATAAGAAGATAAAAAATCATTGCCAATATTGGCTTCCTGCTGGTTTTGTACTTGAGTTTGCAAAATTAGACATTTTTTCAGCAACATTTTTAATATTTAATTACTTTACACTTTAGTGGCCAATACAGGGTAAGAATTTGAAGCTGAAACCAGGTTATTTTATACCAATTACCAGTCCTAAATAAGAACATACATGCCTGATATTATGGATGTGGTTAGATGTTGCTAATCTTTGGTCTCAAATTCTATCTTTATCCTGACTTGGCCTTAACAGGCCGATCGTTAATTGATTCATTGAAAGATGCAGCATGGAAACGGGCCTCTTGCCCCCCCCCCCCCCCCCGCGAATCCATGCCGACCATTGATCACCCGATCACACTAGTTGCAGGTTTGCCCATTTTCTCATCCGCCACATGCACACTAGGGGAAATTTACTGAGACCAGTTAACCTACAAACCCGCACTTCATTGGGATATGGGAGGAAACCGGAGCATCCGGAGAAAACCAACGCAGTCACAGAGAGAATGTGCAAACTCCACACAGGCAGCAATCAAGGTCAGGATCCAACCTGGGCGTCTGGTGCGTGAGGCTGGGGGTCTACCAGGCGCTCCACTGTGCCCCCCTTGCATTGATAGCGTGCTTCAAACTCTAGTTACATGTATTTGCTCAGAAACTACCGATCTTAGTTTTCACGACCTATCTTTGTACTGGAATTGGCCGTAACATTAATGTAAGATTACAACAGGAGTATCGTGTACAAGGCACTCCTGCAAAGTCCAACATGGATCAGGACTTCTCTCTGGGCGGGGCTACAAGGATGTAACCTGCCATGTAGTTGGGGGAGTAGGGTTTCCTTCTGTGTATACTTTGTATTCTAGCTGAGAGTGTGTAAGAGTGTTGAAACACAGTGTCTCGTGGTGTGATCCGGTCAAGGAGAGGTTTTCCCATCAGGATAATTGGTCTCCGTCACTCAACCTACAACAAATCCAGATGAAACATGAGGAAAACTCCATAAGGGAACATTTTCAGAGCAAAGGTCTAACTAAGGTCTTTAACCTTTCCAAATACATTAAATCTCCCCTGGTTTGCTCATAAATTGTAGGCCAGATCATTATATTGTGATTGCTTTAAGATGCATTGGAATCAATCAATACTTGGTGCTCTGACCATCTCCCATGGGACCTTCCTCCATAGATTGTCTACTTATTCTCCAAAACATTGCTCCTGTGGATTTATTCACCACACTGCAGGCCCTGCCTCTGGCTTCCTTCTTGTGCTCCAGTAATAAGCGCAAAATATTAGTCAGGAGCTGTTGAATGTAGATCCTCCTCATCTCCTTTTTAAAGGTGTGCCCTTTTATTCTGACGCTATGGTCCCGGGCCCTAGACTTTCCCACTAGTGGAATCATACTCTTCACATCCACTCTATCCAGGCATTTCACTATTAGGTAAGTTTCAATGAGGTCCCCCCTCGTCTGTCTAAACTCCAGTGAGTCCAGGCCCAGTGCCTTCAAATGCTCATCACATGTTAACCCAATCATCCCTGGGATCATTCTCGTAAACCATCTCTGGACCCTCTCCAATGCCAGCACATCCTCAGATAAGGGGTCCAAAACGGTTCACAATATATCTCTCCATATCACCATTGATATCACTCGTTTCCCTTTCCCCTGACACTCAGTCTGAAGAAGGATCTCGACCTTTTCGCTTCCTCCAAAGACGCTGTCTGAGCCGCTGAGTTACTCCAGGTTTTTGTGTCAATCTTCGGTGTAAACCAGCACCTGCAGTTCCTTCTTACACAAAACTCCAAATGTGGTCTGACCAGGGCCTGACAAAGCCTGGCCATAACAAAGCAACATAATCAATAGACCACGCCAACAGCACCGTCGTGAGGAGGCTTCACCTCCGTCACGTGGCCTTCTGGACATAAGCAGCGATACTTCTGATCAAAACCTGTGCACCTGATTTTCTTTCTCCGACTCTGGGCACCAAGCGAATCTCAGGACCGCAGGTGTTCCCCAGGCTACGGTGCTTAGAAAGGGCATCGTCCGCTGCCCCAGGGCTTCATTTCCAGGTGGGCATATAAGAGGAGGACCTGGGACACTGTAGGTCAGTTATCAGTGGCTTTGGTGCACCAGGGATAAAGACAGCCACTGTGTGGAGGTTTACTTGCCAGCCTACTTCCAGAACAATCCGCCTTTCAGTCAGCTCAAACACATAGAGCTGCTTCTTCATATGGACTCTAATGGGAAACAGCTGTGGTTTGATTTGTAACACAATACACTTAACAGTCGCATTGACCCAGCCGCTTATCTCTAGCAGTCCTCTGATTAATACAGAGCTGAAGTCACAATCTTGCACCAGGTTAAAAAAAAAGACAAGATTGTTTTCTTTGGCGGGTTATAAAAATGAAACAACAGTGACTAGGGTCCCAACTTCATGCATTGATTGCAATAAAACTGTGCGCTGACACAATGAGTTTATTCGGCCCATCAAATCTGCATGACCGTTGTCTCTATAACTAATTCCACTGCCTCGGGAGTCTTGAGACCTTAGGGATATAGTGTGGGACCAGGCGCTGTGGCCCACCGGGGTCGGTGCCGATCAGCGTACACGAGCACTGTGCAACACATTAGGGACAATTTACAATTTTTACCAAAGTCAATTAACCTACAAACCTGTAGGTCTTTGGAGTGTGGGAGGAAACCGGAGCGCCCAGGGAAAACCCACATCACAGGGTTAATGTACAAACTTTGTGCAGCCAGCACCCGTGGCCAGGATTGAACCCTGGTCTCTGGCTCTGTAAAGCAGCAACTCGACCGCTGCGCCACCGTGCCGCACTATGTTCACATACATTTAAAACAACCATCTCACTCCTTTTAAAAAGTGCTTAAGGAACATTGTAGACGCAAGGAATGGCAGATGCTGGAATTTTATCTGGAATATTAAGTGCTGGAGTAACAGTGAGTCATACAGCATCCCTGGAGGACATGCATTGGTGACTATTCGGGTCAGGGCTTCGCATCAGACGGGGTGCTCGCTTCTATTGTTGTGATTTATGGACATTCCTTCTGCTCTATTTGTTCGGATGCAGCAAACTACTTTCCAATCTTCTCCGCAAAGACTCTTCCAAAGGTCTATAAATTATGTCAGATAGATGTGAAATGTTGTGGCCTCTTTTGCAAACTTGTGCAATCCATCATCAGTCACCTTTATTACAATTCTGCACAACCCACTCGCAAGCATTAGCCTGTCCCCCTGTTGCTAGCTCATGTACAATGGGAAAGTTTACCTCTGAAACAGTAAACAACCCTAAGGGGAGAATATCTTTCTTTAATCTATATTGGGCAAGGAAATACGTGAGGAGATAGAGAGAAGGAATAACTAGTGATGTGCCTATATTCAAGAAGGGCTGAGAAAAGCCATGGATGTAGGGTAGCACACTGGTAGAGGTGCCGCCTGACATAGACCTGGGTTCGATCCTGGGTACTTTCTGTACAGAGTTTGCACATTCCCTCTGTGACTGCGTGGGTTTTCTCCAGGATTTCTGGTTTCCTCCCACACTCCAAAGATGTACAGGTTTGTAGGTTAATTGGCTTTGTTAAAAATTGTAAATTGTCCCTAGTGTGTATAGGGCAGAATTAGCGATCGCAGGTCGGTGTGGAGGAAGGGCCTGTTTCCTTCAAGTTCAACAAGATTATCAAATGCAAACTGGTGTGTTCTCATTCCATGCATCTTGTGAAGCTTTGCTGGGGAAACTAGTCCAGAGTGTTGTGTTCATCATTCACTCCCAGAGTGGTATTGTTTTCACAGGGCATGGGCGTTTGGACCACATCGTTGTCCATCATTATCCTAGAGTTCCCAAGTCTTATTTTCAAAAAAACTACCGAGCATTTGCGCATTGGAAATGCGTCGAGCCACTGGAGTTATAAAGACTCGTGGAGCCAATGCTGGGCCCATATTGGTCATTATGTTTGCTACATTTATAACACTTAAGTACTTTATTGGTTGTAAAGCACTGAAGTATCAGCATGTTCTTCAATGAGATAATGAGACCATGGATTGAATCCCAGCCAAGTCTCCACAATCATCTCGACCCACGGATAACATTATTATTTGGAACGGTGGTTCCCAATGTTCTATAATGCATGGCACAAGAAAATATAGGTGCTGGAATCTCAAACAAAACGCAAAGAGCTGGAGGAACTCAGCGGGCCAGGCAGCGTCAGTGGAGGGATTGGACAGACAATGTTTTGGGTCGGGTTGTCTGAACAAAGATGCAGACCCACAATGTTGTCTGTCCATTTTGTTCACAGATGCTGCCTGGTCCACAGAGCTGCATCAGGACCTTTAGTTTTCGTTTACTACGAGCTCCATTTATCCACACAGGCAGAGTATTGCATCCATTCTATCCTCAAAATGACTGATGGGCCGACTGGCTGCTTGTAAACAGCTGGGAGGTCCTGCGGGTGGCTAGTAGCTGGCAGCATTCCAGAAGTTTTGTTTATTTAGTTTAGTTTAGTTTGGTTGAGATGTACAGCATGAAAACAGGCCCTTTGGCCCACCGAGTCCGTGCTGACTAGCTAAAGGGCCTGTCCCACCAGCATGCATTTGCATGCGTCTAGCGCGACAAAACGTGGTCGCTTAAGGCGTACGACCTCGTGGGGCCGGTCCCAATTTGAACCGCGGAGGCGTATGGAGTTGTGTGGGGCTGGTCCCGACATCATACTCACCAATTAGCTGGGTAGGAGGCGGGCCGACTGAATTTGGACGTCGCACGGCGTCGGGTGGTGACGTCATCACGCAACGGCATGCCGGGCAGTGACGTCATCGCGCAACGCTAGGCGTACGCCATCAAGACACTGCGTACGGTGTCAAGACGCTGCTTACGACGTCCTCAATGCGGTTGCGGGCCAACAGGCCGTTGGCGCGCGGAAATTTTGAACAGTGTCAGTTTTTTGGAGCCCCGCGCGATGTCAGGACCAGCCACGCACAACTCCATATGCCACCACGGTTCGAATTGGGACCGGCCCTGCGAGGCCGTACGGCTCAAGCGACCACGTTAGGTCGCGCTAGCCGCATGCAAACCATGCTGGTGGGACAGGCCCTTAACACCTATATACTGGCTCAATCATACACACCTAGGGACAATTTTACAGAAGCCATTTAACCTACCACTCTGCACGTCTTTGGGATGTGGGAGGAAACCGGAGCACCCGGAGAAAACCCACGCAGATCACGGGGAGAATGTACAAACTGCATACAGACAGCACCCGTAGTCAGGATGGAACCCGAGTAAGGCAGCAACTCTACCGCTGCGCCACCGTGCCACCACACAGCGGTTGTGGCCACTGATTTTTATTTTTCCTTTTCCGGGTTAACATTCCACCCAAGCGATATTATTGTAGCCTCGTGGAACCTGCGTAGTCTGTAGCAAGCCCCCTCCCCTGCTGCAGGGCCGATGGGGTGACAGACACGCACAGGTCCTGAGCCACTGCTTTGGAATCGCTCCAATGAAGGGGAAGAATATGAAATATTCTTGGCTCTGCAGCCGCACTGGATGTGCTACTGAATAAATCATTTTAGATACATCAGGTTTTGTTTGTGGCTGGCAACTTCACCAAGTTGCAGGCTTTGGTTGTTTCTCTTGAAAATATGTTATTAGTTAACGCAGTGGTTTGTGCCTCGTGTTCTGGTTGTCTGGAGATGTTTTTATCTGCGGCCCATCAGACCCTGCTTGCACCCCCCTCTCTCCGTCCCTCCCCCACCCAAATCATCGTGCTAGTTTCACGGGCATTCTGCTGCGTTTCACTATTCGAATCCACTCACTATCATCTTCCCCACAGCCAACAATGGACCATTGTGAGCCCCACCATTCCTTGATTATCATTGCTGCCTTTGATTTATTAATTTGTATATCTTTCATCCATTTGTTCCATGAACCTTTTCATATCTTTTGTTTCCCTCGCCCCTGACTCTCAGTCTGAAGAAGGATCTCGACCCCAAACGTCACTTCCGCAGATGCTGCCTGAGCCGCTGATTTAATCCAGCTCTTTGTATCCAGTTTCAGTGTAAACCAGCATCTGCGGTTCCTTCTTCCTGCATATAGAGTATAGGTCACGTTGGTAAGGCTACATTTAGAGTATCGTGTTCAGATCTGAGCACCATGTGCCAGGAAAGATGTTGTCAAGCTGGAAATGGTGCAGAGAAGATTTACAAGGATGTTGGCAGGGCTCGAGGGTGTAAGCTATAGGGAGAGGTTGAGCAGGCTAAGTCTGTCTTCCTTGGAGCGCAGGAAGATGATGGGTGATCTTAGAGATGTATAAAATCATGAGAGGAATAGATGAAGTGAATGCACAGAGTCTCCTGCCCAGAGAAGGGGAATCGAGAACCAGAGGACATAGGTGTAAGGTGAGGGGGCGTTAGATTTAATAAGAACCTGAGGGGTAACTTATTTACACTATGGGTGATGGGTGTGTGGAACAAGTTGCCAGAGGAGGTAGTTGAGGCAACGTTTAAGAAACATTTAGACAGGTACATGGTTTAGAAGGACAGGTATAGAAGGTATAGGACTGCCAAACACAGGCAGGTGGGACTAGTGTAGTTGGGACATGTTGGTTAGCATGGGCAAGTTGGGCTGAAGGGCCTGTTTCCACACTCTATAACTCTGGACGTTGCACTGGAGGGGGAGGCAAGAACTGCCTGGTGCTTCGGTGACTTTATAGTGAAACCCAGCTCCTCCGTATTACCTTGAGTATTGCAGCTAGTTTGACCATGCAGCCCAACCCATCCACACCAACACTGGTGCATCATTCAAGTCTCCTCCCGAGATGGACGCAAAATGCTGGAGTAACTCAGCGGGACAGGCAGCGTCTGTGGAGTGAAGGAATGGGTGACGTTTCAGGTCGAGACCCGTCTTCAGCCCAACACAAGTCTCAGCTCAATATTTCACCGACCTTTGATCTCACCTCATGTATTTCCAGTCTTCTCTGAAATACATCCATGTTTTTTGCCTGGACTGCAAGCTGTAGCAGCTCTGGAGGGATTGAGAGTAGGGGATAACTTCTTTGTATGAGGCAGAGTGGGAGGAAATGTAGTCGAGATAAAAGTGGGTCAGTGGGTTTGTAGCAGAGACCAGTCAATAGTCTGTCCCCTGTGATGGAGTCATCAGGATGAAGGGGAGAGAGGTGTAGGAAGGAACTGCGGATGCCGGTTTAAACCGAAGATAGACACTGGAGGAGCTCAGTGGAACTCAGCATCTCTGGAGAGAAGGAATGGGTGACGTTTCAGGTCGAGACCCTTCTTCAGAAGGGGAGAGAGGTGTCAGAAATAGCTCTGTCCCAACCCCATAACCAGAGAAAAGCACGGGGGAATGTTTGCAGCATTGCTGGGTCATTTGGGACTGCTGTGCTTGCTGTCTGTCAGCATTGGGAACCTGTGACTCCCATAAGATTCTGTTTTAAGCCACTTAATTATATCGGAAGCTTCAGAACAAACTTGTCAGAGCACGACAATCTATTTTTGGCACTGAGGTTTTTGCCTTAGATTCTGATATTTTTATTTAGCTTTTGTAACTCCTACTCTTTTCCAGGAATGCAATTTTAGTCGGTGACACAGGGAACTGCAGATGCTGGTCCACAAACCAAAGACACAAAGTACTGGAGTAACTCAGCAGTCAGGCAACATTTTGGAACCTTTGTCCCGGAGCATTTCTCACAGTCTGAATAAAGGGTCTCGACCGGAAACGCCACCCATTCCTTCTACCTGGAGATGCTGCCTGTCCCGCTGACTTACTCCAACATTTTGTGTCTATCTTCAGCATTTCTGGAGAACGTGGATAGATGACGCTTTGTGTTGGGGCTCTTCTTTTAGACTGATTTTTAGTTACTTATTTGATGCTCTTTCCAGATTGAAGGTCGTAACACATAGCCTTCCTAATCAATAAGCCACCTAGAATGAAGGGGGACCCTTTGTGGGCCGGGGAGGGGGAGGGGAGGGGGCGAGGGGGGAGACATGCAGCGGCAGGCAATAGATAGGACTGTTCGGTGACCTTTTGTAACGTTGTTGGTGCCAAAACATGTGAACTGCCTCGGCGAGGTCTGCTGTATGGTATTGCCATGTTATACGCAAAACAAAGCATTTCACTGCACCTGGGTACATGTGACAATAAAGCCTCACTGAATGATGGAAATAGATCTATTGTAGGTTCCATCGGATCTCATTTCAAACAAAAACGTGCTTCTTATAACTGTTTGCAACGGCACAATAACTGTGAAAGCAGTGATGCTTTGCTGCTGTTGACACTTTGTCGGGAAGAGGAGGATTAGGTTTCCGATGGGTTTTCCTACATCAGTTGTAAATGCCTTAAATTCCATTCACTAAAGCTGGGAATTCCATAAAGGGAAAGTATGGGGGGGTGGGGGTGGTGGGGGGGGGGGGGGGGGGGGTGAAGAGAGGGGGGGGCGAAGGAGGATATTAAGTTGAAACCCTTTGTTTTCCTTTAGACAAGTCTACTTGCCGGGAATATCTTTTACTTCCTGATGGCAAGGTCAAGGTTCAGACTGTCACGGGGGGCTGTGGGAACATTGTTTATCCCGACCAACCTGAAAACTCCCCTTTCAACAGTAGGATCTGTGCCTATTGTGCGCAGGATTGTCGCCATGGCAACCCCAGATCGGTTTTCAACTTGCACTGTTCCCAAAGTCGGGCTTGTTGCAGCTGAAACAAATGACTCACACGTCGAACACCGTTGATTCCAGCTGGTGATTTTCTCCCTAATCTCCAAAATACAGTGTTGCAGGGGTAGAGTTGCTGCCTTACAGCGCCAGAGACCCGGGTTCGATCCCGACTACGGGGGCTGTCTGTACGTTCTCCCTGTGGCCTGCGTGGCTTTTTTTCCGAGAAATTCGGTTTCCCCCCACACTCCAAAGACGTACGGGTTTGTAGATTAATTGGCTTCAGTAAAAATGATACGTTGTTCCCAGCGTTGGTGTGCGGGGACCTCTGGTCGGCACACACTCGGTGGGCCGAAGGGCCTGTTTCCACTCTGTACTAAACTAAACTAAACAGAAGATAGAATCAGAATCACACTTTATTCGCCAAATATGTTTTACAACATGCGAGGAATTTCATTCAAGACACAAAAAGCTGGAGTAACTCCGCGGGACAGGCAGCGTCTCCGGAGAGAAGAAATGGGTGACATTTTGGGTCGAGACCCTTTGTCAGACTTCAAACTAAACAGTGTGGTTACAGAGTGTGGAAGCTGCCAAATGGCCGCAGGGTCATTGCACCGGCTCCTCTCAAACCTGTCAGATTGTCTCATCAACAGCAAGTCAAGTCAAGTTTATTTCTATAGCACATTTAAAAACAACTCTCGTTGACCAAAGTGCTTTACATCAGTGCAGGCACTGACAATACATACATAGATACATACATACAGTGCTCTCTCAGAGGACCTCAAGAAACACTTGAGAGTAGAAATAGGTTTTCAGTCTAGACTTAAAGGAGTCGATGGAGGGGGCAGCTCTGATGAGGAGAGGGATGTTGTTCCACAGTCTAGGTGCTGCAACCGCAAAAGCGCGGTCGCCCCTGAGCTTATCCCTGGACCGCAGGATAGTCAGTAACCCCAAGTCGGCCGATCTGAGGGGCCTGGAGGTAGAATGGTGGGTTAGCAGATTTCTGATGTAGGTGGGGGCAGCCCGTTAAGGGCTTCGTATACGTAAAGGAGGAGCTTGAAAATGATTCTGTACCACACTGGGAGCCAGTGGAGAGAGGCCAGAATCAGGGTGATGTGGTCCCTTTTACAGGTACCCGTCAGAAGTCTCACTGCGGCGTTCTGGACCAGTTGCAGGTGGGACAGGGATGATTGGCTGATGCCAGTGTATAGGGAGTTGCAGTAGTCAAAGACAGAAGCAGCAGGCGCTTAGAATCACTAGCATCTGTACTTCATACCATGTGGCATCCTGCGTAGCAAAGTGTCACCGTTCCACTATCACCATTTGCTTCAAATCCAGGAGCTCGCTGCACAACTTCACCTTGCGAACCGCTTCACAAGAAGGACTGTGGCCATTCAGGCAGGTGCCTCGTGCTACCTTCTCCAGGAAAAAAGGGGGGGGGGGGGGGAGGGAGGGGAATAATATGCAATAAATACTTGACATTCACGTTATAGGAGTAGAATTAGGCCATTCGGCCCATCGAGTCCACTCCACCATTCAATCATGGCTGATCTCTGCCTCCTGATCCCATTTTCCTGCCTTCTCCCCATAACACTTGACACCCATTCTAATCAACAATTTGTCTATCTCTGCCTTAAAAATATCCACTGACTTGGCCTCCACAGCCCCCTGTGGCAATGAATTTCACAGATTAACTACCCTCTGACTTAAGAAGTTCCTCCTCACCTCCTTCCTAAAAGAGCGCCCTTTAATTCTGAGGCTATGACCTCGGGTCCTAGACTCCCCCACCACCAACGCTGACCTGTGCCCCAATAGGTGATTGCAAAGAGATCGTGAGATAACATAGAACTAGTGTGAATGGTGATCGATGGTCGGCCTGCACTAGATGGGCCAAAGAACGTGTTTCTGTGCTGTATCTCCAAACTAAACCAATTATGCAACTTCCTTTCTTACTTAACATGATCTGCAATTCGATATTTTGAAAGATGGGTGTGAGAAAAATCTTTACTCATCGTGTGGAGATTTGCAGACTAAGATTGTTATTTGTGGTAAGACTCAGAGTTTAGATTTTAAAGATATGGCATAGATACAAGCCCTTCGGCCCACCGAGTCCATGCCGACCATCGATCACCCGGTCACACTAGTTCTATGTTATCCCATTTTCCCAACTCCGTGCACATTAGGGACAATTTACAGAGGCTAATTAACCTTTGAACCTGGACATTTTAGGAATGTGGGAGAACACCAGAGCATTCGGAGGAAATCCACACAATCACGGGGAGAACATGCGAACTCCACACAGATAGTATCCGGGGTCACTGGCGCTGTGAGGCATTTAGACATGGACACTAACACTACCCCCCACACACACAAAGGACAATTTACAATTTTACTGAAGCCAATTAATCTGCCAACCAGTACGTCTTTGGAGTGTGGGAGGAAACCAGGGATCCCGGAGAAAACCCACGCAGGTCACAGGGAGAACGTACGGACTCCGTACCCGTGGTCAGGGTGGAACCCAGGTCTCTGGCGCTGTGAGGCAGCAACTCTACCTCTGCTCCACTGTGCCGCCCTGCTTCTGCTCCTCTCCACTGAGCCGTCCCTTCAGCCTGGCCTTCATTGATGTAACGAGGTGGAGAGGGATTGCTGCTCTTCTGTCAAGGCAGTAAACGCTGTCGTTTAAAGTGTGAAGGTGTTGACCACGGCAGGAGATTATCATTTTGTTTTAAATATTCGATTCACGGAACAGCTTTCAGAACAAACTTTTGTTTTACAGGGAAGGTTATAATAGTCGAGATAATTTACAGTTAGGTTGGAAAAGGCACTTGAAGGATTTAAAAGCAACAGGCCTGTGGTCTGCCTGCCAACGAAGTAGGGGAAAACTTTAATCAAACTGCCTGTGTGTCACAGGGGCCTTTCATATTGTCTCCACCTTTTGTACAGGATCCAAAGCGAATTAACTGGTTTCAAAGCATCAAAAAACCAGATGTATTATTTTCTCACAGACGTTTACGCAGCATATTCCACGGCAGTAAGCTTTGAAGGAGTTGCAGTCAGCAGATGTACGTGTGGCTGCTCAATGTTCCCAGGCAGCTGCTCAATCACAGTGTTTGCAGCAGTCGCCCTGCCCACCAAATCGTGTCTCCCTCGTATTCACGGGACACCTCCGCTGCCTCTCTGCGCAGGCACAGCTGCAAGTGCCACAGTTTGAAAGAAGTGATGCTATTTCGTCATGTTTTGACAATGCAACGATCTGAAAGTTATCGGCCTCCCTCGGCACTTGTGTGCCAACCCCCCCTCCCCCTTCCCCTCCCCCACCCAACTCTCTCCCCCGCCCACCCACTCTGCACTCTTCCTCCCCGCCATCTGCTCTTCCCCCTCCCCCCATCCTCTGCTCCACCCCCCCCCCCCCACCCCCCCGGCTGCTGTTTTCCTAAATCCAGCCATGGGCGACTCTTCGCCAAGTGCACAATAGGATTAAATGCCAGATAGAAAACCTTCCTGCACCTTGGGGTGGCGCAGCGGTAGAGTTGTTGCCTTACAGCGTCAGAGTCCCGGCTTCGATCCTGACTACGGGTGCTGTCTGTACGGAGTTTGTACTATCGCCCCGTGACCTGCGTGGGTTTTCTCCGGGTGCTCCGGTTTCCTCCCACACTCCAAAGACGTGCACGTTTGCAGGTTAATTGGCTTTGGTAAAATTGTAAATCGTCCCTAGTGTGTGTAGGATAGTGCTAGTGTACGGGGTGATCGCTGGTCGGCACGGGCTCGACGGGCTGAAGGGCCTGTTTCCACGCTGTAGCTCTAAAGTCTAACTTACCTTTGATAGCTCCGTGTGTTTTCCTGGCTTACTGTCAATTTTGCTGAGAAGGTTTTGGATAGAACTCAGTATTGACATGAATGTTCTCGAAGTTGAACGCTAGTAGATTATTGGGGAAAAAACGGTGGCTTCATGTTGGGAAGAGAATGTAATCTTTTACAATGTGCTGAATTTTATTATTTTCAACTTCAATGAACCATGGAAGATTGTCTTAAATAAGGGGCAGCTGAGGTGATAACATGATCTCAAAGGTTTAGTTGAACTGTTCTAAATTCAGCATTTTTATTGTCCCACAGTCTGAAAACAATATTTTTTACATGTATTTGCTTTTGGATAGTGTCAGGGTTAATGTCAAAATCCTTCACCTTTAGCAGAGAGTTATTGCTTAGTGTAGAGAGATGACATGGGCACAGGCCCTTCAGCCCATCAAGTCCACACTGACCATCAATCACCCATTCACACTAGTGTTATTCCACTAACTCATCCACTCCCTACAAATTGGAGGCAATTTACGGAGGCCAATTAACCTACTAACCCGCATGTTTTGGGGATGTGGGAGGAAACCGGAGCACCAGGAGGAAGCCCACATGGTCACAGGGAGAACATGAAAACTCCACACAGACAGCATCCGAGGTTATGATCGAGCTTGTGTCCCTACCGCTGCACCAACCACTGTGTCATGACTGAAAAAGACAGTTTTGCTCCCTGTATGGTTGGAAAGAAAGTGGTGATAAGATGGTGAATGCATGTCAAGGGGAAAGTGCCTTCTGGCAGGTGTGGCATCACCATGCCTCTGGCAGCTTGTAGATCTCAAATGGACTCATTGGTCTATCCTCAAATGCTGGAGACATTCGATACTTTTTGAAGCAGATTTCCATCTTGTGGCGTGAACGTGAACCTTAATGTTGGTGAGAGAATTAAAAATAATGCATAATAACCAAGTATAATTTAAGAAGGAAAGGATAATTTCAAATCTCTCTGGAACAGACTCAGTGTAGCTCCACTCTTCATATACAGGTCCAGCGCCGATTTTCCGGCACCCTTTGTTCCAGAGCCTTGCTGTATTATCCGGTTTGCCGGAGCAGCAGAGGTCCCGGCCTTGAGGGTCGGGGTGAGGGGGGGGGAAGGAGAGATACAGGCCCACAAAGCGGGAACGGATCAGCCGGCTCCAACCGGGCCGAGGTTCCAGAGCCCCGGCTACAGGGGGTCAAAGTCCACTTGCCGATCGGCCGCGGAAGTCCCCATGAGGTGGAGATCGACCGCCTCACCTGGTCCATGCGCCATGGGGGGGGGGTTCCAGAGGGAATTTCAAGTGCCCTCATCGTTATTGTGTCCGGATTAGAGGAGGTGGCAGAAAACCAGTGATGGATCTGTAGTGTCTCTGCTGCCAGTTCCTTATTTTTCAGTTTGTCTCGTGTTTAAAGGTTAGAACAACATCCTGTGCATTGGTGTTCTGCCACTCATCAAAGGCCAAGTGTAATCACAGGATGTAACCAGCGGCTAAAATATTGTTTTTAAAGACCATCATTACCTTGGGGGCGCTTACCACAGTGGCGAGATGAACAGAACGTCTCCTGGCGGTGTAGACTGCCGACACGACTAACTTGAAATGCAGATGGAGAAATGTCAGCAGATTATGCAGCCATGTTTAAAGCAGAAAGATTCCGCAAAGCACTTCAAAGATAATGAATGTGGAGCCAAGGAAGATCGTGAGATCTTCTAAAAGACACAGGGCCATTGTGGTGGCTCTCCAAGAATAGACGTTGGTGTTTGTCAGTTTAGTTGAGTTTACTGTCATGTGTACTGAGGTACTGTGAAGAGCTGTTTGCTGAGTGCTATCCAGTCAGCAGAAAGACAACACGTGATTATAATGGAGCCACCTCCATGTACAGATACAGGGTAAAGCGTTTATCATTTAGCGCAAGATCAAGTCCAGCAAAGTCTGATTAAAGATGGTCTGAAGGTCTTCAACGAGGTAGATGGTAGGGCAGGACTGTTCTCTAGTTGGTGCTGGGATGGTTCAGTTGCCTGATGACGGCTGGGAAGAATCTGTCCCTGAATCTGAATTTAAGCAGCAGGGCGGTACGGTGGCGCAGCGGTAGAGTTGCTGCCTCACAGCGCCAGAGACCCGGGTTAGATCCTGACTACGGTTGTTGTCTGTACGGGGTTTGTACGTTTTCCCCGTGACCTGCGTGGGTTTTCTCCGAGATATTCAGTTTCTCCATAGAGTTGGAGATATTCTCCAACTCTATGACTCTAAAGACGTACAGGTTTGTAGGCTAATTGGCTTGGTGTAAATGTAAATTGTCCCTAGTGTGTGTAGGATAGTGTTAGTGTGCGGGGATCGATGGTCGGTGAGGACTCGGTGGGCCGAAGGGCCTGTTTCCGCACTGTATCTTGAAACTAATGCAGAGCAATACCGGTCATTCCTGTGTCAATGTTCCCCCACACAGTCCCGTGGCACCACTCCGTCTTGCTGGCATTCCCCGATACTGACGCTGGGAATGGTATTCCGCCTTGTGCCAGGCGGGATTGGGAACGCCACCGACTTTGGTGGGGATTGTGGAGCTGTTGGAGGGAAGTTTATCTTATTCATTACGGAGTTGTTTAATATTTTCTACGCAACAGAGAGACTCTTGCTTTGACAGCTGATAAAGCTGAGGAGGAGCTTTGCCAGATATCAGTGGTTCCAGGGGAGTTGGCCCCAGCCGGAGCCCTGTTGGAGACTCGAGTCTGGATGCATCATGGCAGGAAGATGGAGTCTTGACATCACTTTCAGTGTGGAGTAGCTGACGATTTAGGCTTGTGTTAACAGGACACGGCACACTAGGTTAGTTTAGTTTGGTTCAACGCTGCTTTATTGATCACATGTGCAACTATGCAGTTAAATTCTGTTTGCATACATTCCACATGCTGGCACCGCCATTTTCAACGCTGTCATTCAAAGTCCGGTCGGCTCGCACACTCGATGTACTGGAGCAGTTCACACAAACCGACGTCCCTCTCCCCTCCGCACCCGGGCATCTCTGTGTCCCGTGGTGCCTCCTGCAGCCCACCTTGAAGTCGCTGGAGGCATCACCGCGTTTCACCCTCCCACTCCCTAGCGCTCGATTTTAACATTTAAAAGTAAAGTGGATAGGTATATGGACGGGAAGGGAATGGAGGGGTGTGGTCTGAGTGCAGGTAGATGGGACTAGGGGAAAATAAATGGTCGGCACGGACTGGAAGGGCCGAGAAGGCCTGTTTCCGTGCTGTAATTGTTATATGGTTATGATGCGGACATTTTACAATATTTACCGAAGCCAATTAACCTACAGACCTGCACATCATTGGAGCGTGGGTGGAACCTGGAGAAAACCCACGCGGCCACAGGGAGAACGTGCAAACTCTGTACTGACAGCAACTGTAGTCAAGACCGACCCCGGGTCTCTGGCGCTGTGAGGCAGCAACTCTACCGCTGCGCATGTAACGGGAGGAAGTGTACCAACGTTTGTTTTTTGCTCTAGATTCCAGTCTGCAGTCTCTTGTGTCTCGGAAGTTAATCCCAAACTGACTGAGAGAGGCAGAGAAATATTACTCATGTTGTTAACAGAGATTTCTTGACGTCTCACTTAAGCAACATGATGGATTGAATGCGAGCGGGGGAGAGCGAGGAACATGGTTTCTTTCCTCTTAATCCAATTGAACAAAGTAACGATGAAGATGTTTGTGGCGTCGGTGAGGAACAATGTTTCAGAGTGTGTGAACTGATTTGGGATTGTCCTGATGTGAAATAAAACCGGCTCAGAATCAATTCTCTTCAACATTTATCCTGTAAAGCTGTCGGGGAATCTGCTCAAAGGAGTGGGCGCGCATCAGGAAGCGGTTTTGACCTATTGGTTGCTTTCCCACTCCCTCACTTTTCTTTCATTTGCTGTGTCACTAGTTACTCTCATTATCCACCACTCCCTCTGTCCCTCCCTCCCTCCCTCCAGCCCCTCCTCTCAGTCTCTCTCCATACCCCGCTCTCCTCTCCCTCTCTCTACCTTTGGCCTTCCTCTCTCTCCCTCCATTCCCCTCTTCCCCCCCTCTCTCTCCCCCTCTTCCCCTCTCTCTTACCTCTCTTCCTCTCTCCCCTCTCTCTCTCCCCTTCTCTCTGTCTCTCTCTCTCTCCCCGCCTCTCTCCTCTCTCTCTATCTCTCTCCTCCGTTTTCTCTCCTCCTCTGTCTCTCCCTCCCCTCCCTCTCTGCCTCTCCACTCCCTCTTTCTCTCACTGCTCCCGCTCGCCACCTTCCCCTCTCCCCCCCCCCACCCCCTGGTCTCTGGCCCCCTCCCCATGTGGTGCTGGGTGAGGTTCCCCTGGGGGATAGTTCTGTGACCACCATCTGTGCCACCGGTTTGCAGCAGCACAAACCCACCGCTCGCTGAAGCAGAGAGCCTTGCTAATGGAGTCGGCTAATAATCACACTGTGTGTTTAGATCAGTTCAGACGTTATTTAGTTTAGGGTTGTGAACATCTGGGTACATTATCTTCATGAACCTTGGTAAGGCCACGTGTGGTTGCAAACATGAGGCTGGAGGATTGGTGGATTCACCTTGAAACGACCTGTAGCAGCAGGGCTTGTTTAGTCTAAGCAAGCTCACACTAGCTGTGAAAGGATCGTGTGGCACGGTGGCGCAGCGGTAGAGACCCGGGTTCGATCCTGACTACGGGTGCGGTCTGTACAGAGTTAGTACATTCTCCCTGTGACCTCGTGGGTTTTTCTCCAGGTGCTCTGGTCTCCTCCCACACTCCAAAGACGTATAAGTTTGTAGGTTAATTGGCTTGGTATAAATGTAAAAAAACTGTCCCTGGTGTGTGTAGGATAGTGTTCGTGGTCGGGGATCGCTGGTCTGCACGGACACGGTGGGCCGAAGGGTCTATTTCCTCGCTGTATCTCTAAACTAAACTAATCTAAAGTGAGACGCTGTACTGACGCTGAACCGTGATGGCGGGCTCTTGTGACAATCTGAACACGTGTGTGTGTGAGATGTCAATCCCATGTACAGTCCCAACGTGTTTTGGTCGTATATAATGCATTGTGGGGTGAGCTCTGTCCATGCCTGGTGAGATATTATTAAATATTGGCAGACATCTAAAGACCTTATACCACAAATATTTCTCTGTAAATATACAGTGTGATAAATGGAACCGTCTGGGTGCCACAAAGCATTCCTCAGGAGTGGCCTTGAGTGTTTGCGAGTTTTTGTTTAGTCTAGGGTAGAGATGCAGCGCGGAAACAGGCCCTTCGGCCCACCAAGTCCACGCTGACCAGCGATCCCCGCACAAAGCGAACACTATCCTACACACACTAAGGACAATTTACAAATTTACCGCAGCCAAAGTTTACCCCGTACAAACTTGTACGTCTGTGGAGATGCCGGAGAAAACCCACGCAGGTCACGGGGAGAACGTACAAACTCCGCACAGACAGCACCCGTAGTCAGGGTCGTAGTCATTCCACCAATGGTGATTGTTTTTCACTTTTGAACGTGAATTTGTCTTACAAATAGCATAACTGTAGTGGTGCAGTGTAGAGACCAAGATTCCTTCCTGACTATGGAAACAGGCCCTTCGGCCCACCGAGTCTACACTGACCAGCGATCCCCGCACATTAACACTATCCTACACACAAGGGGGGCAATTTTACACATACACCAAGCCAATTAACCTGCAAACCTGTAGTGTGGGAGGAAACCGAAGATCTCGGAGAAAACCCACGTGGGGAGAACGTACAAACTCCGTACAGACAGCACCTGTAGTCAGGATGGAACCCGGATCTCTGGCGCTGTAAGGCAGCAACTCTGCCGCTGCACCACCGTGCCAGACTTGTTTAAAATGGTGCGTTACATTATTTGACACCTGTACTGGTGTAGAGTGAAATTAATTATTGTCCACACTTGGGTACAAGTATCACTGTACGTAACCACGTAGACACATCATGGATAAGCATCACAGATACAGTACAAGGGTGTAGCTACACTGAGACAGTGTACACAGTCACCAGGTTGGCACCATTGGCAATTCCCAGTGTAAGTTGTAAGTACAGGGTTCTTGACCTGACCATGAAGGCCCGTCGTCATGGCGACGTTGCATGATGGTCTGGCCCAGCATAGCCGTGGTGTCCTCCACTGCTACTCCACCGCTGTAGGCCACGTCCGGTCCACACACTCCGCCTCTTGGAGTGGCGTCCGGTCCAGCCGAAAAATTCCGTTAAGTGGCGCTCAACAGAAATGTGTTTACTGTGAATGAACCGTGATGGCGGGCTCTTGTGACAACCTGAACAGGGTGAGTGTGAGGTGTCAATCCCATTTACAGTCCCAACGTGATGTTCATGACAGTGAGAAGTAGCCTGGAGCCATTCCCTGTACCCCACTGGAGCAATTGGGCAGCACGGTGGCAGCACAGCCGGAGAGACTGCCCTCGGACGCTGTCTGTGTGGAGTTTGCATGTTCTCCCTGCGATCATGTGGGTTTCCTCTTGGTACTCCAGTTTCCCCCACATCCCAAAGACGTGCGGGTTTGTAGGTTAATTGTAAATTAAATTTGTAAATTGTCCCTCGTGTGCAGGGAGTGGATGACATAACATTGATATAAACGGGCGATTGATGGTCAGCATGAACCTGTTGGGCCTAATGGCCTGTTTCTATGCTGTATCTCTGTGCGTGGTGCACGGTGGCGCATCGGTAGAGTTGCTGCCTCACAGCACCAGAGACCTTTGTTCAATGCTGACTACGGGTGCTGTCTGTACGGAGTTTGCATGTTCTCACCGTCACCATGTCGTTTTCCCCCGGGTTGCTCCGGTTCCCTCCCACACTCCAAAGACGTAGAGATTTGTAGGCTGGTTGGCTTTGGTAAAATTGTAAATAGTTCCTAGTGCGTGTAGGATAGTGTTAGTGTTTGGGGATCGCTGGTCGGCACGACTCGGTGGGCCGAAGGGCCTGTTTCTGCGCTGTATCTTTAAAATAATCTAATCTAAACTAAACTAAAAACGATCACCAATATGTCAAAACGGTTGTGGCTGAAAGCAAGAAGCGGATGGACCAGACGGGGTCCCTGTGGCATTTTCTAAAACCTGGCAGAGAACAACTTCGACGACAAACCTGCATCTTGCTGTCCTCATCTGGGAAAGGGGCGATATTCCAGTTGCCGTCAGATGCTCGAATTGTGACCATCTTGAAGAAAGCCGGCGTAACCGATCGGTAACTACAGTGGCGGGAACAGCAGGCGGACTGGGGAAAAGTTTAAAGCATGTGCTCAAAGTCTCAGCAACACCACTGCTCATGAGAGGGTCCAGCCTTTGGCAACTGTATGGTCATGGAGTGATACAGTGTGGAAACAGGCCCTTCAGCCCAACTTGCCCACACCGGCCAACATGCCCCAGCTACACTAGTCCCACCTGCCTGTGTTTGACCCATATGCCTCCAAACCTGTCCTATCCATGTACCTGTCTAACTGTTTCTTAACGGTGCGATAGTCCCTGCCACAATTCCCTCCTGTGGCAGCTTGTTCCATACACACACCACCCTTTGAGGGAAAAACTTACCCCCTTCAGGTCCCTATGAAATATTTTCCCCTTCACCTCAAACCTAGATAAAGGGTGAAGGGAAATATATTATGGATGGATTTTGGTAACAGATGGCAAATTTCTAATCATGGAAAGAAATCCCAAGCATCTTAACATTGCAACATGTATGTGGAGCCAAATTGGCCCATGACACTGCTGTGATCTTTTAAAAGGCCCTCTCCCTACTATCCTACTGGCCAATGTACAGTCCGTTGAAAAGAAAGTGGAGGACTTAAGGGGAAGGCTGCTCTATCAAAGGGAGCTGAGGGAATGCTCTGTGTTCTGTTTCACAGAGACATGGCTCACCCCCAGCTCCCCAGACTCAGCGGTCCAGCCTGAAGGGTTCTCCATCCACCGCATGGACCGTACACTGGCATCTGGGAAAGGGAGAGGAGGGGGCGTCTGCCTCATGGTCAACTCTGCGTGGTGCTCAGACGTGGCAGTCCTGTCCAGCTCCTGCTCTCCACACTTGGAACACCTGGCGGTGAAGTGCCGCCCCTTCTATCTACCGAAGGAATTCACCTCCATCATCCTGACCGCGGTCTACATCCCACCCCAGGCAGACGTACGTCTGGCACTGAGGGAGCTGCACACCGTGGTCAACAAACGCCAGACAGCTTACCCCGAGGCATTTACCACCATAGCAGGGGATTTTAACAAAGCCACCCTTAAGAAATCACTCCCTAACTTCCACCAACATGTCTCCTGCATCAGCGGACCAAACACCCTCGACCACTGCTACACCACCATCAAGGATGCCTATCGCTCTATCCCTCGCCCTCACTTCGGAAATCCGACCATACCGCGGTGCTGCTTCTTCCTGCCTACAGGCAACAATTAAAGAGCGCACCCCCAGAGGTGAGGACAGTACAGAGCTGGTTGGTGGGGGCAGAAGAACAACTACAAGGCTGTTTGGAGTCTGTAGACTGGGCTATGTTCAAGGACTCGGCAACGGACTTGAATGAATACGCCACTGTCGTTACAGACTTCATAAAGAAATGTGTGGAGGACTGCATCCCTACAAAAACATTCCGAGTGTTTCCCAATCAGAAACCTTGGATGAACTGTGACATCCGCACTCTTCTGAAGACCAGACACCGGGCATTCATGTCTGATGACACAGTGGTCTACAAGAAGTCCAGATACGACCTTGGTAAGGCCATCAAAAAGGCCAAAAGGGAGGACTGCATCCCTACAAAAACCTTCCGAGTGTTTCCTAACCAGAATTCTTGGAGGAACCATGAGATCCGCATTCGCCTGAAGAATCAAAAAGGCCAAAAGGGACCTCTACTCCAAGCTGGCGGATGAGATGGATGTTCGGCAGCTGTGGCGGGGCCGGAATGCACCTCCTACAAGGCGAAATCAGGAGGAAGCTCAAATGTCAGCGAAGCATCACTCCCTGACGAGCTCAATGCGTTTTATGCACGCTTTGATGGGGAGAACACTGATGTGCCATCACGAGCCCCCATTCGCCATGATGGTATTTCGGTCAGACACAGTGGCTGACATCAGAAGATCGTTCAGAGGGGTGAACCCTCGGAAAGCGTCTGGACCTGATGGTATACCTAGTCGTGTTCTAAAAACCTGTGCGGACCAACTGGCTGGAGTTTTTACGGACATTTTTAACCTCTCACTTCTGAGGTCTGAGGTTCCCACCTGCTTCAAAAGGGCATCAATAATACCGGTGCCCAAGAAGAGCAAGGTGACGTGCCTCAATGACTATCGACCAGTGTCACTAACGCCTGTGGTGATGAAGTGCTTCGAGAGGTTGATCATGGCGCAAATCAACTCCTACCTCGACATAAACCTGGACCCACTGCAGTTCGCTTACCGCCACAACAGATCAACGGTGGACGTGATCTCGCTGGCTCTCCACTCCGCTCTGGACCACTTGGACAACAAAAACTCATATGCCGAGGTACGTCCCCTCCAAGCTGGTTACCAAACTCTCAGAACTGGGTCTCTGCGCATCCCTCTGCAATTGGATCCTCGACTTCCTCATTCACAGACCACAGTCTGTCCGTATTTTGGAAATGTGTCAGCCTCGATAACAATCAGCACGGGAGCACCCTCAAAGCTGCGTGCTCAGCCCCCTGCTGTACTCACTCTATACTTATGATTGGGTAGCCGGTCATAGTGCGAACTCCATCATCAAGTTTGCCGCGACACCACTGTTGTGGGACGTATCACTGATGGGGACGAGTCAGAGTATAGAAGTGAGATTGACCGATTGACCAAATGGTGCCACCACAACAACCTGGCCCTCAACACCAGCAAAACCAAGGAACTGATTGTGGACCTTGGAAGAGGTAGGCTGGGGACCCACAGTCCCGTTTATATCAACGGGTCGATGGTGGAAAGGATCAAGAACTTCAAATTCCTGGGCATGCATATTTCCAAAGATATCTCCTGGTCCCAGAACACTGATGCCATTATAAAGAAAGCTCATCAACGCCTCTACTTCCTGAGAAGATTACGGAGAGCCGGTATGTCAAGGAGGACTCTTTCGAACTTCTACAGGTGCACAGTACAGAGCATGCTGACTGGTTGCATCGTGGCATGGAGTGCCCTGGAGAGGAAAAGACTGCAAAAAGTTGCAAACACTGCCCAGTCCATCATCGGCTCTGACCTCCCTACCCATCGAGGGGATCTATCGCAGTCGCTGCCTCAAAAAGGCTGCCAGCATCATCAAGGACCAACACCATCCTGGCCACACACTCATCTCCCCGCTGCCTTCAGGTAGCAGGTACAGGAGCCTGAAATCTGCAACATCCAGGTTCAGGAATAGCTGCTTCCCCACAGCCATCAGGCTATTAAACTCAACTTCAAACAAACTCTGAACTATAACAGCCTATTGCACTTTATCTGTTTATTTATGTGCGTATATATATATATTCTATGGTATATGCACACACTGATCTGTTCTGGAATTATGCCTACAATATTCAGTTGTGCTGCAGCAAGCAAGAATGTAATTGTCCTATCTGGCACACATGACAATAAACTCTCTTGACTTGACTTGAATAGGCTGCCTGCAAATTTCTGGATTAGATCTTTGCCTTTTAAGTCTTTGTTTCGGACTGATGCAGACCATTTTATACTTTCACAGTGAGGTCACTTTTTATTGAATTGTTTTTTCATTGCAAAATCCATTTCCAATCCAGCTTTCCTCCACATCCTTGGCTCAACCTTTAATCCAGCCACCTGACCACGGGTGCTGTCAGTGTGGAGTTTGTATGTTCTCCCCGTGACCACGTGGCTTTTCTCCGGGTGCTCTGGTTTGCTCCCATGCTCCAAAGACGTGCAGGTTTGTAGGTTAAATGGCATCAATGCATATTGTAAGATTGTCTCGAGTGTGGAGGATTGGGCTAGTGTACGGCGTGATCGCTAGTCGGTGCGGACTCGGTGGGCCGAAGGGCCTGTTTCCGCTCTGTAACAAAGATTGTGCTGACCAATCCAGTCCCCTTCTTGACAATTCCCAGGTTCTGTTACAGACAAGTGTGAAGAAGAGTCTCGACACGAAAAGTCACCCATTCCTTTTCTCCAGAGATGCTGCCTGTCCCGCTGAGTTACTCCAGCACTTTGTGTCTATCTCCCATCCTCTGCTGCCGAACCTGCTGAGGAGCTCCAGCATTTTCTGTTCTTTATCTCTACCTTTGTATTGGTGCTAATTATTTTTCTGACAAAACCTGGATTAATTCTCTTCTGAAGTTTTACAACATCGGGGGGGTCGATTATAATTTCACCATTTAGAACCTGGCCTAATATTCTCTTCATTGAGCAATGAAATATTTTTCTGCGATTCCAGATTTTGCTTTCTTTTCAAAACAGTTGACTTTAGAGAGTCTCATGGCACGATGCAGAATCAGGCCCTTCGGCCGACCAAGTCCATGCTGACCAGAGATCACCCCCTACACTCAGTGCCGGATTTAGATGAAGAGAGGCCCTGGGCTGTTCCACTTGTGAGCCCCTCCCTATCGCCCACCCCCACAACTGGAGGAAGATGGTCCACCAGATTGACACCGATTTATAGCCGATCGGTGTCTGCATACACTAGCACTATCCCACACTCTCAGGGAAATGTACAGCAGCCAATTCACCTGTTTGTAGTGCAGGAGAAAACCAGAGGACCTGGAGAAAACCCACGCGGTCACAGGGAGAACGTTACAAACTCCGTACAGACTGCGCCAATAGTCAGGATTGAACCTGGGTCTCTGGCGCTGTCAATTTGAGGTCATAGCCCATGAATAATTTTAGTTGATAATCCTCATTAGTTTACTGAAGCATCTTTTAGTAAGGTCTGTGGTGAGTATAACATTTCCTTCTAACATTTCCAGTGTTTACATCCAGTTTATTTCTCCCTGTCTATATCATATTTTGCGTGCACAGTTTAGAAATTGTTTTCATTTTCTGAAATGAATTATACAAGCTACTTGTATGCAGATGCTGAGATCTCTAACGAATGCCCATGTTAGGACAAGGCACATGGCTGCCTTCATTCATTCTATGTTTAAGAAGGAACTGCAGATGCTGGAAAATCGAAGGTGGACAAAAATGTTGGGGAAACTCAGCGGGTGAGTGAGGCAGCATCTATGGAGCGATGGAAATAGGCAACGTTTCGGGCCGAAACGTCACCTATTCCTTCTCTCCATAGATGCTGCCTCACTCACCCGCTGAGTTTCTCCAGCATTTATGTCTACCTTCATTTATTCTATCTTTCTTTTTACATCCCCTGAGATGAAACTGCATTTTTATGGGGCTTTTGTTGGGCCATCTGGAAACCATGCAATGCTTAGTATTCCCCACAAATGAATCCAGGACTAATTAACTGCCAATTGCTGTTAAATTCCATGCAATGAGGTGTCAGGAACAATTAAACCCGAGTTCATATCTGAACACACAAAGAGAGAACTCGCATTTATTTTATGACTTTTCACAACCTCCCTGCGTCCGAACGTGTTTAATAGCCAATGAAATGTTTTTGAAGTGGTGCCACCAATGTTTAATTTAGTTTAGTTTAGGTTAGATGCAACGCAGAAAAAGGCCCTTCGGCCCGTCGTGCAACGCTGACCTGCGATCCCCGCGCACTGACACAATTTATCATTTTACCTCTCCAATTAACCTCCAAACCCGCACGTCTTTGGAGGGTGGGAGGAAACCGGAGCACCCGGAGAAAACCCGCGTGGTCACGTGGAGAACGTGCAAAAGGTCGTTCTCCAAACATGACAAACGTACTTACCCACCGCACCACCTCCAGGTCCCTCAGATCGGCTGACTCGGGGTTACTGACCATCCCGCGGTCCAGGCATAAGCTGAGGGGCGACCGCACTTTTGCGGCTGCAGCTCCCAGACTAGGGAACAGCATCCCTCTTCCCATCAGAACTGCCCCTCCGTCAACTCAAAAGAGTCTAGACTTAAAAACTTATTTCTACTCTCAAGCCTTTCGTGAGGTCCTCTGAGGGAGCGCTGTAATGTATGTATGTATGTATGTATGTATTGTTAGATCTATGTACTACTGTTTGTCGCACATTAGTACCTGCACTGATGTAAAGCACTTTGGTCAACGAGAGTTGTTTTTAAATGTGCTATAGAAATAAAGTTGACTTGGCCACTGCAATAGTGACATTTTCCATTTCCCCAGCTACCATGTGATGAACATGTGGCAGCCCATGTTTGTAGCATTTGTTAGAGTTTTAGAGTTTTTTAAAATGTATTAATGGAGGTGTTTTATTACTGTCATGAGTAGCAAAATATAGGTTCACCACAGATTTTCTGGCACCCTTGGTTCCAAAGCCTTTCTGGATTATCCGTTGTTTAGCTTTGTGCACCGAGGTACAGTGAAAACTATTCTGCACGCTATCCAAACAGACCAGATATACCACACGTAAATACAATCCGGTCAAACTCATGCACTGTCGGTAGAGCAAAGGGGAAGATACAGAGTGCAGATATTGTTCTCAGCATTGAAGTGCATCAGTTACATAGATCAATCCAATAGATCTGGGGAGCTCCAGTACTTCCAGCATGGAAGTGGATCAGACTTTGGTCTGAAGAAGGGTTTTGGCCCGAAACGTCGCCTATTTCCTTCGCTCCATAGATGCTGCTGCACCCGCTGAGTTTCTCCAGCACTTTTGTCTACCTCAGACTTTGGACTTTTCTTCGTAGACGGTGCTTAAATATGGTGACTGTGCGTTAGTGGGATGTGCAGACATAATGTCATTGTGCTATGACAATAAAGAACCATTTAACCGTTGTATTCCTGTTCATTGTGGGGTGCGATTTGTTAAAATAGCCGCCCACATTATCGCAGCGGCCAGCTGTCTTGTGGAAGGCATCTAGATAGTGCAAGAGCTTTTCCATGACACTATTTTACCTATTGAGAGGGTTGCACACTAATCATCGTTACTTTTTATGCATGTCTTTCTTTCACTTGTTCTATATCTTGACTTCACCGTCTATATCTCTCGTTTCCCTTTCTCCTGACTCTCAGTCTGAAGAAGGGTCTCGACCCGAAACGTCACCAATACCTTTTAAGTGGTTTGTTTTCAGTCTCAAAGATACAGCGCAAAAAAGGGCCCTTCGGCTCACCAAGTCTGCACCAACACGATCCTGCACACACTAGGGACAATTTACATTTAGACCAAACTTTCCCCCGGAGATGCTGACTGACCTGCTGAGTTACTCCGGCTGTTTGTGCCGATCTTCACCTCACATAACTCGTTTAACAAGATTCACAATGTGATCGCTACTAGCGGTCTTGTGAGCACAATATCTAAAGCTTGTTTCCTTGGTGATAATTAGTAGCTTGTTTGCCGAATGTAGAACAGCAACTCGATGTCTGAAAGTCAGGACCACCATTTAGTGTCACTTCAGATGAGATGGCTGCCGGGTTTTGAAGGATGTTACAATCCTTCCTTCACGTTTGTTCACTGAAGGAGAATTCCCATTGTATAAATATATTTGTGTTTTCCCCCGCATTTAATTGAATTTAAGGTGGCACGGTGGCGCAGTGGTAGAGTTGCTGCCTCACAGCGCTAGAGACCTCGGGTGCTGTCTGTGTGGAGTTTGTACGTTCTCCCTGTGAGCGCGTGAGTTTTCTTCATGTGCTCTAGTTTCCTCCCACAACCCAATGACGTGCAGGTTTGTAGGTCAATTGGCATTCGGTAAAATTAGTAAATTGTCCTGAGTGTGTGAGATAGCACTAGAGTACGGGGATCACTGGTCAGCACGGTCTTGATGGGCCGAAGGGCCAGTTTCAACGTCACATCTCTAAAGTCTATATACTTCCTTTTAAGTATGAGCAAGAAGCAAACGATAAAAGACAAAATGTTGAAGTAACAGAAAGAGGATCGGGAAGCATCTGCTGAGGGATTGGGGAGGTGACGTTTCAGGTCGGGACCCTTCTTCAGACCTGAAACGTCCACCTATCCATTCCCTCCCCAGATACTGCCAGAACTGTTGAGTTCCTCCGGCACTTTGTGTTTTACTCAGGATTCCAGTATCTGCAGTTCCTTGTGCCTCCAGTGACTGAGAATGTAGCCGGTTCTATTTTGGACTGTTAGTTTTGTCTAGTGATTCTGTGGTGATATTTGGCAATGTTTCAACTTGTTAAAAGTGATTTATGGAAATGCAAACTTGTAGTGTGGCGAAGAGCTTAACGTTGTGTTTCCGTACCTGTATGAAGTCACTGCTGTACATCAATTAATGTTAGGTGTTTTTTTTAATCAAAACCAAATTTATTCAATTATTTACAATACTAATGTTTACACAACAAAGAATAACAACGCCCTCACCACCATAATTCAATAGTGATTCTCAAGGCTCACCCGGGCACGGACGTAACCCCGGAAACGGGGCGGCCAGTCGGGCAGGGCAGCTTGGCCAGGCCCAGGAGCAACCCAACCAGAACATCTACTGCCCTACCCCCCCCCCCCCCACCTCCTTACCCCCATATACACAGGGTGCCCAACAACGAGGTTGGTGGGACTAAAGTGGAGCCAGAAAGCAAGGAGTTTTGGGGTAGTCCACGGCCAGATGTTTACAGCTGTTTGCCAAGTACAGATTCTGTAGCCAAGTTATAAATGAACACACTTTTCTTCACAGAGTCATCATCCCTTGGTGTGTTTTTCTTTGAGATGATGAGCTGTTGAGTTTGTCACTGGGGAGTAGTTAAGCCTTGGTTGCAGAGCCCAGCACTGTGTGTGTGTGGGGGGGTTATTCAGCATGTGTAGATTAAGTGGCAAGATCACCAGATGAATGCGTGTTTCCTTCAGCTGTGACTGCAGCCCCCTCATCGTTGGACCATTACTTCTTCACAGTCTGTCCTCGTGATATTCTCTGTACTCTGTACTCTGTGGCTTTCAACAAAAACTACAGGTTTGGGAAGGTATAGATATGGTAGACAATCAGAGCCCTTTGGTAGGAAGAGACTGCAGATGCCAGTTGACACTGAAAATAGATACAAAATGCTGGAGTAACTCAGCGTGACAGGCGGCATCTCAGGAGAGAAGGAATGGTGACGTTTCAGATCGAGACCCTTCTTCAGACTGAAACGTCACCATTCCTTCTTTCCAGACATGTCGCCTGTCCCAGTCAGAACTCTTTTTCCCAGTATGGAAATATCAAATACTACGAGTATAACCTTAAGGAGAGGGGCAAAGTTTAAAGCTGAGGTGTGGATAGGTTTTGCACTGAGGGTGGTGAGTGCCGGGAACATGCTGCCAGGAGTGGTGGAAGAGGCAGATATGATAGACTTTGCGATAGGCCCGTGGATATGCAGGGATTGGATGGATGTAGATTATGTGCAAGCAGATTGGAGTTGGTCTTGGCATTGTGTTTAGCACAGACTTTGTGGGCTGAAGGGCCTGTTCCTGTGCTATACTGTTCTACATTCTGCAAATTGTATTTCATTCTTCAATGCCAACACACTTAGGACAGCGGGTGTGACAACATCCTCTTAAATCTTCCCTGCACCCTTTGCAGCTTAAGGAAGTGACCAAAACCTAACACAAGACACAGCCTCGCCA
The DNA here is from genome assembly GCA_963514005.1 of Raja brachyura. The sequence goes on from OY740812.1 coordinate 30,130,586, forward strand.
GATTCTTGTCCGATTGTACCACGATGTCCCCACTTCTGCACTCAATTCCCTGAATGATGTTTGCCAGTGTGCGCCAAAATGTGGCTCGATTGTAATCATGTGTTGTCTTTCTGCTGAAAATCAGCGGGTGAGGCAGCATCAATGGAGCAAAGGAAATATGCAACGTTTCGGGCCAAAACCCTTCTTGCTGGCTGGTTAGCACGCAACAAAAGCTTTTCACTGTACCTCGGTAGTTTAGTTTAGTTTAGAGATGCAGGTTGGAAACAGGCCCTTCAGCCCATCGAGTCCACACCGACCAGCGATCCCCGCACATTAACACTCCCCTACACATGCTGGGGACAATTCTTTTAAACATTTATACCAAGCCAATTAACCTACAAATCTGTATCTCCTTGGAGTGTGGGAGGAAACCGAAGAATTATGAGAAATCCCACACAGGTCACGGGAAGAACATACTAACTCTGTACCAGGCACGTGCCTTGAGTAATTGCTCAAGGTAGGCAGTCAGCCGGCTTTAAAAAAAATCTTAAACCGCAAATGCGCAGATTGTTCTCTTCGTAAAAAATAAAATAGAAGTAACAATTCAATTTTCCGAAGGCTTCTCAATCTCTTTTGTTTTTTAATTACGGAATGGGTGGGGGACGGAGGATGAAGGCAGGTGAAGAGATGGTGGGAAAAACGGGAGCACACTGGGACGTTGAATCAGTTGTCATCTTATTGAATGACAATACTAATTCAAGGGTCCAATTGGAGGGAGAGTTCCTTTCACAGCGTGTGGAGAGTCTGTGCCAGGGGTAAAGTTGCGGGGAGGGCAGGAGTGTTGAGAAGGAGGGGGTCAGAGATCATATCAGACTCACTAACCGCTGCCGCAGCGCTCCGGGCACGGACAGCAGAACTGGCTGCCACTTCCGGGGATAGAAGCAGCTCGGGTGCGAGCGGCCGCCGGGACCCGACAGTAGGACCGGCTGCCACTTCAAGAGCCTTCTGCCGGCCCGCTCACCTCTGGCAGTGCTCTTCGTCTGAACATCTCTCCCCTGCCGCTCGCCGGCTTCGCTCATGTCAACCGCGTCCCGCAAATCCTTAAATTCCCACAGCCACGTAACCTCAACTGGTCCCGTGAACACGCTGTCGGAATTTAAAGATTTGCGGGAAGCCGGCCGGCGAGTGGCAGGTGAGAGATGTTCAGATGAAGAGCAGAATTTCTGCTGCCTTCAGCCCCGCTTGAGATTGATGGCTTGAAGCAGCGCTGATGGCACGTGGGCTGCACAGACCTTCCCGTGTCACAAGCGCTGCGGATGAAAGGCACGGAGAAGTATGCCTACCTCAGAGATCGATCTCTTAGACAGGCATAATTCTCCCATGCCTTTACTATTTATATTTAATAATTGCCATTTCATAATTTTAGTCAGTGTAGGCATTGCCTACCTTGCCTACCCTGACGACATGTGCCTGCTCTGTACAGAGAGCATCCGTAGTCAGGATCGAACACGGGTCTCTGGCACTGGAAGGCAGCAACTCTACCGCTGCGCCACTCAGCCGCCCAATAAACTAAAATGAAAACTGGAAAAGCTCTTCCACCACAACCTGTGATGCCACTGAGCCATGTACATTGAAGTGCTGGTTTGGTGCCACACATGTTGATGGAACACCATAACCACATAACCATATACCAATTACAGCACGGAAACAGGCCTTCTCGGCCCTTCCAGTCCGTGCCGACCATTTATTTTCCCCTAGTCCCATCTACCTGCACTCAGACCATACCCCTCCATTCCCTTCCCGTTCATATACCTATCCACTTTACTTTTAAATGTTAAAATCAATCCAGCCTCCACCACTTCTGCTGGAAGATCATTCCACACAGCCACCACTCTCTGAGTAAAGAAGTTCCCCCTCATGTTACCCCTAAACTTCTGTCCCTTAATTCTCATGTCATGCCCTCTTGTTTGAATCTTCCCTACCCTCAATGGGAAAATCTTATCCACGTCAACTCTGTCTATCCCTTTCATCATTTTAAAGACCTCAATCAAGTCCCCCCCCTTAATCTTCTGCACTCCAAAGAATAAAGACCTATGAACTCATGCCGTGCACTTTGTGTGCTTCGTAAGATTGTAACATCTGTAATTCCTTGTGACTTCATGTTGAGGTGGCATCTCACCCATCAGTTCGCCCTGCTGTTTCCAGCAGATAGTTATCCTCCTTTGGGAATGTCTAGACACTAGAAGAACTGATGGATGAGATGCCAACTCGACATGAAGTCACAAAGGAACTGCAGATGCTAGGGTCTCGACCTGAAATGCCACCTATTCTTTTTCTCCAGAGATGCTGCTTGACCCGCTGAGTTACTCCAGTATTTTGTGTCTATCTTTATTGAAAATCTTGTGTAGAACGGAAAGTGCAGAACATGGCTCGAAAGTGTACCAACAACGTATCTAACCTGCTGAGCAAACTTTTCCAAAACTGCATCCAACGATCATGACTGACCTGTTCCTTCTCCAATTCTTGGCTTCTGCAACAGTTGTTGAGCAAGTGCAGGAACTGCAGACACTTCCGTGGATGGCAAGAGGTCCCGTTTTGGGCAGTAGAGGTGAGCGGTTTGCGGTGGTCTATTTCATCTGCTGCCCACCCAGGGGTTTTCCGTGTTTTTTTTTAACAATACTACATTTTATTAAATTATTAACAATAGTAATATTTACAAAACAGTCAGAACACACCCAACACCAAATACAAAAGTTACCAAATATTTTCTTAATACTAAATATTAAATAACGATATTGCAATCCTGACCTCCCGCGGGGCCCAGCGGTCCCGGAAATCCCTTGTGGTTCCCGTGGACGCCGCGCGTTCCTTTTTGAGGAACACTCTGGCATGGACCTAACCCAGGAGAAGGGGCTGGCAGTCGGCTTGGGCACAGCCCTCCTCTGCCTGGCCCGGTGGCCCACGGACCAGCTTGACCAGGCCCGGGAACAAGCGAAGCGGGACATCCTCGTCTCTACCCACTCCCCTTCACACTGGCTGCTCCGTGGTCCCAGTGCGTCCACGCAACGTTTACAATGCGATCATGAATGCTGCTCCTTCGCCTTGTAGACATTGGAGACAGAGATTCCCCGGAGTGAGTGTGGCGTTGCATTTGAATATATCTGTAGATCTTCTTTCACTGCCTGCCCAGCCATTTCTGCCAGTGGCAGAGACTGGAAGAGAGAGAATGCTTTGAGAACCTGATGGCCGACATCCAAATGACGCAGTCAATAGAAATGATTGAATGCGCTCAGGCCTCGGTGCTGAAGGGACACCAACATTCTTCTTGTTACTGCTCTGTTCTGCAATCTGCAACGTGGGAACTTTGGTGATGCAATGGTGCAGGTAGACTTTAGAGGCACAGCGTAGAAACAGGCCATCAGTAGACCTAGCCCGCGCCAACCAGCGATCCCCATACACTAGCACTATCCTACACACTAGGGACAATTTTACTGAAGTTAATTAACATTACAAACCTGCACGTCTTTGGAGTATGGGAAGGAAACCGGAGCACCCGGAGAAAACCCACGCGGTCACAGGGAGAACGTGCAAACTCCGTACAGACAGCGCTCATTGTCTGGATCAAACCTGGGTCTCTGGCGCTGTAAGGCAGCAACTCTATCGCAACAACACTGTGCGGCCCGCTATAAGCTGCAGACAATTATTGAGATTGGTGATTCATATTAGTTGAGATGTCTCGGATATTGCTTTCAGTCAGGGTAGACAAAAGTGCTGGAGAAACTCAGCGGGTGAGGCAGCATCTATGGAGCGAAGGAAATAGGCAACGTTTCGGGTCGAGACCCTTCTTCAGGGTGTTAAGTCAGTGTCTCATCAATTCACGTTGAAGCCTGAGCTGCTTTACAATTGAAACGACAACTGTGGATGGCTCGATGGTAATCATGTGCTGTCTTTCTGCTGATGTGTTAGCACGCCACAAAGTACCTCAGCGCACGTGACAATAAACTGAACTAAACTGAAAGCAATCTTGCTCTGTTAGTCGAATAAAGGTACGCTGGTGCGTTGTACAACTGGGCATCCATCTTGGAATGTGTGGGTTGGGCGGTGGAGGGTACAGCCAGGTGTAGGTTGGGCCATGCACTGTCCAGCCCTGGGCCTGGTCAAGCTGGCCATTCATGAGTCACGGCACTAGGCAGACGAAGGCTGTACCAGCCCCCTTCCCCGGGGTTACATCCATGCATGTGTGTCCCTTGAAAAAGATCACCTGGGGTCTACAGGCACCATGGAGGGTCCCGGGACCGCTGCACACCGCTGGGGCATAACTGTAGCATGGAACAGGATTGTAACATCATCATTTGATGTTTAATAGTAAGAATACTTGGAAATGTTGTACTATGATGGTGGATGGTTTGATATCGTTTGTTGTGTAAATCTTATGGTAAACAATTGAATACATTTAATTTTGTAATAAAAAGAGTGTATGTGTGGGCGTGGACTGGGCTGGAGACTAGACTTTGCTGGAGACTAGACGGGGCTGGAGACTAGACTGGGCTGGAGACTACACTGGGCTGGAGACTAGACTGGGCTGGAGACTAGACTGGGCTGGAGACTAGACGGGGCTGGAGACTAGATGGGGCTGGAGACTAGACTGGGCTGGAGACTAGACTGGGCTGGAGACTAGACTGGGCTGGAGACTAGACTGGGCTGGAGACTAGACTGGGCTGGAGACTAGACGGGGCTGGAGACTAGACTTTGCTGGAGACTAGACTTTGCTGGAGACTAGACTTTGCTGGAGACTAGACTTTGCTGGAGACTAGACGGGGCTGGAGACTAGACTGGGCTGGAGACTAGACAGGGCTGGAGACTAGACTGTGCTGGAGACTAGACTGGGTTGGAGACTAGACTGTGCTGGAGACTAGACTGGGTTGGAGACTAGACTGGGCTGGAGACTAGATGGGGCTGGAGACTAGACTGGGTTGGAGACTAGACTGGACCAAATACACTAATGGGCCACTTGTCCGTCTCATTTCAGAAGTGTCTATAAAAGTGCAAGTCTTTGACAACGGTGACCTGTCTCCTCTGGCGGAGGCCGCGGTGGACCTTTACACAAACCAGTCGTGGTTAGCTGCAGGAGCAACGGACAGGGACGGCGTGGTGCTGATCACCGTACAGTACCGTCTGGGAACATGGCTGGTCGTCAGCGCTGCAAAGCACGGCTTCGTCACAAACTCTGCCCCCTGGCACGCCAAGAAAACGCCATGTAAGTGAGAAGCTGTCACCAGCAACTCTGCAATTTTTTTAGGTGATATATTATTAAGTGCTGCTAATTGCTGGGAAAGAGGTCGACACAGACAAAGTCATTGGAAGATGTACTTTCAGCTTTTGTTCGGGGTTGGCAGCGTTTAAAGTCTCTCTGCCACAACATGCACTGGTTCAAAAACTAATCCCCAAAATTTACATTCTCCCCACCGGCACAAGCCAGCAGCAAACTCAAGGAGAGGTTCCCCCCCCCCCCCCCCCCCGGATCACTCCCTCGTCTCCCCTCTCCCATCAGGCAAAAGGTACAGAAGTGTGAAAACGCACGCCTCCAGATTCAGGGACAGTTTCTTCCCAGCTGTTATTAGGCAACTGAATCATCCTACCACAACCATAGAGCAGTCCTGAGCTACCTCATTGGGGACCATCAGACTATCTTTATGGGCCTGTCCCACTTAGGCGACTGCAGGAGACTATGCAGTCGCCACGTGTTCGCGGGTGGTTGCCGGGGAGACGCCTTCATGGTCGCGAGGAGATCCCGCATTCTGGGAACTAGTCGCGGCCTCATTATGGTCACTGTGAATTTTTCAACATCTTAGTAAATTATCGGCGACCAGAATGAAGCCGCCATGGAGAGTATCGAGAATTCTCGTGCCGTAGGTGGGTCGCCAGGAGGTTGAAGGTTCTCGGAGGTTGTAGCCGGTGCTGACCGGTGAATTTCATTGGCTCATTGGGGGAAAAAAAGGTGAACAGTAGTTTTCAGAACCAAGGATAACCGACCGGTAATGTTAAATGTCCGCCGAGCTTCACAGCCGTGTATCTCTGGCTTCTTAAAAGTTGTCTCCACTCCTTCTCCCCCCTTCTACCCCCCCCGCCCCTTTTAAAGGACTTGCCACACACCGTGCTTTAGCCGTCTTATTACAGCGCCAACCTTCCTGTCCATCGCGGCGTGAGTGTGTATCACCTTGGCTTTGCACAGTGTGAATTTTTCAGACAGGGCAAGCTGGGGGAGTGCTGTATAAAAAATTAACACGGGCTGGTGAAGGAAGCGATGTGTTTGTGTGTTCCACTCAGACAGTCGCCACTCCAGTTCACTGAAAAATCGCTTAATTGGGACAGGCCCATTAGTAGGAATTTATCTTGCACTAAATGTTACTCCCTTTATCCTGTATCTGTTCAAAGTGGACAGCTCAATTGCAATCCTGTATAGTCTTTCCACTGACTGGTTAGCACGCAACAAAAAGCTTTACACTGTACCTCAGTACACGTGACAATAAACTAAACTCAAACGAATAAAAACGCTCGCAGAGAATTCATACGGTTTCCACAGCCGGGCAATTAGTCAGGGAAGATTGTCAGGATCAGTACCCCGTTCCTGCCTTTTCCCCATATCTCCTGACTCCGCTATCTTTAAGTGCAGACAGAAGGCAAGGAGCAGCCCCTTTAGACATTGGAGCCTCACACACTCCATATACACGTGGCACACAGACTCTTCCAGCCCGCAACAGTGGCAGGCGGCTGGCGAGTCTGTCAACCGCGAGTGATACAGGTTGCAAGGGATTCCTCGGTGCAATACCCTCCACCCCAGGTCCCCGATGTAGAGGGGGAGAATCCCTGCGTAGAGGGACCCTCACCGGGCTCTAGTTCTGTCCTGCAGCCCAAAGATGTGCTGGACATCGGTGGTGGGGAAGATGCTGGAGTTGATTATTAAAGGTGAAATAGTGACACATTTGGACAGCACTAGCAGGATCGGTCCGAGTCAGCATGGATTTACGAAGGGGAAATCATGCTTGACTAATCTTCTGGACATTTTTGAGGATTAACCAGTAAAATGGAAGAGCCAGTAAAATGGAGAGCCAGTGGATGTAGTGTACCTGGACTTTCAGAAAGCCTTTGATGAGGCCCCACATAGGACTTTAGTGGGCAAAATTAGGGCACATGGTATTGGGGGTAGGGTATTGTCATGGATAGAAAATTGGTTGGCAGACAGGAAACAAAGAGTAGGGATTAACGGGTCCCTTTCAGAATGGCAGGCAGTAATTAGTGGAGTGCTGCAAGGCTTGATGCTGGGACTGTAGCTATTTACAATATACATTCATGATTTAGATGAAGGAATTAAAAGTAACATTCGCAAATTTGCAGATGACACAAAGCCGGGTGGCAGTGGGAACTGTGAAGAGGATGCTATGAGGTTGCAGGGTGACGTGGACAGGTTGGATGAGTGGGCGGATGCATGGCGGATGCAGTATAATGTGGATAAATGTGAGTTTATCCACTTTGGTGGCAAGAACAAGAGTGCAGAGTATTATGTGAATGGTGTCAGGTTAGGAAAAGGGGAGGTGCAATGAGACCTGGGTGTCCTTGTACACCATTCACTGAAAGTAAGCATGCAGGTACAGCAGGCAGTGAAGAAAGCTAATGGCATGTTGGCCTTCATAATGAGAGAAGTTGAGTACAGGGCCCTGGTGAGACCGCACCTGTGTGCAGTTTTGGTCTCCTAGTTTGAGGAAGGACATTATTGCTATTGAGGGAGTGCAGCGTAGGTTCACAAGGTTAATTCCCGGGATGGCGGGACTATCATATGGAGAAAGAATGGGTCGGCCGAGCTTGTATTCACTGCAATTTTTAAGGATGAGAGGTGATCTTATAAAAACATAGAAAATTATTAAGGGATTGGACACGCTAGATGCAGGGAACATGATCCCGATGTTGGGGGAATCCAGAACCAGGAGCCTCAGTTTAAGAAAAAGGGGTTGGCCATTTAGAACTGAGATGAGGACAACTTTTTCGCACAGATAGTTGTGAATTTGTGGAATCAGAGGGCAGTGGAGGCCGATTCATTGGATGCATTCAAAAGAGAGTTAGATAGAGCTCTTGGGGCTAGCGGAATCAAGGGATATGGGGAGAAGGCAGGAACAAGGTACTGATTGGGGATGATCAGCCATGATCACATTGAATGGCGGTGCTGGCTCGAAGGGCTGAATGACCTACTCCTGCACCTATTGTCTATGTATCTATGTATCTATTAACTGGCTGCTGTCAAGGTGATGCTGATGTTGTAGGAGACATGATAGGTTGCCGGGGCACAGTGTGAGGGAGTGGGCCGAATGGGATTGCTCCCCTGGAAGTCAGCACTTCAACTCTTGTGTGGTTATAAGCGTAAGATGAGCAATTCTGGAGATGTTCATGTTATGTGTAGGGAGGAACTGCAGATGCTGCATTACACTGAGTAGCTCAGCGGATCAGGCAGCATCTGTGGAGAAAAGAAATAGGTGACGCTTTGGTTTGAGTTCCTTCTTCAGTCTGAAACGCCACCTATTCCTTCCCTCCAGAGATACTGCCTGACCCGCTGAGTTATTCCAGCATTCGGTGTCTTATCTCTGATGTTTATGCCATGTTTGCTTCACGATCGGTGTTCCAACAGTGTATTTTACAGGGTATTTAAATTCTGAGCAATCTCACAGGTTGGTGAGAAACATCCCAACCACAAACCTCTCTCTCTCTAGTCAGAGTTCACCACAATCCCGTTCCCTTCCGTGTAGCTGTCCACTGGTGCAGTGTACATGTAGGCTCAGGATACTGGGTTTGGAAATGTATTCCTGGTCATGGAACTGAAAAGAGACTTAGCTCCATTGATCTGTCTGTAGTCTAGAGGTTCGGATGTTTAATTGACGTGCGTACTGGGACTGGGGCAATGAACTTCTTGCAGCAGCTCCACAGGCACATTCATGCAACAAGACAACAAATAAACATACAGTGGGCGGCACTGTGGTGCAGCGGTAGAGTCGCTACCTTACAGCGCCAGAGACCTGTGTGGCCTGGGCGGGGTGGGCGGGGTGGGTGGGGTGGGGGGCCTCCAGTGGCCATCCTTGAGGATGCGGAGGTTAAGACCCAGAGCCACTCTCCCACCAACCTTGATCCTCAGGCCCGTCATCGCCAGCTCCCTGCTCTCCACTCTCTGGTCTTCAGTGGAGGAGTGGGGGCCGGCTTCGCAGATTCCAAATACAGGTCGCAGCCCGCCAGCTTTATTCTGTTGATTTTCTGTAGAGATGCTACTTCCATGATGGAACAAACCATTGTGCCGTGGGGTCTCTGCCTCTTGCAAGTTGCATAACAACCGTTGGGGCAGCACGGTGGCGCAGCGGGTAGAGCTGCTGCCTCACAGCACCAGGGACCCGGGTTTGATCCTGACTACAGGCGCTGTCTGTACTGAGTTTGTACGTTCCCCCCCCCCCCCGTGACCTGTGTGGGTTTTCTCCAAGATTTTCAGTTTCCTCCCACTCTCCAGACGTACAGGTTTATGGGTTAATTGGCTTGGTATAAGTGTAAATCGTCCCTAGTGTGTAGGGTAGTGTTAATGTGCAGGGATCGATGGTCGGTGTGGACATACTCAACCCCTCGCATTCTTTGATCACAATTTTGAATACCTCATCCTTAAACTATTCACCGAAGGGAAGAGCTTCACTTCTTTAAGCCAGTCGTGGTCTTGATACCTCTGTTAAATCCCTTACCAGCCTCCTGCAACCTGAGCTGAACATCACCGATTCTCCGGTCTTCTATCAGTAATGATAAAAGGGCAGAATTACTGCAAGCCCAGTCCGCTTTAGAAAGATAGATTTAGCAAGAGGGTAAGGCAAGGAAATAGAAGTCTTCAGAATCCTCCTCCTTGTGATGCCTGTGAATAACTTTTAAGTGACTCGAAGATCCTATCTTCAGTTTCTGAGGCAGAAGAACCAAAACGAAGTTATTCCACTCTTGATTTCCATTTTAATGAATTGTGTGAATTGCTTCATTCCAAGGACATTTTGTAACACATTTGTTTGGGTAATCATTTTTGAGGATTGGGACTTTGGGACATGTCAAATGAGGCACAAAAGCACTGAGTTAAATCTTTTCATTATTTATTATTTCCAATTTGAATTGGGAAATTATTGAATTTAATGAGTCTATGCCATCTCTCAAGGCAGCCACTTAATTTCCATTCCTTCACTGCTTTCCATGTATCCATTATCCAACTTTGTTTTGTTGTGGTTCGTGGCTTCATCCGCGCTCCCGAGAATATGCTTTACCCAACAACTGCACAATAATCCAGGAAATATTGGTGGTTTTGTAACCAGTTATTCCCTTACCATGTATCGGTACACTGTAAATGGCTCGATTGTAATCATGTATTGTCTTTCCGCTGGCTGGTTAGCGCACAACAAAAGCTTTTCACTGTACCTCGGTACACGTGACAATAAACTGAAACTGAATAAATACAACTGTTATGCATAGACCCAACACACCTCTGCATTTGTGTAGGAAGGAACTGCAGAAGCTGGTTTAAATCGAAGGTAGACACAAAATGCTGGAGTAACTCAGCGGGACAGGCAGCATCTCTGGAGAGAAGAAGAGTCTCGACCCGAGACGTCACCCATTCCTTCTCTCCAGAGGTTCACACTTCTGTATTTGCAGGAAGGAACTGCAGATGCTGCTTTTTACACCATAGACAGACACAAAATGCTGGGTTGAGGAAGGGTCTCGACCCAAAATGTCTTCTATTCCTTTTCTCCAGTGGAGCTACCTGACCCACTGAGTTACTCCAGCTTGCTATGTATACCTCTGTATTTTCTTAAGTAATGCATTAATTCCAGATTTTCACATTAAAGTCTGAGGGGAACTTGAACATATTAGATTTCCAGCTATGATTTGTAGCCAGATGAATTTCTCTTTTCAGTGAAACTGCAAGTATTTGTGCTCTGTGCAAATGGATAACGTCCTCTGGGATTTTGTGTGAGCATAGCACTTATTCTGTTTTCAAGTCTCAATGATTTTTGGTGTTTGGCAGAGATCCTGACTTGGCATTCAGACTCGAATTCCATGTTATTTTGAGCAGTTCCCTGAGTTTGTCCAAGGAATACCAAGTGGGGTGTTGGAAGGAACTGCAGATGCTGGTTTATACCGAAGATAGACACAAAGTGCTGGAGTAACTCGGCGGGACAGGCAGCATCTCTGCAGAAAAAGGATAGGTGATGTTTTGAGTTGGAACACATCTTCAGAGTTGCAGGCCAGATAACACCAGTTGCCAAAATCAAATGTACTTCATATTTTAAAGCAAACCAAATTCAGAAGTTTATTTTCAAGATTGTTTACAAGCAGGCGGCAGAGTGGCTCTGCGGGTAGAGCTGTTGCCTCACAGAGCCAGAGACCTGGATTGGATCCTGACCTTGGGTGCTGTCTGTGTGGAGTTTTCACGTTCTCCTTGCGACCACATGGGTTTAGTCCAGGTGCTCCAGTGTTCTCCCATATCCCAAAGACCTGTGGATGTGGCCTCTGTACATTGCCCCTAGAGTGTAGAGAATGGAGGTGAAAACGGGATAACATTGAACTATATTATTGAGATGAATCACAGCATGGTTTGGGAACAGCTCCATCCAAGACTGCTAGAAATTACAGAGAATGGTGGACGCAGCCCAGACCATCGTGCAAACCAACCTCCCTTCCATTGACTCCATCTACACTTCATGCTGCCTCAGCAAGGCCACCAGCATAATCAAGGACCAGTCACTTCCTCTTCTCCCCTCTCCCATCGGGCAAGAGGTAAAGAAGTGTGAAAACGCATGCCTCCAGATTCAGGGACAGTTTCTTCCCAGCTGTTATCAGGCAACTGAACCATCCAATCAACAAGAGAGTGGTCCTGACCTACCAGCTACCTAATTGGAGACCCTCAGTCTAGCTTTAATCGGACTTTGCTGGACTTTATCTTGCACTAAATTTGATTTCCTTAATCCTGTATCTGTGCACTGTGAATGGCTGGATTGTAATCATGTGTAATATATGTGGATAGCACGCAATGAAAAGGCTTTTCACTGCGCCTCGGTACACGTGGCCATAAACTAAACTGAACCACGATGAAACTAGAGATGCCCATGTGGTTGGCACCTCACACAGGAGGCACTGCCAGCAACATCCGCAGAAGTGAACAAAATGCAGGGACTGTGTGAGACTGAGCTGTAACTGCATTTTCTGAAAGTATAAAATAAATTTCGAAGGCAAGTTGTGACGAAGACTTGGAGATTATAAATATTGGCACAAGTGACTGGGCAGATGGAAAGATGCAATCAAATGTGGAGAGATTTAAGGGCATTTACAGTTCAGAGAATAGAGGGTGAGAATATTATGAAATGTAAGGAAAATGTCCGCTTGCTGCAGCAGTGTAAGTTCTGGTTATCCTTGTCATTTAGAGTCACAGAGCCAGGCAGCATGGACACAGGCCCCTCAGACCGACTGGTCCTAGATTCCCCATCTAAGCTAGTCCCATTTACTAGTGGTTCATTACTTCTAAAAAATGACCACAAAGTACTTATTTAATTCCTTTACCATACCTGGCACAGCAAGTTCCCATGCAGTCCAGCAAGGTAATAGGAAGGCAGGATGGAACTCCAACAGTGGGTGGCATGAGTTGCTGCCTTAAAGTGCCAGAGACCCGGCTTCCATCCTGACTACGGGTGCTGTCTGTACAGAGTTTGCATGTTCCCCGTGTGACCCAGTTGTTTTTCTCTGGGTGCTCCAGTTTCCTCCCACATTTCAAAAATGTGCAGGTTTGTAGGTTAATTGCCTTCTGTAAATTGTCCAGACTGATTCCTGGGATGTCAGGACTTTCATATGAGGAAAGATTGGATAGACTCGGTTTGTACTCGATGGAATTTAGAAGATTGAGGGGGGATCTTATAGAAACCTACAAAATTCTTAAGGGGTTGGACAAGCTAGATGCTGGAAGATTGTTCCCGATGTTGGGGGAGTCCAGAACAAGGGGTCACAGTCTAAGGATAAGGGGGAATTCCTTTAGGACCGAAATGAGGAAAACATTCTTTACACAGAGAGTGGTGAGTCTCTGGAATTCTCTGCCACAGAAGGTAGTTGAGGCCAGTTCATTGGCTATATTTAAGAGGGCGTTAGATGTGGCACTTGTGGCTAAAGGGATCAGGGGGTATGGAGAGAAGGCAGGTACGGGATACTGAGTTGGATGATCAGCCATGATCATATTGAATGGCGGTGCAGGCTCGAAGGGCCGAATGGCCTACTCCTGCACCTATTTTCTATGTTTCTATGTTTCTATGTCCCTAATGTGTAGAATAGAACTAGGGTGTGGGATGATCACTGGTCAGTGCGGACTCGGTGGGACGAAGGGCGTGTCTCCACACTGTACCTCTAAACTAAACTAAACTAAACTAAAGTAGGAAGACCACGTTTCAACTGTTGAGGGTGCATTGTGTGCTGAAGCACTGTGCATTGTGCTGGATCTAAGTCAGGATCTACTCGCATTGGAGTCCCTTCAGGGAAGATCGCCAGACAGAGGAGCAGAATTAGGCCATTCAGCCCATCGAGCGTCCTCCGCCATTCGATCTATTTTCTCAACATTCTCAACCCCATTCTCCTCGTGACCTTTGATACCCTTCCTAATCAAGGACCTGTCAATCTCCGCTTCAAAAATACCCAATGACTTGGCCTCCACAGCCGTCCGTGGCAATGAATTCCACAGATTCACCATCCTCTGACTAAAGAAATTCCTCCTCATCTCCAACTCACAATCCATCACTCAGTTGATCCCTGGTGAGAGAAGCTCGAGTTAGAGGCATGATTTAGAATGAGGTCTCTCCCAGTGAAGGGGGAGATGAGGAGGACTTTCCTCTTGAATGGTCATGCATCTTGGCATTTAGTTTAGTTTAGTTTAGAGATACAGCATGGAAACAGGCCCTTCGGCCCACCGAGTCCACGTTGACCAGTGATCACCCTGTACACTAGCACTATCCTACACACACTAGGGACAATTTACAATCTTTACTGAAGCCAATTAACCTACAAACCTGCACGTCTTTGGAATGTGGGAGCAAACCGGAGCAGTTGGAGAAAACCCACGTGGTCACGGGGAGAACGTGCAAACTCCATACAGACAGCACCTGAGGTTGGGATAGAACTCGTGCCTCTGGCGCTGTGAGGCAGCAACTCTACCGCTGCACCACCATTGAATGACAGGGCAGGGCTATGGGGTCAGATGGTTCAGCTCCTGCTTCTGTCAATGTTCTTGTGAAGTCCAGTTGATTATTCACAACCATGTAGTAAGCTGATGAATGGCTAGTTTTTAAAAAAGACATTGGCAGCCCCCATGCCAATTATTCCTGTCCTTCAGGACCCGGTCTAGTTTCCTGCCGTGCCATAAATAGATCAGTAGTATAGGAGGTGTTACAGAGCTGCCATTTTTGAATGATTCTCTGTTGAAGACGGGTATAAATCAACTTAATTAGAACTAGAGTATCTGTGGATGTCCGTCAGAGCAGATAGTGTGGAATTGTTACAGATAGGAGCTTGCAATTACTCAGCTGTGTTGTCTTTCGGTGTTTAGTTTAGTTTAGTTCAGAGATACAGCGGGGAAACAGGCCCTTCGGCCCACCGAGCCCGCGCTGACCAGCGATCCCCGCACACTAGCACCATCCTACACACGAGGGACAAACCACATTTTTTACCGAAGCCGTACGGAGACCGGAGCACCTGGGGCCAACCCACGCTGTCTACGTGTGGAGAACGTACAAACTCCGTACGGACAGCACCCATAGTCAGAATCGAACCTGGGTTTCTGCCGCTGTAAATGTGCTGTCCCACTTGGGCGACCTAATCCGCCAGTTCAGAAGAGTGTTTTTCGACCTTCAAGCTCGAGGGCACTCGCCTGGAAAACCAGTGTGATCATTCACTCCACTGCTTTGCAAATTTCTACTCTGCTGTCAAAAATATAGATATTTCCGCCACCATTTTGAGGAAGATAATTCCCAAGACTCATGAACATCTGAGAGAAAATCCTTTTGCTTCATCTGTCTTGAATTGGTGACTCCTGTTTTGTTGCCAGAGAAAACCCACGCAGTCACAGGGGGAACGTACTAACTCCGTACAGCCAGCACCCAGGATTGAACCCAGGTCTATGGCGCTGTGAGGCTGCAACTCTGCCACTGTGCTGCCCACAGTACAACATAGTCAGGACAGTAAAGATATAGGCCCTTCAGGCCACAATGTTAGTGCTGAACATAATGCCAAGGCCAACTCTTATCTGCCTGCACATGATCCACAGCCCACCATTCCCTGCATATCCACGTGCCTATCCAAGGTCTCCAATGTCACTGTTGCATCTGTTACATTGGCCTTTCATCTTTCACCTTGCAATCCCATATCCATGCTGGGTCATTTTGGCCTCAGATATTTCCTACCCCAGTACCGTTACGATGTTTCTCCACCACCCCCAATCATCGCGTAGTGCATGAATGCCTGCAGTTGTGTGCATGAACTGCATAACTCCCACCACGTCCATGTGACCTCGGGGTCAGGTATTGGTACATCTGTGGCATCTTCAACATGTGCTTTTGGCTCATTCTTAGCCAGAACAGTCGGGTCACTTAATGTGCGGTGATGGTCTGGGTGGCTCATTAACCTGATTCAGTGGCCCACAGATGCTCAGATATTCACACTCAGTCTCTGTGGAGCAATGATTTACAGAGGTGCTCGTTTGCCTAACGTAAAGCCCATGTTTGTGTCAGCCAGCACAATAATACTATACAATAATACACTATTAGCCAAGTATGTTTTGCAACACACGAGGAATTTCATTTGCCAAGTCAGTCACACAAATAAAAAGCAACTGAACACACAAATTACATTTTAACCTAAACATCCACCACAGTGACTCCTCCACATTCCTCAGTGGTGGAAGGTGAAAAAAAGTTCAATCTCTTCCCTTCTCTGTTCTTATTTAGTCACTGACCGTAACCAATATGCTGGGATTAAAGTTCTTGAAAAATGTGAAGGTATTGACGTTTATCAGAAGCGCACATCCTTCGTGAGTCTGAAGAAGGGTCGCGACCCAAAACGTCACCTACTCCTTTTCTCCAGAACTTAAGGGCCTGTCCTACCAGCATCCGACTCCATGCGATGAGCGCGATCAAACTAGAAGCGGGGGCCGCGCGGAGGTCGGGTGAGTGGCGCAATGCGGCGCAAAGTCTTAAGGTAAGTTCGCCAGGACAGAGAGGGGCACACAGAGAGGGGCACAGAGGCGCACACACAGAGGGCCACGGAGCCACACACATAGAGGGTCACGGAGGCACCTACAGAGAGGGTCACGGAGGCACGACGTCGAGACGGTGTGTAATGCGTCGAGGCGACTGCGAGCCGACAAGCCGTTGCCGCGCGGAATTTTTGAACATAGTCAGTTTTTCGGAGCCCCGCGCGATGTCGGGACGAACTCCGCACAATTCCGCACGGCTCCAGCGATCGAAGTGGGACCGGCCCCGCGACGCCGGACGGCTCAAGCGACCACGTTAGGTCACGTTCATCGCATAGAGTTGCATGCTGGTGGGACAGGCCCTTTACTGCAGCTTTTTGTGTCTATCTTCAGTGAGCGTTTCTGCTGGATGTTTGCCTTGTGACTAATCCTGTGATGGCAGATTCAACAACGCATCTAGAAAGTCAGACTGCCCTTTGTTGTTGTTTCTGCTGCCTTTTGAGTTTGCCCTTGGGGCCCATGAAGCAGCACTCTGCAATAAATCACCATGTCTATGTTGACCCAGGGTTTCTTGATGAAACCTTCACGTTCGGGGAGCAGGGGAGCCTGCTGCCCTGTGATTAAAGCACCTAATCACCAGATAGTAGAATTAGCCAAGCAGTGGTATGCTTTCCCTTCCAGAGGTGTGCAATGCAACTCAAGCGCATTAACTCCACCTTACTATCCCAGCCTCACACTCCCCAAAGTCTGGAGAAGGGTCCTGGCCCAAAATGTCACCTCTCCATGTTGCCCAGAGATGCTCAGCTCAGTTTAGTTTATTGTCACTTGCATCAAGGTGCAGTGAAAAGCTTTTGTTGCGTGCTAACCAGTCAGCGGAAAGACAATACATGATTACATCGGGCCATTTACAGTGTGGAGATACAAGATAAGGGAATAACATTTAGTGCTAGGTAGAGCCAGTAATGTCCAATCAAAGGTCGTCCGAGGGTCACTAATCAGGTGGATAGTAGTTCAGGACAGCTCTCTAGTGCGGGCAGGAACAGGGAGATAGGAGATCTGAATGTGTGGCTGGGGGACTGATGCAGTGAGCAGGGATTTAGATTAGTGTTGTATATGAATGCGCAAAGTATAAGAAATAAAGTGGATGGGCTCGAAGCTCAGTTAGAAATTGGTAAGTATGATGTTGTGGGAATTACAGAGACATGGCTGCAAGAGGACCAGAGCTGGGAACGGAATATTCAGGGGTATACGTCCGATCGAAAAGACAGACAGGTGGGCAGACGGGGAGGGGTAGCTCTGTTGGCAAGGAATGACATTCAGTCCCTTGCGAGGGTTGACATAGAATCAGTAGATGTAGTCATTGTGGATAGGACTGAGAAATTGTGAGGGTAAAACGACCCTAATGGGAGTTATCTACAGGCCCCCAAACAGTAGCCTGGATATAGGGTGCGAGTTGCATCAGGAGTTAAAATCGGCATGTAACAAAGAAAATGCTACGGTGATTATGGGAGATTTCAACATGCAAGTAGACTGGGAAAATCAGGTTGGTACTGGACCCCAAGAAAGGGAATTTGTACAATGCCTCCGAGATGGATTCTTGGAGCAGCTTGTACTGGAGCCAACCAGGGGGAAGGCAATTCTGGATTTAGTGTTGTGTAATGAATCCGGATCTGATAAGGGAACTTATCATAATATGGTAAGTTTTAATCTGCAATTTGAGAGGGAGAAGGTAAAATCGGGAGTGTCAGTATTGCAGTTGAACAAAGGGACCTATGGAGGCATGAGGGAGGAGCTGGCCAAAGTTAACTGGAAAGGGACCTGTTGACAGCAGGGTTGACAGCAATGGCAGGTATTTCTGGGAATAATCCAGAAGATGCAGGATCATTTCATTCCAAAGAGGAAAAAAGATTCTAAGGGGAGTAAGAGATGACTGTGGCTGACAAGGGAAGTCAAGGACGGTATAAAAATTAAAGAGAAGACGTATAACATGGCAAAGATGAGCGGGAAGCCAGGGGATTGGGCAACTTTTAAAGATCAACAGAAGATAACTAAAAAGGCAATATGGGGAGAAAAGATGAGGTACGAAGGTAAGCTAGCCAAGAATATAAAGGAGGATAGTAAAAGCTTCTTTAGGTACATGAAGAGGAAAAAAAGGTTAAGACAAATGTGGGTCCCTTATAGACAGAAACAGGGATCGTGAACGCATTGTTGATAATTTTCCAATGTTCTATAGATTCTGGATCAGTTCCTGTGGTATTTAATGTTATCCCACTTTTTAAGAAAAGAGGGAGAGAAAACAGGGAATTATAGACCAGTTCGCCTGACATCAGTGGTGGGGAAGATGCTGGAGTTGATTATCATAGATTTAATGGAGACGGATTTGGATAGCAGTAGCAGGATTGGTCCAAGTCAGTATGGATTTACGAAGGGGAAATCATGATTGACTAATCTTCTGGAATTTTTGATAAGGTCCCACACAGGAGATTAGTGGGCAAAATTAGAGCACATGTTATACATCATCATCGGCGGTCACTCGAAACGAGTATGACTGTCCTCTCTTCCCCATAGGGTCGTCTACTTGTGGGTCTGCAGACGTCTGTAGAGGCCGATCTGTGATCCACACACCTTGGTGCAACGTGGGCAGTGGAGACTGGCGGTGGTGGGTAGTCGTCGAGCCCCCTTCTCTCTCTCCTTACAGTGCTGTCGCTTTGTCTCTGTTTTGTTCCATTTCGTGACGTGCAGCTCCTTCCTGCACAGATTTCCCCCAGGAACGCCTGTCCAGTGCAATGTGCTCCCAGTTGCTCGATGTGATGTGGAATTTCTTCAGACTGTTCTTGATGTTGTCCTTGAAGCGTTTCTTTGGCCCGCCGGGGGCTCGCCCACCTTCCTTCAATTGAGAGAACAGGATTTGTTTAGGGAGACGTGTGTTGGACGTGCGGATGACATGGCCAGTCCAGCAAAGTTGGTGCTGCATTATTGTGGTGGTGATGCTGGTCATGTTGGCTTCCTCCAAAACGTTGATGTTGGTGCGTTTGTCCTCCCAGCTGATCCTCAGAATCTTTCATAAGGATCTTTGATAGTATTGGGGGTAGGGATATAAAATTTGTTGGCAGACAGGAAACAAAGAATAGGGATTAATGGGTCCCTTTCAGAATGGCAGGCAATGACTAGTGGGGTGCCGCAAGGCTCGGTGCTGGGACCCCAGCTATTTACATAATGATTCAGATGAAGGAATTAAAAGTAACATTAGCAAATTTGCAGATGACAAAATGGTTGGTGGCAGTGTGAACTGTGAAGAGGATGCAGGGTGACTTGGACAGGTTGGGTGAGTGGGCAGATCCATGGCAGATCCTGTAGAATGTGCATAAGCATGAGGTTATCCACTTTGGTGGCAAGAACAGGAGGGCAGATTATTATTTGAATAGTGTCAAGTTGGGAAAGGGGAAGTACAACAAGACCTGGGGCATCCTTGTACATCAGTCACTGAAAGTAAGCATGCAGGCACAGCAGGCAGTGAAGAAAGCTAATGGTGGCATGTTGGCCTTCATAATGAGAGGAGTTGAGTATAGGAGCAGTAGCCCTTCTGCAGTTGTACAGGGCCCTGGTGAGACCACACGTGGAGTATTGTGTGCAGTTTTGGTCTCATAATTTGAGGAAGGACATTCTTGCCGTTGAGGGAGTCCAGTGTAGGTTCACAAGTGTAATTCCTGGAATGGCGGGACTGCCATATGAGGAAAGAATGGAGCGACTGGTCTTGTATTCACTGGAATTTAGAAGGATGAGAGGTGATCTTATAGAAACATAAAATGATTAAGGGAATGAACGTACTAGATGCAGGGAACCTGATCCCGACGTTAGGGGAGTCCAGAACCAGGGGCCACAGTTTAAGAATAAGGGGTAGGCCATTTAGAACGGAGATGAGGAAAAACTTTTTCACACAGGAAGTTGTGAATTGGTGGAATTCTCTGCGTCAGAAGGCAGTGGAAACCGATTCACTGGATGCATTCAAAAGAGAGTTAGATGGAGTTCTTAGGGCTAGTGGAATCAAGGGATATGGGGAGAAGGCAGGAATGGGGTACTGATTGTGAATGGCGGTGCTGGTTTGAAGGGCCCAATGGCTTACTCCTGCCCCTACTGTCTATGTATCTATGTGTGTAGTTGTTGGAGTTACTCGGTTGGGTGGGCAGGATCTCTGGAGAAAAGGAATAGGTGACGATTTGGATTAAGACCCTTCTCCAAACCCGTCTCAACCTGAAACGTCACCTACTCCTTTTCTCCAGAGATGCTGCCTGAGCCGCTGAGTTACTCCAACATTTTGTGTCTATCTTTGGTGTAAACCAGCATCAGCAGTTCCATCCGACACATGATAGTAACGTTGTGAGAACCCAAGGCCCAGGGTCGCTGTTCATTCTGTGGTGATCTCGGCTGGTGTTGGGGATGGGGAGCAAGGCCATTGGCCGGGATGCATCTGGGCTCAAGGCAAAGGTGAGGCAGATTGTCACCATTTGAAGATTACACAAAGCGCTGGAGTAACAGCAGCTCAGGCAGCATCTCTGGAAGACAGGGATCGGTGACGTTTCAGCTCCGTGTTCCTGATGTGAGACATTAGAATTGGAGATTCACTGTGATGGATGTTTATGTAATTTGTGTTATCTGTGTGCCTTGGTTTGTTCATTTTGCAGAGATTTAATTTTGTTTGAACTTAGGTTCAAATGACAATAAATGGTATTCTGATTCTGATTACCTATCCATGTTGTCCAGAGATGCTGCATGACCCAGTTACTCCAGTCTGAAGAGGGGCCTCGACCCGGAACATCACCCATTCCTTCTCTCCAGAAATACTGCCTGTCCCATAGAAACATAGAAAATAGGTGCAGGAGGAGGCCATTCGGCCCTTCGAGCCAGCACCGCCATTCATTGCAACCATGGCTGATCGGCCCCTATCAATAACCCGTGCGGCCTTCTCCCCAAATCCCTTGACTCCACTAGCCCCTAGAGCTCTATCTAACTCTCTCTTAAATCCATGCTGACCAACTCAGTGTCCCGCTGAGTTACACCAGCATTTTGTGTCTATCTTCGATTTAAACCAGCATTTGCATTAATTTCCAACACACTACAGCACTTTGTGTGTTTTTAAACAGGACACTTCTTTAGACTGTGTAGAAAGCTGGAATAGAGGTTGGGGGGGGGGGGGGGTGTGACAAAGTCTGGCAAGTGATAGGTGGATACCGGTGAGGGGGGTTGATCGGTAGATGGGTGGACAAAGCCGGAGATGAAAGGAAGCCAAAAGCCTGTGAGATAAGGAGAGAGAAGATGTGAAACGTGAGGCCAGAGAGGGGGATAGAGTGGGAGGGAAGGTGAAGAGCTGTGGGGGGAGTGGGTGCACATCCAAGTGGGGCACAGGGAAGAGAGTGGGAGACAATGGTGTCCCAATGGTGAAGTCAGGGCCAGATTTACGTATAAACTGGGCAAGCTTAAGCTTAGGGCCTCAAGATCTAGGGGGGCCTCGCAGAGCCGGCTTTACCACTAGGCTTCATAGGCTGAAGTCTAGGGCCCCTAAATCTAGGGGTACTCCGGCCAAGGCAGGACACCTGCCGTTCATCTCTGGGCGGGCCCCCCTCTCTATCTCTCTCTCTCTCTCTCTCTGTCTGTCACTCTCTCCGCCCGCCATCCGTATCCATGTCCGGGGCGCCGGGCTCCGCTCTCGACTTTATTTGAAGCAGAAATAATATGTGAATGCTTAATTGAGCATAATTCCGACTGGTAACGACGCACTTCGTCCAAGCACATTATCGCACGCGTCATGCAAGCCGTCTTAAATGACCACCTAAACTGTCATTTGGCAACTTAAAAAGCTGCCAAGATTGCCCGGCTGACAACAGAGAAAAAAAATTAAGTGAGAGCCCTGCAAGGTGATTAATATTTTTGACAATGTCATTGGCCTTTCTTACATATGCCGTTACAACGCACTGTAGTCTCTAAACAACCCTTCAGTAATTTTCCTTGCCCTCCATTTCAGAATAATAGCGTTTTAATCCAATAACTCGACATTAGCACTGGCAATAAATAAATAAATAAATCACAGCTTTCCAGCCCCTTATCTCATTGGCCGCGCTCGGCTGCAAATCGGTGTCAATATGGTGGACCATCTTCCTCTAGTCGTGGGGGTGGGGGATTGGGGTGGGGGCCTCACAAGTGGAACAGCCCAGGTCCTCTCTTCATCTAAATTCGGCCCTGGGTGAAGTTATGCATTAGATCGAGCGGTGCCTTTTGGATGTCCTCGCCAGGTTCTGATTATTAAGGTGCAAGGTCCCTCTGCTGCCGACAAACGGTTAATTTGCTCTGCAGATGTGTCTGTGCGGCAGTGATGTACTTAGACAGGTTTTGCGTTAGCAGTGTAAGCTGGAGTGACTCGTCAGCACAGACTGTCCACCGGTGTTATCACGAAGCACGACAACACGGCCATTTGAACCTTCATTCTCAAAGCAAAACGTACACAGGCCATTAAAGTTGGGTGCTTTCAGGAAAGGATGTACTTTCCTTCCGACTATAGGTGTAAAATCATGACTGGAATAGACAGGGTGAATGCACAGATTTCTTTACCCAGGGCAGGGGAATCAAAATCCAGGGGACACAGGTTGAGGGTGAATGGGGAAAGATTTAAATAGGAACATTTACATGAAACAAGCTGCCAGCAGAGGTAGTTGAAGCAGTTATAACAGCATTTGAAAGACATTTGGACCAATGCATGGATCGGACAAGTTTAGAAGGATTCGGGCCAAATGCAGGCAGGTTCGACAAGCTCAGATGGGGCCTGTTGGTCAGCATGGACATGTTGGGCTGAAGGGTCTGTTTCTGTGCCGTCTGACCCGCTGACTAACTGTAAGACTCTGAAGTGCTGTGCAGGGCAATCCATGAGCTTGAGTAAGGCACATGGAACAAGGAAAATAATTCTGGTACTTTACTGACATAAATCTGCTTTTCAATTTGGCCTAATTAGATCAAACGTAGCCATCTATTGCAGCCGATAGCCAGGTGGATTCATCACCTGCTGACTGTCCACACTTCCCTCCAAAGCACATTCATTTCACGTATAGTTTAGTCTAGTTTAGAAATACTGCGCGGAAACAGGCCTTTCTGCCCACCATGTCCGCACCGACCAGCGATCCCCGTACACTAGTTCTATCCTACACACTAGGGACAATTTACCAAAGCCAATTACCTACAAACCTGTACGTCTTTGGAGTGTGGGAGAAAACCGGAGCATCCGGAGAAAACCCATGCAGGTCACGGGGAGAACGTGCAAACTCTGTACAGACAGGAACCCTGGTCAGGATCGAACCTGGGTCTCTGGCTCTGTAAAGCAGTAACTATATATATACAGTACATTCAGAAAGTATTCAGACCCCTTCACTATTTCCACATTTTGTTACGTTACAGCCTTATTCTAAAATTGATCTTTTTTTTTATATCATCAATCTACACAAAACCCCATAATATAAAAGCAAAAACAGGTGTTTAGAAATTTTTGCAAAGTAATTAAAAATAAAGAACTGAAATATCACATTTACATAAGTAATCAGACCCTTTACTCCAGGGGTCGGCAACCTACGGCCCCCGGGCCGAATGCGGCCCGTAACCCAAAATCATCCGGCCCGCAGGTGTATGTTTTTTCCCGTAATTATCCGGCCCACGGAATCCAGTCATCTCAAGTACCTCACGAGGCCGTGGCGCCCAGGCGCAGTGACGCAAGGATGCAAGGAGGCTGCGCTGGCGGCCGCAATGGCGGAGCTGCCGAGTAGAGCAGAGCGGCGAACAGCGCCGAGCAACGGTGAGCGGCGAGCAGCGCGCCGAGCTCTGGTTGACCCACACCCTGTGCAAAGCCGCCGGCGAGGCCGCGCACCTTCTGTGTCTGGGTTTCACTGTCGGGATCAAAGATCCGCTCGATGACCTTTGGTCGGGATCGGGGTTGTCAATAGGCCGGGGACGAGTGAGTATGAGTAGTGTCCTGGAAGGGGTGGGTTCCATGCGTACACATGATAGATATGGCCCGCCATCTGCTCACAAATATGCGTCCTGGCCCCCATGCAGAACAAGGTTGCCAACCCCTGCTTTACTCAGTACTTTGTTGAGGCACCTTTGGCAGCGATTACAGCCTCAAGTCGTCTTGGGCATGACACTCTTCCATTTAAGAATGACGGAGGCCACTGTGCTCTTCGGGACCTGCAATGCTGCAGACATTGTTTTATACCCTTCCCCAGATCTGTGTCTCGACACAATCCTGTCTTGGAGGTCTACGGACAATTCCTTCGTCTTCATGGCTTGGTTTTTGCTCTGACATGCACTGTCAACTGCAGAAACCTTACATAGACAGGTGTGTGTCTTTCCAAATCATGTCCAATCAATTTAATTTACCACTGGTGGACTCCAACTAAATTATAGAAACATCTCAAGGGTCATCAATGGAAACAGGATGAACCTAAGCTCAATTTTGAGTGTCATAGCAAAGGGTCTGAATACTTATGTAAATGTGATATTTCAGTTATTTATTTTTCATTACTTTGCAAAAATTCCTGAACACCTTTTCGTTTTCGTTTTTTCATTCTGGGGTATTGTGTGTAGATAGATGATAAAACAAAAGAAATTAATCAATTTTAAAATAAGGCTGTAACGTAAGAAGATGTGGAAAAAGTGAAGGGGTCTGAATAGTTTCTGAATGCACTGTATATACAAATACACACTCACTGCTAATTCATTTATAATATCGTTTACAGTGCACTATGTTTACATACACCGTTGTGCTGTTGCCAGTAAGAATTTCATTCTTCTCTCTGGACATGACAATAAAACACTGTTGAGTGGGAGGCAGCACTTTGAAGAAGGGGGTGTGAGAGGAGATTGGTTGAGGGGTCTGATAACTTCATGTTGAGGGGTCTCGTCTTCATTTAGGAACTTTCAAGCCGCTGCCTTTTCCCAGAAGGCAGAAGAGGGAAAGGCAGGGAGACAGGCATCATTGACGATACATCCAGCCTTGCTCTTGCAATGTCCTGTGGAGATAGTGGGCAGTGGGGCCTGTTAGTGCCGTGTGGCCCCATGACTGTGATCACAGTTACATATGGGTCGAGCTGGCAGAGGCGGGCTGCTACAGATCTGCGAGCCTGGGCCCGACATCCCTTTGTCGTGCGTGGCCTGACTGCAGGTTGATAATTTGTGGGTTTTGATCCAACAGTGTGACGTGCAAAATGAGGCGGGTGGTGAAGCTCCCGTCATGAATTCAGCATTGACTGCAGATCCGAGCAGGGTAATGCTGGTGCTGACCCTTTTACAATAACCATCTGAGTGAACCTGTCAAGATCTGACAATTAACGGTACCTAATGTCTGCAACATAATTTCCCTGGGCATATTGGGCCGAGCTGGTCAATGGGCTGTGTTGCAGCATTCACCAAACAGTTAATTTTACAACTGCTACCAGTGCATTGAATGGTGTATGACTTTGTAGATTAAATATCTGTGATTTCCTGATTTCCCGATAAACCTACTGTGGTGATGTAACAATTACTTAGTCTTTATTCTTACAATTGCCCCCTCAAGCATTGCCTACCCCTGCACTAAATACTGGGAACACAGACCAAACTGTTCACAAAATGAAATATTGCAAATAGGAAACCATTCCACAATTCCAAATCATTGATCCAGTCAATGAGTCAACGTTGCCTGTAAATCATTGTTCTTTATTACAGAATGTTAAATGGAAAAGACTGCATTCACAGCCCAACTCCATTTTTCATGCCTTCTGAATGCAATTTGTTTCAGATATTTATTTATAGTTATTAAATCTCTTCCGCATTTTGCTTCCTCTGCTGGTTGGGTGATTCTTGTCCAAACAGCTCTGGATAAAAGGTTGTTCATTTGCTTTGTTCTGTTGTAGATTGCATTTCACTTATAGTTTAGTCTAGTCTAGTTTAGAAATACCGCGTGGTAACAGGCCTTTCTGCCCACCAAGTCCGCACCGACCAGCGTTCCCCGTACACTAGTTCTATCCTACACACTAGGGACAATTTACCTAAGCCAATTACCTAGAAACCTGTAGGTCTTTGGAGTGTGGGAGAAAACTGGAGCATCCGGAGAAATCCCACGCAGGTCATGGGGAGAATGTGCAAACTCTGTACAGACAGGAACCCTGGTCAGGATTGAACCTGGGACTCTGGTGCTGTACAGCAGTAACTCTACCGCTGCACCATGGTGCTGGATCAATTTAAAGGAGGCTGCCTCTAACAGAGTAAAGAATGAAATTCTTACTTGCAGCAGCAAAACAGACCTGTAAATACATTATTCAGAGATAGTATTTAATTAACAAAACCAACTGAAAAAATGTCAAGGCCTAGCTCTGGTAAGTAAACACTGGCAGGTGTCTGTGAATTCACTTCCCCACCTGCTTTGCTTGGGCCTTCTATAACATACCTGTACAATATCATCATCACCAGGGCAGAGAAGACCACAGACCAGGTACTGGTCAGTGTGATGAGTATTAATAGGTAGTGGATGTTCAGCCTGGGCATTCGGATCAGTTCATGGTCAAACACACTAGGATGCAATGAGATTAGTAAGATTGAACGAGAACTTACCAGTTCGAAGGTTGATCTTTATTTCATGAGGAGTCGAAGTGAGGGATTTCGTGAAGAGCCCGCCGGCGCGCATGCTCGACATACTTCAAAGTAGCGGCGTGGAATCACAGAACCAACAATAGAAATGACTTCGCATAGTATGATTGAATTGACTAAGATTACCAGATGAAGGTGATTGAGGGTTGGGCGAGGAGGGCACGAAATCCCTCACTTCGACTCCTCATGAAATAAAGATCAACCTTCGAACTGGTAAGTTCTCGTTCAATCTTACTATTTCATTTCGGAGTCACGTGAGTGACTTCGTGAAGACTTCAAAGCTTCTGTGATTACACGCCCTGGACCACGTCCATGCTGACACACCACTACCAGGGATGGATGGGAGGAACAAACTGGCTCAATAGCTCATACTGCAAAACAAAAGCATATTTATTAAAAACAAATCAAAAACCCCTCATGCGGGGACATCTCCACGTTCTTGACCTGCATTCAGCACGGCTTCTGCGAACTGTAGAGGAGCAGCAACAGGCTTGTTATAAAAACGCTGGAACACAGCTTCATTCGCCCATCCTGCTGTGGCGAGAATTTGGTCCATGGGCACCTCCATGACCCTCGCCGCTGACGTCGATGCAGCCCTGGTGGAATGAGACTTGAACACATTAGTGTCGATACCTGACTTACCCAAGACGACTCGAAGCCACCTGGATATCGTCTGGACTGTCACTCGATGATGAGGTCTCTTATGAGTGACAAGCAGGTATCTCTCCATTCCTCTGATGCGTGCCGTCACCTTGACATAGTGGCGAATATGTGAGGCTAAACATAGCCTAGCATCTGCGGGGTATGCCGGGAACTTCAGCTGCAGCCCTGTGCACCCAGGTCTATGCTGCTTTAGTAGCTCGTCAACGAAAAAGACTACTTCTGTAGGGGTAGATGTCATTCTGTCGACACGCAGTTTGTGTAGTGTCTGTACCCTCTGAGCTGAAGTCAGCGCTAGTAACATCACCAGCTTCATGGTGAGTTGGTCCAGTTGGAGCCCTTCCATGGGAGACCACGTCCTGAGCAGGGTTAATACGTCCCTGACATCCCAGGTGATATTATAGCGTGGTGTAGGCGGATTCATATTGAATATACCCCGCATGAGTCTGGACACTAGCCTGTTGGATCCTACCCCAATCTTGAGGTAGAATGATAGCGCACTTCTGGCGCTGTTGATGGCACTGTAACTTAAGTGTTCATCATGGTGCAACCCCGCGAGGAATTCCAGGACGTCGGTTATTGTCACGTCATCGTACGTGATGCGAGAGCGGCTGCAGTAGGCTTCCCACTTCTTAATATGCGAGCGGTATCTTCGCCTTGTGGACTCTCGACACGACGCCCCGATGGTATCCATGGTCCGAGCCGAGAGGCCGTATTGGACTAACGGCCTGTTCAGAACCTGCAAGCCAACAAATTTAAATAGCCATGGCAGGGATGTGGCTCCCCTGACACAGGGTGAGTAACCAATTGTGGGCAACCCTTCAAAAGGACCCAAGGTTCGTTGAGCATGTCAAAGACCACCGGATACCAAGGCTGTGTGGGCCAGTCGGGTATAATAAGGATGCCCTTGGCAGCATCTGCCTGAATCTTTCGCAATACCCGACTGATGAGGCAAAACGGAGGGAAGGCATAGAAAACCCAATTCCCCCAGTCCAGCGAGAATGCATCTAGCGCTATTGCCCCAGGATCTGGTTCCCATGAAACGTAGGCTGGTACCTGATGGTTCAACCGTGACGCAAAAAGGTCAATGTCCGGTTTACCAAATTTGGCTGTGACTTTAGCAAAAATCTCAGGATGCAACATCCATTCAATGTTGTCATTAAATTTGCGTGACCTGGTGTCCGCCACAGTATTAAGCTCACCTGGCAAATAGGTAGCTGAAATCCAAATGTCTCTTTGAATACACCAGAGCCAAATTGAGTTAGCCAATTTGTCACACGAAACTGACCTGGTACCACCCATATGGTTTAAATATGCCACAGCTGTGGTGTTGTCTATTTGGAGACGGACGTGTGCTCCAACAAGCTTGGAACAATATGCACGAAGTCCGTGGAATGCTGCCAGCAACTCCAAATAGTTAATCCCTTGAGTCAACAACATCGATGCCTCAAGGGTGTCCCATCTACCCCCACAACTAGAGCAATTATCAGTAGCTCCCCAGCCATTGGAGCTTGCATCAGTCTGTAAATATACCACCGGATTAGCCTCCCTGACAGGCTTAAATGAGTTGCTTAATGTGACACACCCACCATTGCAACTCAGTTATCGCTTCAGACGGCAGCTGCATAGATCGATCGTAATGACCAGCGTTCCATTTTAACGCAGTAATTTTAGCTCTTTGCAAATTCTGATAATGCAAAGGTCTATATCGTGCTGCCGGAAACAAAGCCACTAACTTGCCAATTACTGTGGCTGTATGCCGAATCGATGGTATATTGGTGCCAATTAAATCTCTGCACACCTTAGTGACTTCCTCAATTTTGTTAATTGGTATAGTTATCCTCATGCTCATTGAGTTCACCGTGAACCCTAGGTAATTAATTACCTGGGCAGGGCAGAACTTTGATTTCTCTGGATGGACAATGAATCCTAATTGTTGAAATATATTGACAGCAGCTGCAACACCCTGTTCAGCCAATTGCAGGGTGTGGCCCACAATAAAGACATCATCTAAATAGACCATAACTATATGATGTCGTTGTCTCAAATAAGCCATGATTGGCTTCACCAATTTAGTGAACAATCTAGGGGCTGTAGTAAGCCCATTAGGCAAAGCCTTATACTGCCAAAGTTGCCCCATCCAGATAAATTTCAAAACCCTTCTATCATCTTTCTGGATGGATACTGAATAATATGCATCCCTCAAATCAATGCATGCCATAAAGCAGCCATGAGAAATCAATGATTTGGCTGTTTCAAACGTATCCATTTTAAAATGAGTATATGTTACAAACGTATTCAAACGGGTTAGATCAATAATGACACGACAGCCTCCATCCTTCTTAGGTCTAGTAAATATGTTCGAAACAAATTCAATTGGCTCATGCACTGTTTTCTCAATCACACCCTTCTGTTCCAAACTTAAAATTTCCTTGTAACCTGCTGCCTGTTCTGTAGCAGACAATTTGAACGTACGACCAGGCATGTGCTGGGATGGAGGAATGTCGCCATTAATAAACTCAATTTTATGCCCCTGAATATTCCGCAACACATACTCATCACCAGTAAAATTACCCCATGCATCCAAAAACAACCGTAAACGACCACCAACATGGGAAGTTAAACAGAGAGAAAAGAGAGAACCAGACCCCCTCACCTCCGTGGTTACCGGCGGTCCTTGACACGTGTGGGTGGCCGTGGAGGTGCTGGGTTGGCTTGAGGGCGCGGCGTCTTCGATTTCCAAAAAGGTCTCTGCCGACCCTGTCCTAAAAAAGACCCTTGGTGCTGGTTCTGGTGTTGTTGTCGTTGTGGAGCTAGAGGGTGAGTCCTCGTCGAGGCACTGGCCGACCCTCGTGAGCGAATGTATGGAGCTTTTGAGCCGGACGGTGTGGGGGCACTCTTAGAGTGCATGATCCCCACCGTTTTGGCTTGTTCGTCAAGCTCTTTGACTCTCTTCGAGAGGTCCTCACCAAAGAGCTGACGGGGCGGCGGCGGCGGCGGTGGTTTGCACAATCCTGCAAACTTCGGGTTGAGTGCTGGGCGGATGCTGTTTTTGCGAAACCCGTTGATTTCGTGCTGGGTCGCGCACAATAAGGCCAGAGCATCTTCCTGGTCCAAATTCAGCTCGTCCTCGTCCACCGACCGCGCAAAGGCGGTAATACCGGCCGTGAGGAGTTTCAGGATCCGCTGCAATTGTAGCTCTTGTTGACGGATAGCCGCACTGATGTTGCCCCATATTGGCGTATTGACCACAGGCACGTTGAGGGAGTTGCAGTTTGATGGAGCCTTGTGACGGCTCATAGCCTGGATGAGGACTTCTTCCTGCAGCACCTGATTATTAAGAAAGTCCACTGTGGCTGCCAGCTTTGAATTGAGAGGAAGACCAGCCGTATGTGGGGCCGCGAATTTGGTCGCCACATCCAAAAGTTCCTCCGCTGGCACCTCCACCGGAGGTGGTACGGGATCCACCAGAACCTCCTCCTCGTGCTGCTCCAGGCTGATAGTAGATGTTGGTGAAGACGCCCTGTGCCTGTTGCTGCCCTGCTGTTGTTGACGTTGAAGCAGGAGCTCCAGCAGCCGCTCCATACGGTCAATACGCCCTTCACCCTGAACACTCAGGTGGTCGGAGTCCTCCGGCTCTGAAAAGAAAACCGGGCTCCTGTCATCGGCCCGCACCTCGTCGAGGCCCTGCCGGTGCCGGTAGTTGTCGCTAACAGCCGCCGAGGCGAAACTGCGCGATTCCTGCGCGGGCGTGTTCAATCGCCTCCGTTTAGCGAGAGCTGAAGCCGCTGCCACTAAGGGCACATGCGGCGAGGTGTCGGCACCAGCCGAAGCATGGCTGCCTGGGGCCCGCGCAGTCTTG
This sequence comes from Raja brachyura, assembly GCA_963514005.1. The sequence goes on from OY740812.1 coordinate 30,162,025, forward strand.
CCGGCTGCCCACATCGTGGACGTTGCCGACGCATGGTGCCGCCCACCCATCCATGGGGGGCTCGGCGACCGCGACGAGACCCGACTCAACCGACCCGTCCCGGCGTCGAGAGTCGGGGTGTGCCGGCTGGACCTCACAGCCGCCCCGGGTCTCGCCCTGGAACCTGACCGCTCCTCCGCGACAGGCAATGCCTTAGCCCTAACAGGGTTAGGCTTCTGGGCTCCTCCCCTCCCCCTTCTCGGAGGGCTGAGTGGAACAGGCCGTGCAACGGCACGCGCCCTGCTCGAGGTCGCCAGCGAGCCCGCTGACAACCTGACTGCCATGGCAGGGTCCCCCTGCTCTGGCGGCACACCATACTCCTCCTCGTCGAACTCCTCCGAGCTGTGGTGTGCTGGCGGATCTGGACCTGTGAAAACAGGGCTTACCCACATCTCCGCCTGAGTCCCGGCCTGCGCTGCAGGTACTGCCGATGGTAAAGGCCCCGGAACTGTTGACCGGCGAACTCGTCCTGACGTCCTCCGGCCCTTCGAACTCCCATCCATGTCCTTGCTGCAAGACATAATCAGACAACAAGGACCACCAACTAAAGGTGGAATACTCACCTCCGTGGCCCCTTATGAAGGGCTGGCGAGGAGCGCGCTCCACCGCCAGCCGTCGCAGCAACGCGTTACGACGATATGTCGAGCATGCGCGCCGGCGGGCTCTTCACGAAGTCACTCACGTGACTCCGAAATGAAATCATTGTTCACTTGAAGTCTGCAGAGTAAACAGCGTACAAACAGTCGTGATGAATACAACTATACACACAACAAGGAGTGCAAACCAGAATGGTGCAAATATGATCATGCAATCTCACGTAGTGCACAAAGCAGCTTAAAGTACAATAAGTTAAACATTATTCTCTGTCATGTGTAGACATGTCTATGTGTGTGTGAGTGAATATTTACACATAGAAAATAGGTGCAGGAGAAGGCCATTCAACATGATCATGGTTGTTCATCCAGAATCAGTACCCCGTTCCTGCCTTGTCCCCATAACCCTTGATTCCGTTAGCCCTAAGATCTGTATCCAACTCATTAATCCATCCAGTGAATTGGCCTCCCCTGCCTTCTGTGACAGAGAATTCCACAGATTCACAACTCTCTGGGTGAAACTATTTTCCTCATCTCAGTTCTAAATGGCCTCCCCCTTATTCTTAATTTGTGTCCCCTAGTTCTGGACTCCCCCAACATATAACCATATAATCATATAACAGTTACAGCACGGAAACAGGCCTTCTCGGCCCTTCCAGTCCGTGCCGACCATTTATTTTCCCCTAGCCCCATCTACCTGCACTCAGACCATACCCCTCCATTCCCTTCCCGTCCATATACCTATCCACTTTACTTTTAAATGTTAAAATCGACCCTGCCTCCACCACTTCTGCTGGAAGATCATTCCACACATCCACCACTCTCTGAGTAAAGAAGTTTCCCCTCATGTTACCCCTAAACTTCTGTCCCTTAATTCTCATGTCATGCCCTCTTGTTTGAATCTTCCCTACCCTCAATGGGAAAAGCTTATCCTACCCTCAATGGGAAAAGCTTATCCATGTCAACTCTGTCTATCCCTTTCATCATTTTAAAGACCTCAATCAAGTCCCCCCTTAACCTTCTTAACATTGGGAAGATGTTTTCGGCATCTAGCCTGCCCAATCCTTTAAGAATTTTATCTTTCTAGAAGATCCCCTCTCATCCCTCTCAATTCCAGTGAATACAAGCCCAGTCGACCCATTCTTAATATATATATATATATATGTGTGTGTGTGTCCGTGTGCGTGTGTGTGTCTATATATATATACCTACACATACATACAGTACACATGAAAACAAGCAATAATAGTGTTTAACTTGTACTTTATTTTCTTGATAAATATAAATAAATACATATTTATGTATACAATACAAATTCAGCAATGATCACAATGAATGGCGGTGCTGGCTCGAAGGGCTGAATGGCCTCATCCTGCACCTATTTTCTATATGTATATAATCATGATCATAATAATTCTTTATTAGCCAAGTATATTTTGCAACATACGAGGAATATGATTTACCGTACAGTCATACTAATAAAAAGCAACAGAACACACCAAACACATGTTAACATGAACATCCACCACAGTGACTCCTCCACATTCCTCACTGTGATGGAAGGCGAAAATAAGTTCAATGTCTTCCCTTCTTTGTTCTCCCGCGGTCGGGGGCCTCGAGCCTTCCGTTGACGGGACGATCTCGGCTCCCGTAGACGGAGGTCGGGCCCTCCACGTCGGGGCGATCAAGCTCCTGCATCGGGGGGATATATATTTATACACTGAACTTTTAAATTCATTTATAATATCGTTTACAGTGCACTATGTTTACATATACCGTTGTGCTGCTGCAAGTAAGAATGGCATTGTTTTGTCTGGGACGTTCAAGCCTCTGTCTCTTCCCAGAAGGCAGAAGAGGGAAAGGCAGGGTGGCAGGCATCGTTGACGATACGTCCAGCCTTGCTCTTGCAATGTCCTGTGAAGATAGTGGGCAGTGGGGCCTGTTAGTGCTGTGTGGCCCCATGACTGTGATCACAGTTACATATGGGTCGAGCTGGCAGAGGCGGGCTGCTACAGATCTGCGAGCCTGGGCCCGACTTCCCTTTGTCGTGCGTGGCCTGACTGCAGGTTGATAATTTGTGGGTTTTGATCCAACAGTGTGACATGCAAAGTGAGGCGGGTGGTGAAGCTCCCGTCATGAATTCAGCATTGACTGCAGATCCGAGCAGGGTGATGCTGGTGCTGACCCTTTTACAATAACCATCAGAGTGAACCTGTCAAGACCTGACAATTAACGGTACCTAATGTCTGCAGCATAATTTCCCTGGGCATATTGGGCCGAGCTGGTCAATGGGCTGTGTTGCAGCATTCACCAAACAGTTAATTTTACAACTGCTACCAGTGCATTGAATGGTGTATGACTTTGTAGATTAAATATCTGTGATTTCTTGATTTCCCGATAAACCTACTGTGGTGATGTAACAATTACTTAGTCTTTATTCTTACAATTGCCCCCTCAAGCATTGCCTACCCCCTGCACTAAATACTGGGAACACAGACCAAACTGTTCACAAAATGAAATATTGCAAATAGGAAACCATTCCACAATTCCAAATCATTGATCCAGTCAATGAGTCAACGTTGCCTGTAAATCATTGTTCTTTAATGCAGAATGTTAAATGGAAAAAGACTGCATTCACAGCCCAACTCAATTTTTCATTCCTTCTGAATGCAATTTGTTTCAGATATTTATTTATAGTTATTAAATCTCTTCCGCATTTTGCTTCCTCTGCTGGTTGGGTGATTCTTGTCCAAACAGCTCTGGATAAAAGGTTTTTTATTTTGCTTTGTTCTGTTGTAGATTGCATTTTGTCCAGTTGACTGACCAACCAGAAGTGGTTTCTCTCCCATTTTTTCAGTTGCTGAAGATATCGGAACTCCTCGGTTAATTCCAGTTAATTCCACAGCGTGGAAACTGGCCCTTCGGCCCACCGAGTCCGCGTCGACCAGCGATCCCCGCATACTAACACTGCCTGCACTCACGAGAGCCAATTTACAATTATACCAAGCCAATTAACATACATAGCCGTACGTCTTTGGAGCGTGAGAGGAAACCGAAGATGTCGGAACAAACCCACGCGGTCACGGGGAGAACGTACAAACTCCGTACAGGCAGCACCGTAGTCAGGATCGAACATGTCGCTGTAATGCAGCAACTCGACTGCTGCGCCACCGTGCCATCCTTAAGTGGGGTAATTAAATTAATTAATCTTTTCTTTTAACTTCATTCAGACTTTAGATGGTTCTGTAGCTTTGTGGATAGTTTGAAGTTTAACAAGGGCAGAGTTGCTACCTTACAGCGCCAGCGACCCAGGTTCGATCCTGACCATGGTTGCTATCTGCACGGAGTTTGTACAATCTCCCCATGATCACATGGGTTCTTCATACAGGTTTGTAAGTTAAATTGGCTTTGGTAAAAATTGTAAATTGTCCCTAGTGTGTGTAGGATAGTGTTAGTGTACGGGGATCGCTGGTCGGTGTCGACTCGGTGCCCATAGGGCCCATTTCTGCGCTGTATCTCTAAAGTAAAGTAAACTAAACTAAACTAAGATCATAGACTCCCCGGTGTAAATGCAGATGTCCGAGCAGCTGGACTTTTTTACGTTGGCTTAGGGAATAAAAATCTCATCCTAACGTCCGTCAGCTGATGGCCATTGTGTGATCTTGTGTGGTCTGATGGTGAAATAGTCTGTCACCATTCATGGTCTACTTTCCCGCATGTTGAACTCGACTGAAGTCCTTGAGGACTGACAGCGCCAAGGTTCGATCCTGACTACGGGTGCTGTCTGTACGGAGTCGTACGTTCTCCCCATGACCTGCGTGGGTTTTCTCCGGGAGCTCCCACACGCCAAAGACGTACAGATTTGTAGGCTATTTGGCTTCATATAATTGTAAATAGTCCCTAGTTTGTGTAGGATAGTGTTAATGTGTGGGGATCACTGGTCGGCACGGGCCATCGAACATGTTTCCTCGCTGAATCTCAAAACTAAACTAAACTAAATAGTTCTGTATGTTATACAAACAGATCAGATACATACTGTCGGTAGAATGAGTACAGACTCAAGTGCAGTAGGTAGAGCAAAGGCGTAGATACAGAGTGCAGAATGTAGTTCTCAGCATTGTAAATAGACACAAAAAGCTAGAGTAACTCAGCGGGGCAGGCAGCATCTCTGGAAAGAAGGAATGGGTGACGTTTCGGGTCGAGACCCTTCTTAATATCCTCAGCATTGTAAAGTAAACTAGCCGCTTATGGAAAACTAACAAGCAGGATAGTGGTGAGGTGGCTGCGTGGTTGGGTGCAGGGGGAATGATGATCCTGTGTATGTGGAGTTGCGCCTCTTGTTGCGCCCGCAGCTCTCCCTGCCTCTCCAGTGCTGCTGAGGTCTGAGGGTACAGGTGGTCGGGGTGCGGATTCCAGCGCGGCCTTCAGCTCAGCAACTCAACATGGTACAAATTAGAAAGGGCTGTTCCAGCCGTGTTTACAATTCCTGGGCACAATGCAGGCGTGCTCTGTTACTTCCCATCTGCCGCGTACTGTTACTGCTATTTCACGTATCTGTATTGGTGCCATAGCCCGCATGCCTTCGCTTTATCACCAAGGCTATTTTGCATCGCGAACCAGCCATTCCGATGCCCAGTTGGTGCTGTGTTTTTTTGGAGGGGGGTGGGAGGGGCAGGAACGACAGCTGGTCTGGGCCAGATCTTCAGTCTTCCCAGCGATATGGTCAACTTCCACTGTGTAGATTGTAGATGTAGATAGTACGCTGGTATCAATGCAGGAATTTACCGTATGTGTTGTAACCAACGGCAGATGCTGGTTTACACCAAATATACACACAACAAGCTGGGGTAACTCAGTGGGACAAGCAGCATCTCTGGAGAGAAGGAATGGGTGACATTTCTGGTTGCGACTCTTCATCAGACATTTACATACAGGGCTGACAGTAAAGAATACTCAGTGAAATAAATAGAAGACAATTGATATTATCAAACTCCGTGAATTTAAGTAACAAATGGGATTAATAACGGGAGGTGGGTGTTAGCAAACTAACGAGTTTACAACACTGAATTCCAACCACTTTATCAATGCACGGGGTTGTTGGCAAATTAAACAAATTAGTGAGTTTGATGGAAAAATGGAACATTGAATAGAACAGAGTAATTATATGAGGAAAAGAGCACAAAGTGCTGGAGTAACCCAGCGGGTCGGGCAGCATCTCTGACGACACGGATCGGTGACATTTCAGGTTGGGACCCTTCTTCAGACTTAATAAACACACTGGGGTGGGAGATTGCAACCTTCACGTGGTCCGCCCTGTTTCGACAAATGCAATCAACCGGCGTGCACGATCAAATAAGATCAAATAGAACAAGTTGTCCGACAACTTTAGGCTGTGCACGCCCCACGCAAGAAGAAGAAGCGTAAGCACTCTCAGGAGTGGTTATATGGCGGTTAAGGAGAGAGATTGCTGGCATGTACGCGTTGACCCAGATACTTACTTTCCCTGTTGCTACATTACGTTTGTTTAATAACAGTCTTCCCTTTGGGCAAGCGTAGACAGACATTAGACTTTAGAGACTTACAGCGCGGAAACAGGCCTTTCGGCCCACCGAGTCCACACCGACCAGCGATCATCCCGTACACTAGCACTATCCTACACACTATGTAGCAATGTTACAAAATTTTGAGATTTTAAAAATCAAGTCTGCAATTTATCCCATCAGATAAAGCATAAAAAGAAGTTTAATTTGACACCTAATTTACTTTCATATCTTCAGTATTAAGAAAGTTATGGCCATTTTCATGCTCGGAAATGAGTATCTTGCTTCCCATTGCCTTTCAATTGACTTAACTCAAAAGCTGTGATCTGGAAAAATTAAAAGCCCATAACTTTATTAAAAATTAAGAGAACTCAATGAAATTTTCAGTCATTATAGATTGAAGCATTCTGAAACAAATATTAAACAATCTTACTTGGATTACCTGAAATTAAAGTATATAATTAGTTAGTTATCTAATTGTAGCTAATTACAAAATTCAATGAGTAGATCTAAACATCTATCAATTTCTTAAGAAAAATAAACTTTTTTTTAATTGCCTAAGTGTCCAAATAACATTCACACAATAATCCACAATATAACATAATTTTTAAATCTCATTTTCATGAATTTCTGGGCCAAATGGAAGGAATTTAGTGTTTAATGCCTGTAAATTAATGGCCATTTAAATCAACTACCAAGTGGGTTTTAGCGGAATGCGGTGGATTGGAACGTTGCGGTTAGCGGTGAAGTCGGGAGGAAAAATACTGGGGGTTCATACATTTTTTGGGGAACCCATTTCGCAACATTAAAATATTATTTATGCCTCCCAAAAAACCAACTTTTAATAAAAAAATAAAGTATTTACCTTTTTTTCTCCCCTACGGAAAATGCTTCCGGTGGTCTGCGGTCACGGCTTTTGAAGGTGATTTTTAAATTACTCTAGTTAACAAATAACTTAGAGTAATTTAAAAATACCTTAATGGATGAAATGTCGGAGCGATTTTTCTTCCGCAATTAAATCGCCCGACATTCATCGATTATCCAGGTCTAGTGAAAATCGGCACTTTAAGCCCGCCCCCCTCTGCAAGGCGCTAAAGTCGCGCACACGGGGAGCGGCAGAAGTGCAGCGCCGGTAAAGGTAAGTTTTGTAACATACCTACACTATGACCATTTACAATTTTTTTGACTGAATCCAATTAACCCACAGTGTGGGAGGAACAGGAGTGGGAGTGTGGAAGGACCAGGAGCACCCGGAGAAAACCCATGCGGTCACGGAAAACGTACAAACTTCGTACAGGACAGCACCCATGGTCAGGATCACACCCGGGTGTCCGGCGCTGTAAGGCAGCAACTCTACCGCTGCACCACCTCAGAAGTACACACCAGGGCAGGCAGCACCTGTGAAAGGAGAAACGTTATTACTGATTCAGGTCACAGAGCCTGCAGTGCTGGCGAGGAGACATGGGCTTTGACAATGTGTCCTTGGCATTCAGACACAAGGAACTGCAGATGCTGCAAACATGCGTATATCAAATACAAAGCGCTGCAGTGGGTCAAACCTGAAACGGCACCACTCAATGTTCTCCACAGATGCTGCCTGACCCGCTGAGTTACTCCGGCACTTTGTGTCTTTGCTTTTGAACTTAGGTTATTTCTCTTCCTGCAGATATTTTCTGACCCGCTGAGTGTGTGGGTACAGCCCTAGAATAAAAGGACGTGCCTTTAGAAAGCAGATGAGGAGGGATTTCTTTGGCCAGAGGAATTTATTGCCACAGGTGGCTGTGGAGACTGTCTTTGTGTCTTTTTAAAGTGAAGATTGACAAGTTCTCCATTTGGATTGAGTGGCATTACGGGTACAAAGAATGGTCAAGAAGGCTTTTGGTGCATTGGTGTGTAAAGTCATGCCATAAGAGCAGAATGAGGCCATTCGGCCCATCAAGTCTACTCAGCCATTGGCTGATCTATGGCTGATCTATCTTGACCTCCCAATCCCATTCTCCTGCCGTTTCCCAGTAATCTTTAACACCCTTTCTAATCAAGAACTTGTCAATCTCCGCTTTAAAAAGACACAATGAATTCCACAGATTTGCCACTCTCTGGCCAAAGAAATTCCCCCTCATCTGCTTTCTAAAGGTACGTCCTTTTATTCTAAGGTTGTGCCCGTCACACTCAGAGAAACAACCAAAGTTCAAAAAGTAAAGTGCTGGAGTAACTTAGTGGGTCAGGCAGCATCTCTGGAGAACATCGAGATGCGACATTTCACATTTGACCCACTGCAGCGCTTTGTATTTTATACGCCAGGTTCCCTGAAGAAGGGTCTCGACCCGAAACGTCAGCCATTCCTTCTCTCCAGAGACGCTGCCTGTCCCGCTGAGTTAGTCTTGCATTTTGTATCTACCTTTGATTTAAACCAGCATCTGCAGTTCTCTCCCACACACAGACGTTGGGATGTTAGGCTACAGTTGTACAAGACATCGGTGAGGCCACATTTGGAGTATTAACCATATAACCATATGACAATTACAGCACGGAAACAGGCCTTCTCGGCCCTTCCAGTCCGTGCCGACCATTCATTTTCCCCTAGTCCCATCTACCTGCACTCAGACCATCCCCCTCCATTCCCTTCCCGTCCATATACCTATCCACTTTACTTTTAAATGTTAAAATCGATCCTGCCTCCTGCAGGAAGATCATTCCACACAGCCACCACTCTCTGAGTAAAGAAGTTCCCCCTCATGTTACCCCTAAACTTCTGTCCCTTAATTCTCATGTCATGCCCTCTTGTTTGAATCTTCCCTACCCTCAATGGGAAAAGCTCATCCACGTCAACTGTGTCTATCCCTTTCATCATTTTAAAGACCTCAATCAAGCCCCCCCTTAACCTTCTGCGCTCCAAAGAATAAAGACCTAACTTGTTCAACCTTTCTCTGTAACTTAGTTGCTGGAACCCAGGCAACATTCTAGTAAATCTCCTCTGTACTCTCTCTATTTTGTTCAGTTTTGGTCAACCTGCTGCAGGACGGATGTTATGAAGCTGGAAAGAGTACAGAGAAGAGTACGAGGATGTTGCCAGGACTTGAGGGACTAAGCTCCAGGGAGAGGTTGAGCAGGCTAGGACTTTATTCCTTGGAGCACAGGTGGAGAAGGGGTGACCTTATAGAGGTGAATAAGATTAAGAGGAGAATACGTAGGGTAGATGCAGTCCTTTATCCAGAGCAGGGGAATCAAGAACATGAGGACGTAGGTTTAAGGTGAGAGAGGTAAGATTTAATATGAACAGTAAGGGCAACTTTTCCACATGGAGGGTAGTGGGTACATGGAGCAAGCTGCCAGAGGAGGCGGTTAAGGCAGGTACTATAACAGCATTTAAAAGACACTTGGACGGGTACATGGATAGGAAAGGTTTAGAGGGATATTGGCCAAATGTGGGCAGGTGGGACTAGTGTAGATGGGACATCTTGGTCGGTGTGGGCAGGTTTGGCCAAAGGGCCTGTTTCCATGCTGTATGACTCTATGGATCCTCATCCAGAAGGTCAGGTGTCATTTTTCTCCACGGACAGTGCCTGGTGCACTGAATTCCTCCAGCAGTTAGTGTTTTTATTAAACTCAAAGGTTCCAGCAGGTTGGGCAGAGGTTCACTTGCACCTCCTCCAACCTCATCTACTGTATCCGTAGTTCTTATACATCGGAAAGTCGAAACGCAGACTGGGCGATCATTTCGCTGAACACCTTCACCTGGACCTACCTGATCTCCCGGTTGCCAAACCCTTCCCATTCCCACGCTGACCTTTCTGTCCTAGGCCTCCTCCATTGTCAGAGTGAGGCGAATCGCAAATTGGAGGAACAGCACCTCACTTTCCAATTTCACTTGGGCAGCTTACAGCCCAGTGGTAGGAATATTTCTCTATCTTCAAGTAACCCCTGCAGTCTCTCTCTCTCTCTCTCCATCCATCCCACACCCAAGTTGCACCAGGCTCTTGTTCTCACCTGGCAAACAGCTAACAATGGCCTGTTTCCTTTATCATAGTTACTTTTTTGCAAATCTTTCATTCATTTGTTTATATCTCTCATTTCCCTTTCCCCTGACTAGTCTGAAGAAGGGACTCGACCCGAAACGTCACCCATTCCTTCTCTCCAGTGATGCTGCCTGTCCCGCTGAGTTACTCCAGCAATTTGTGTCTACCAGCATCTGTAGTCTGTTGTGTCTCCATTAACTTGAAGCTCTTTATTCATGACTTGACTAGAACATAATGTAAATACCAAATGAGATATTTTTATACTAAAAAATAAATACTAACATATATTTGACTGGCAATAGAAATAGGGCTCAGATTTGAGATTGACATATCAAGTACAATCTAGACAGGCCAGCTGGTAGAGCTGCTGCCTCACAGCACCAGAAACCCAGGTTCAATCATGACCACAGATGTTGTCTTTGTGGAGTTCACACGTTCTCCCTGTGACTACGTTCATCCAAAAGACGTGCGGGTTTATAGGTTAATTGGCCTCTGTAAATTGCCCCAGTGTGTCATAGAACAGGCGAACATTGGTCGGTGTGGTCTTGGTCAGGCAAAGGACCTGTTTCATTGCTGTATTTTTAGTCAATTCAATCATAAAAGCAAGCGTTTAAGCAGCTGCAGTATAGCATCTAACGCTTCTAGGCGAGCGTTCAATTATACCATTTCATTATTGTGACCTGCTCATGTCAATTCAATGATATAATTGCAGGGACCATTAAGTCTGTGGCTGGCACTCACCTGTGTTTTCAGCATTGTAAAGCACTCTGAGTAATTGTTTCTCTGTCCAAAGTGAATGACCTCACACTTGCCAGTACAGGAATCCATTTGACCTCTTTCTGTCCATTTGCTTAAAGTAGTTAATTCATTCTTTCCTGATGCTTCCGTCGGCACTGCCTTCAATATCATCTATTTTCTATCAGCGCAAAACTTGAATCTGTGTAAAGGTTTTACAGAGAGGATCTCGGAGAAAACCCACGTGGTCACGTGGAGATGTACATACTCTGTACAGACAGTATCCGTAGTGGGGATCGAACTCAGGTCTCTGGCACTGAAAGCGCTGTAAGGCACCTACTCTACCGCTGCGCCATCATGCCGCCACTGGTTGTTGTCTCAAAACTAAGACACTAGGTTCACGATCTCCTTCCTCGACTTGTCTCATTGCTATTTGATATCTGGCCCACAATGGTGGTGTCGTCTGCGAATTTGAAAAATGAATTAGTTTTGTACATAGCTGCACAATCGTGTGTGTTCAAGGAGTCAGGAAGGGGGCTGGGAAGACATCCTTGCAGAGCACTAGTGTTGCGGACAGGATAGAAGGAATGGGTGACGTTTTGGGTCTGAAGAAGGGTCTTGACCCAATACGTCACCCATTCCTTCTATCCAGAGATTCCTTCTATCCAGCCTGACCCGCTGAGTTACTCCAGCATTTAGTGTCTATCATCATTGCGCAGGTGTCAATAGGAGTGATTGCTTGTCATTGTCAATGCAGTTAAAGCAGCACTTGTGTTCTTAACAGTCGATGGTGTGTGATTACGAGGGGGAGGTTATCTGGGAGTGATTTCTCGAACACTATTTTCCCAAACAGCATTTTTTCTGCTTTCAATTTCCAAATTAACATCTTAAGTGGTTCTCCAGTTCCCAATCAAAATGACGTTACAAACAATTGGATCCACCTAATGCAAATAGTGTTCCAATTCAGTGATTCAAGGATGTTTTATTGTCACAGGGACCTAGGTACAGTGAAACGTTTGTTTTGCATACGACCCGGTAGACTCACACGGCAGACCTCACCGAGGCATTACACCAAGAGTCGCCACGCTTCTGCCACCCACAAAGTTACAAAAAAGTTCATATTTAAAAAAAATTAAAAATATACTTTATCGAGAAATAAATCTATCCAATACGTGATCCTTCCAGACTCCATCCAACATTCTCGGAGGCAGAAACATACATTCAATACAGTTTACAGAAATTTACCCCCACCCTTGCCTCTCACTGGGGTGGAATCTCTTCCCTTATTTTGAGGGGCGTCTCCACTACACCCTTGTCCAGCAACGGGAAGATCCTGGACAGTGGTTCCCCCCCCCCACCGAGCCTTGGCGTTGGCTGCACCGAGCTTCAGTGCGTCCCTCAGCACGTACTCCTGCAGTCTGCAGCGGGCCAGTCGGCAACATTCCCCAACCGACGTCTCGCTCCGCTGGGAGGTCAACAACGCTCGGGCAGACCAAAGAGCGTCTCTCACTGAGTTGATGACCCTCCAGCAGCACTCGATGTCAGTCTCTGAATAGAAACATAGAAACATAGAAAATAGGTGCAGGAGTAGGCCATTCGGCCCTTCGAGCCTGCACCGCCATTCAATGTGATCATGGCTGATCATCCAACTCAGTATCCTGTACCTGCCGTCTCTCCATACCCCCTGATCCCTTTAGCCACAAGTGCCACATCTAACGCCCTCTTAAATATAGCCAATGAACTGGCCTCAACTACCTTCTGTGGCAGAGAATTCCAGAGACTCACGACTCTCTGTGTAAAGAATGTTTTCCTCATTTCGGTCCTAAAGGAATTCCCCCTTATCCTTAGACTGTGACCCCTTGTTCTGGTGGAATGTGTCCCTGGGAACAGTCTGTAAATCACAGAGTCCTCTGTGACGGAGCTGTTCAGAATAAATCATGACAGGGACCCTTGCAGACCTCTCCAGACGCGCTTTGCAAATCCACACTCTGCAAAGAGGTGGGCAACCGTCTCCTCTCCATCGCAGCCGTCCCGAGGGCAGTGTCAAGTCAATTCAAGAGAGAGTTTATTGTCATGTGTCCCAGATAGGACAATGACATTCTTGCTTGCTGCAGCACAACAGAATATAAACGGCATAAATACAGACCAGATCAGTGTGTGCATATATCATAGAATATATATATATACACACATAAATAAACAGATAAAGTGCAATAGACTGTTATAGTTCCGAGTTTGTTTGAAGTTGTGTTTAATAACCGATGGCTGTGGGGAAGCGGCTATTCCTGAACCTGGATGTTGCAGATTTCAGGCTCCTGTACCTTCTACCTGACGGCAGTGGAGAAATGAGGGTGCGCTGGCAGTGAGGTTCCGACGGTGCAGGAAGGATCTGACTGGGAGGGCTCCCCTCACCGCCAGCCAAGCCAGGTCTTGCTGTTCGTTGGTGAGTTCTGCGATGAGGCATTTCGCCAGACAAGCTGGGCAGTCTGCTCAGGGAACCACGACACAGGATCCATGGAGTTATTTCCCTGCAGTGCCTGCAGGACATTCCGTGCTGACCACTGCCCGATGGACATGTGGTCAAAGATGGTCCGGAAGAACCTTTCCACGAATGACAGATGGTGTGGCAATGTCCAGCTGACTGGCACCTTGCGTGGCATCTGTGCCAGGCCCATCCTTCGTAACACCGGGGACAGGTAGAACCTCAGCAGGTAGTGACACTTGGTGCCCACGTGCCTTGGCTCTACACTCCGCCTGGTGCAGCCACACATGAAGGTGGCCATCAGGGTGAGGGCGATGTTGGGCACGCTTTTACCCCCGTTGTCTGCCAACGTGTGCCCAGTTTATATTTCCTCACAGTGGTGAACTAGGCTGGCCACCGTGTGACCGGCCCTCTGCCACAGTGACAGAAATCGCTATCAGTATGGAGGGGGGACACAATTCCTTGCTTAATTTTTTACAATAATTACAGCTCAATCCAGCGCTAAATGCAGCTCAACTCTGCCTGTCTCGCCGGGTTAACCTACAGCCCTGCCTGGACTGACGGGACACCAGTCTGCAGCCGTGGAGTTAGCGCTGCTTGTCTGCGTTGGCTGTAAGCCTGGGTCATATTTCCCGCAAGTCCAGGCAGGGCTGTAGGCTAACCTGGCGGGACAGGTAGAGTTGAGCTGGGTTTAGCGCTGCTTCTCTGCGCTGGCTGTGGGTCTGGCGGTATCGCACCCGTCTGACTCCCGACGTCTCTGGCCACCCTTGGGCATGTGGGGGGAGGGGGGGAGGCACTCCGGTGGGGACGGGGATGGTCCAGTGGCAGCAATTGCAGCGCCGGAGGGCCGGCCGGGATCGCAGTCCCACCCCCACTGTGTCAAGGAAAGCGGAGATTTCACTGGGTTTTAAAATCTGGATTCAAAAAATGGGGAGGGGTGGTCCCCCACCTCTCAAAATAGGGGGGGGACGTGTGTCGCCCCCCCCCTGGGATTTCCGCCACTGCTCTGCCAGTCCCCCCCTCAAACTCAGTCACCTCATTCTCTGATGGGCCCTCCTCACTCTCGACAGCCCCCCTAACGACTTGCTGGCATTCCCCAGTTCCTCATTGGCGTCACAACACTTCTGCCCTCCCCCCTTTCCCTCCCCCACCTTCTCTCCTATTCAGCCCATCTTACTACCCTCATCCCAGTTGTTACGAGGGGTCTTTAACACGTTGCCATGGATGCTGCTCAAGAGGCTGACTGCTCCCTGCATGGGGATTTCTGGTTCAGATTCAGCTTGGCAGCTCTGTTTGTTTTCCCGCCTTCAGGCACAGAGTAATCCGTGTCAGCCCCATCTCCTGTGAAGGTTGGGATCCTTTGTTTTTGCCAAGTCACAGCCACCTTAGACTCAAATATCGTCCAAAAAGTAAAATATTTACAGCACAGGCCGGAAGGTGGGGTGTCTGTGTGGAGTCTAGTTTCAGCCAGACTTGACACTGATTGACATGTTGATTCAGAACTTGTCAAAGTTGGACAATGCATCTCCCATCTCAGGAAGAGCGTTAAACAAAACGGACAGGAAGTTTGTACAGCTGTTGGCTTGTGATAATGTTTGTTGCAGGTTCCTCTGAAGTGACTATAAAAATAAAACGGGGGACTAGCTGTCGGGATGTGCACAGATTGATTGAATTAGGTAAACAGCATGAAACGGGGCACTTTGCCATTTTGGTTCTTCACAGAGCGAGGGCCTTTCACCACACAAAACAAAGTCATTCACCAACCTTGTCAGTGTGGTTCTTTTACAAAGCTATTCAAAGTCTTGTATTGCTCTTGGCGGCACAATACTAGGGTGGCACGGTCTTGCTGCTCCAGAGACCCGGTTCGATCCTCACTATGGGTGCTGTCTGTATGACCTTTGTACGTTCTCCCCGTGACCTGCGTGGGTTTTATCCGGGTGCGCTGGTTTCCTCCCACACTCCAAAGGCACACAGGTTTGTAGGTTCATTGCCTTGGCAAAAATATAAATTGTCCCTCGTGTGTAGGATAGTGTTGGTGGTGGTCGCTGTGGACTGGGTGGGCTGAAGGGCCAGTTTCCGTGTTGTATCTCTCAACTAAACTAAACTACAAACGTCAGGGGGAAAAACGAGATGCCACCCGACCAAGGCGGGACAAACATCAGTCACTGTAGTCATCGAGTCATCATGTGCTTTCTTTATTTATTTGCCCATTGTCCTGTCTTTTTCCCCTGCACCATTTTCATTTTCAACATTTACAGACAAGGCCACTTCCCCCTTTATTAAAAGCTGCTTTTTACATTGCTGCTATCCAGAGAGTTCTGAGTAGTAAGTATGTTCAAGGTGCAGGGATTGTCCTTATAACAGTGGTGCAGCAGGTAGAGCTGATGCCTATCTCCACCAGAGACCCACGTTCGATCCTGTCCTTGGGTGCTGTCTGTGTGGAGCTTGCACGTAATCTCTGTGACCTTGTGGGTTAATCCGGGTGCTCAGGTTTTCCCCCCTGCATCCCAAGGGCGCGTGGGTTTGTAGGTTAATTGGCCTCTATAAATTGTCCCTAGTGTGGAGAGAGTGTTTGAGTAGAAGAAATAACATGGAACTCGAGTGAATAGCAGCAAGAACTCGATGGGCTGAAGGGCCTGTTTCCATGCCGTATCTCTAATCTCAAAACTGAACAGATATGTCAAGTTGAAAATGAAAATCAAAATGACAAACAAGACTCCGTATGAAACGTGCTGAAGATTTCTAGTCAGTATTAGAAGCTTTACATATGATGAAACATGAGGAAAGAGGATATTTTTTAACCTTTTAAAAGCAGACAAGCAACACTGGGTTTTTGCATGTCAACATCTTGTTGCGTTAGATTGCTTGCCAACTCTGATCAAAGACGACTTCAACACTCCTTGACAGCTTGAGCATTAAATGGAGCTCCATCTGCGCTTGTGTGGGAGCCAGCTGAAGTTAGGAATGGAGAATGAAAAGTATAGGAACTTCCAAGGACTAACCCAAATGTGCTCATTATACACAAAGTTACTGCATCAAAATAACACGACCTTCCCGTACATCGGAGAGGCAGTGTGTGTGTTTACATTAACAATCTCCCAACAGGAAGAATGGGATTGTTCCTTATTATTTCACTAAGTAAACTCAAATTGTCTAATAGCAGTGAGCACTTTCATAATCGTCAAAGGTGCACGCCGTTCATGTGCGGCTGTAGGTTTCTCTTCAATAAATTTCAGGTGGACAGGGCAAGTTTAGAGGGCATGAGTAAGTGGGACATGTTGGCCGGTGTGGGCAAGTGGGGCCGAAGGGCCTGTTTCCATACTGTGACTCTATGTGTAGGAAGGAACTAGACATGATGGTGTTAAACTGAAGATAGACCCAAAATGCTGGCGTAACTGAGGCGGCATCTCTGGAGAGAAGGAATGGGTGCCGTTTCGGGTCGAGACTGACTAAGGCTCTCGACATGAAACGTCACCCTTTCCTTCTCTCCAGAGATGCTGCCTGTCCCGCTGAGTTACTCCAGCAGTATGGGTCTATCTTCCATGTCTTTCGAAGGTAGACAAAAGTGCTGGAGAAACTCACCAGGCGCAGCAACATCTATGGAAATAGGCAACGTTTCGGGCCGAAACCCTTGGGTTTCGGCCCGAAACGTTGCCTATTTCCTTCGCTCCATAGATGCTGCTGCACACGCTGAGTTTCTCCAGCACTTTTGTCTCCCTTCGATTTTCCAGCATCTGCAGTTCCTTCTTAAACACTCTCTGACTCTCTACAGTAATGATTCAAGTTAATTAAAGTAAACCTGTTATTGGAATCAGAAAGCCAATTGATTTTGGACATAATTGAGTTATCCTTGGCTCAATACCACTAAGTATTTAGAGTTATCAGCTATTTTCAAATCCGGGCCCCCTTTGGGACCCAATAACTTTTGGAATGCAGCAAGAAAATAAAGTTGAAGAAATACATTTATTCCCTTATTTGTTGATCTTAAGACCATTCAAACATAATTTACCGAGTGGATTATGTTGGTTGCTATTATAATGCAGGTAATTGGGCAACTGATTTGTAAAGAGCAAAATGATAATAACCAAATAAATAATTTGCTTCAATTATGTTTAAGTATAGGTTTATTATTGCGATATTAATAGCCACAAGTACAGTGAACACCAGGTCTTGCATTCTATCCAATCCGATCAGATAAGATTGTACAGGATCTTGTCCAAGGAGGCAGGATCGATTTTAACATTTAAAAGTAAAGTGGATAGGTATATGGACGGGAAGGGAATGGAGGGGTATGGTCTGAGTGCAGGTAGATGGGACTAGGGGAAAATAAATGGTCTACCCGGACTGGAAGGGCCAAGAAGGCCTGGTTCCGTGCCGTAATTGTTATATGGTTATATGGTTACATAATACAATCAGGTCAGACTCAAGTAGAATATGTAGAGCAAAGGGGAAGGTACAGAGTGCAGAATACAATTCTCATCATTGTAGTGCATCAGTTCCATAGGCACTGTCCAATGTCCACAATGGGCCAGAGATGAATTGGACAGTAAATGACACAAAGTGCTGGAGTAGCTCAGCAGGTCAGGCATGTTGTGTACACTGCACTTTCAATTATCAAATGAGGAAATCCTTAGAATCCATTCTGATAATGTCATAGTCATACACCGTGGAAACAGGCCCTTCGGCCCATTGCACATGCTGAACAACATGCCCTATCTACACTAGTCCCACCTGCCTGCAGTTAGCCCATAAACCTTTCCTATCTATGTTTCTGTCTAAATATCTTTTACATGTTGGGATAGTACCTGCCTCCTCTGGCAGCTTGTTCCATGCACCCACCACCCTCTGTGTGAAAAGGTTGCCCCTCTGATTCCTACTAAATCTTTGTCCCCTCACCCTAAACCTATGTCCCCTGGTTCTGGATTCCCCTACTCTGAGTAAAAGACTGTGCATTCACCCTATCTATTCCTCTATTGATCTTATACACCTCTATAAAATTAACCCTCGTCCTCCTGAGCTCCAAGGAATAAAGTCCTAGCCTGCTAAACCTCTCCCTATAGCTCAGGCCCTCGGGTCCTGGCAACATCCACATAAACCTTCTCTGCACCTCTCCAGCTTAACAGGGTGACCAAAACTGAACACAATGCCCTAAATGTGGCTTCACCAGGCCTGCAGCTTGGGCGGCTTACAAGCCAGCGGCTCTCCAACTTGAAGTAACCCTTGCTTTCCCTCTCTCTCTGTCCCTCCGCCATCCCAGTTCTCCGACTATTAACGCTGTTCTGATTAAATATCGCTGATTGTTGCCACGTTGTCACCTTCCCCTCAGTCAACCACTCAACCATTCTACATCTCCTTAGCACCATCCACACTGATCCATCCTTTTCACACCTTACCCGTCTATATCTCTGGACTCCCTCTTCCCCTGACTCTGTCTGAAGAAGGGTGTCGATCCAACATGTCACCCATTCTTTCTCTCCGGAGATGCCGCCCCTTCTGCCAAGTTACTCCAGCATTTTGTGTCTATCTTTGGTGTAAACTAGAATCTGCCATTCCTTCCTATGTATTTCACCTGCAGGACTTAATGCTTTGATGCAATTCTGCATTGGCAGGGAATGCAGGACAAGCCTTATTTACGCGGTGAACACATGGTCTGGCGGAAGCTGCCAAATGCAGCAGCCGTTCACCCTTGATGGAAGGCAGTTAGAAGAATGAGGGGGGACATCCCTGAAGCTTGCCGAATATTGAAAGGCCGGGATAGAGTGGATGTGGAGGGGATGTTTCCACTAGTGGGAGAGTCCGGGACCAGAAGTCATAGCCTCAGAATTTAATGAAGTTTCTTTAGGACAGAGATGTGAGAGGGTGGTGCCAGTGCAATTCTTTGCCACAGAAGGCTGTGGCCGTCAATAGATATTATTAAGGCAGAGACAGATAGATTCTTGATTTGTATGGTTGTCAGTGGTCATAAGGTCATGTGGTAGGAGCAGAATTAGGCCATTCGGCCCATTCAGTCTACTCCGCCATTCAATCATGGCGGATCTATCTCTCCCTGCTAACCCTATCCTCCTGCCTTATCCACATAACCTCTGACACCAGTACTAATCAAGAATCTATCTATCTCTGCCTGAGAAATATCCATTGACTTGGCCTCCACAGCCTTCCTGTGGCATAGAACTCCACCATAGGGAGAAGGCAGGAGAATGGGGTTGGGAGAAAGAGATTGATCAGATTGAATGGCAGAGTAGACTTGATGGGCCGAATGGCCTATTTCTACTCCTATCACCTATAACCTAAACCAGGGGTGGGCAACCTTGTACTGCATGGGGGACAGGACGCACGTCTGTGAGCGCATGGCGGGCCACATCTATCACGTGTACACATGGATCCCGCCCCGGATGGCAGGCATCAAATCACGTGCTCACAGGTAGACAAAAGAGCTAGAGAAAGTCAGCGGGTGAGGCAGCCTCGTGCAATCCTTGCATGTCCCACCCGCTGAGTTTCTCCAGCATTTCTGTCCACCTTCGATTTTTCCAGCAGCTGCAGTTCTTTCTTAAACGTGTTCACAGAAGGTGCGTGGCCGTGCCGGCGGCTTTGCGCAGGGTGCGGTACGGCCACAGCTCGGCCTCGCTCGGGGCGGGCACTCGGCGGGCCGGATGATTTTGGGTTACGGGCCGCATTCCGTTGCCGACCCCTGACCTAAACCTTCAACTTTTTTCCATTCTGTTGAAGCATTTAGGAGATCAACTCATTCAGAATGTCAACTGTGGGAAACTCGAGTGCAGAGAATAAAGGGTCAGTTAGCTCGAGTTGGCATTCTTCTGAGGTGAAGTCATTGTTTAATTTCTGGAGCAGCTGAACAAGACAATGCTGAGGCACAAACAAATCAGGGGAATTTTTTCGGATCAGTGATGGGATCAAAAGACAAGTATCTTGGTGACGCCGTCGTACTTAAAGTAAATGTTTTGCAAATGTTTCCACAAGTGGGGACAATTTGTCGACCCAGTGTGTAATGCCACGCAGCATTTAGCATCTGGGTTTTACATCAGAAGGAGCACATAGTATTCAGTTACTTTTCTATCGTGGAGAGTCAGGGACAAACGTTGCAGTTGGCAAATTTGTTTAAGCTGAACAGAAATTTTCGTCAATAAATAAAGATCAGAACGGTCAGAGCCCAAAATGCTGAACAAAGGGACCAAAGGGGAGGGAGGAAGGGGGGTTAATGGAAGAAAGGAAACCATCTGGTGGATTTTAATGCCTAGAGGTTGTAGCATGAAATATTTCACAGTTACGGAGTCTTAATCAGTCTGCTCGCCCCATTACAGGAAGGATGTGGAGGCTTTGGTATGGGTGAGGAGGAAGTTGAGCAGAATTATGCCTGGATTAGAGGGGATTAGCTCTGCAGAGAGGTGGGACAGAGGTGGATTATTTTCTCTGGAACATCGGAGGTTGAGGGCAGACCTGAGAGAAGTGTATAAAATGATGAGAGGCATCAATAGGGTAGACTGGCAGAACCGTTTTCCCAGGCTGGAGATATCAAAGGCTAGGGGACATAGCTTTAAGATAAGATGGACAAAGTTCTTAAAGATAGCTCTTAAAGATAGGGGATATGGCGAAAAGGCAGGAACGGGGTACTGATTGTGGATGATCAACAGTACCAGTAACAGTATTGAATGTCGGTGTTGGCTCGAAGGACCGATGGGCCTACTCCTGCACCTATTGTCTATTAAAGGAGATGTGCGGGGCAAGTATTTTTACTCAGAGGGTGGTGAATGCCAGAGGAGATGCTGGAGGCAGATACGATAATGGCATTTAAGAGGCAAATGGATATGAAGGGAATGGATCAAGTGCAGGCAGATAAGTGTTGGTTTGGGCATCATGGTCAGTGCAGGCATTGTGGGCTGAAGGGCCTGTACACATGCTGTACTGTTCCATGTTCTATATTAAAGCCTACAGTGAGTTCACATTGTGTTAGTTCTTTTAAACAGAGGGTGTTTGTGGTGGACAAGGTGGGCAATAGAGCATTTGGGGTTTAATGGAGGAACAGGAAAGTTGTGCTACTGAGTGGGGAGTGGGGAGCGTAAAGCTGGAAGGGAACAAGAGGACCACGGGCAAACTCATTAAAGTCAGCAGCAGTTATGTGAACGAGGAGATTCTGTGGGGAAATGGTGCAGGAAAAGCGAGAGGGAACTTGATATAGAAACATAGAAACATAGAAAATAGGTGCAGGAGTAGGCCGTTCGGCCCTTCGAGCCAGTACCGCCTTTCAATATGATCATGACTGATCATCTAAAATGAGTGCCCTGTTCCTGCCTTTTCCTCATATCCCTTGATTCCTTTAGCACAGGGGCCTCCAAACCGTTCAGCATGAGGGCCACATTATATATTTGGCACATTTTTGTGGGCCGCAGGAAAAAATAAATCACCCACTCACCCACTCACTCACTCACTCTCTCTCACTCACTCACCCACTCACCCAGGAACCCAAGGAGCATCTTTGTCACAGTGGGTGGTGCGTATATGTAACGAGCTGCTAGAGGTAGTTGAGGCAAGTACTATAACGACATTTAATAGACACTTGGACAGGTGCATCGATAGGAAAGGTTTAGAGGCATAGGTGCCAAATGCAGGCAGGTGGGATTAAAGTAGATGAGGCATCGCCTAAGTTGGTGACTGAGAAGAATAGTGTGGAAGTGTTAAAGGAGAGGCTGTAAGCATTTGGGAGTGAAGAGAGTTGAGCACTACACTGGAATTGGAGAGAGAAAGATGAGGTCAACTTTGGCATGGACTAGTAGGGCTGGATGGCCTATTTGTTGCTCTACACTTTATTTCTGTATTTGTACTGCAGGGAGGAGAGTAGATACTCAGATGCTAAACTCACAGCATCTTCTACTGCAACTGCAATGTCCATTACTTTACTTTTTATGCCCCTGTCCCACTTAGGAAACCCGAACGGAAACCTCTGGAGACTTTGTGCCCCACCCAAGGTTTCCGTGTGGTTCCCGGAGATTCCCAGAGATTTTTGTCAGTTTCGACCATTAGGGAAACAGGGGCATAAGAGAGATACAATGTGGAAACAGGCCCTTCAACCCACCCTGTCCGTGCTGACCAGCTATCACCTGAACACCAGCACTATCCTACACACTAGGGACAATGTACAGAAACCAATTAGCCTACAAACCTGTATGTCTTTGGAGTGTGAGAGGAAACCGGAGCACCCGGAGAAAACCCATGTGGTCATAGGGAGAATGTACAGACTCCGTAGAGACAGTCGCCGTAGTCAGGATTGAGACTGGGTCTCTGGTGCTGTGAGGCAGCATCTCTACCACGCGGCACTGTGCCGCCACTGAATTAGGCTGACCTCGTATCGGGGAGGTGTGTTTGTGTGGGGCAGTGTGACCTCCCATGGTTGGCAGGGTCTTAGCTGCTCAAGGCTGTTGTTCATCATGTGTTGGGATTTGCATTTAGAACACATTGGGGATTATCGCTTCGGCCCAACTGTGCACCAAATGTAAAGAATTGATGCCAGTGAATTCATATCTCCATCATTGATTGTAGCAAAGGGCCCAACGTAATTCTGTCAGATCACTTTGTCACATTTTAATTATCCAACAATCTACAAACAGCAATATCAGCAATATTTGATGATTGAGAAGCATTCAAGAGAGTTCTGGACCTAATTAGCTCGTTGGCATCTGAAGTATTGAGAACATTTGTTAGAGCCGAGAAGCATATCTTGGGCTGGAATCCAAGCATGTACGTGCAGCTGCTTAGCTGTTGGATCACCTCTCTCTACTCTTGAAAGCGAAATGTAATATACAGGAGCAGGAGAAGGCCATTCAGCCCCCTAACCTGGATCATCATTGAGCCAGCCTTGTTTGATTGATCGAACGATACAGCATGGAAACCAGCCCGTTGGCTAACTGGGTCCATGCGGACCATCAATCATCCATTCACACTGGTTCTATGTTATCCCACTTTAGCATCCACTCCCTATATACTAGAGAGTCTGAAGAAGGGTTTCGGCCCGAAACGTTGCCTATTTCGTTCGTTCCATAGATGCTGCTGCACCCGCTGAGTTTCTCCAGCACTTTTGTCTACCCTATATACCAGAAGCAATTTACACAGGCCATTTATCCGCATGTCTTTGGGATGTAGGAAGAAACTGGACCACCAAGAGGAAACCCAATACGGTAACAGGTAGAATGTGCAAACTCCACACAGACAGCAGCCGAGGTCAGGATCGAACCTGGGTCTCTCTGGCATGTGAGGAAGCAGCTGCGCCACTTTCGTCTTGGCCTCAACACCACTCTCCTCAATCCTTATTGACTCACTGGCAGTTTAAATATCTGCCAGTCTCTTCCTCAAGTGTATTGAGGGACTCTATTGTGATAGACAGCTAGGGAGAAAGAATTTTAGAAATTCGGGAGAAATTCACCTCCTTCTAAATGTACCCCCTTTAGTCTGAAGCTACGCCCCTGGGTTCTAAATAGCCCTTCTTGGGCAAACATTCTCTCAGCATCCACACTGTCAATGCCTCTTGGAAATGCATGCATTTGAATGATTAACTCCTTGTTCACAGTTTCAAGGAGTGTTAGCGCAACAGCTTCATATATCTAGTCTGAAGAAGGGTCCTGACCCGAAACACCACCCACCCATTTTTCTTCAAAGATGCTGCCTGACCCGCTGAGTTACTCCAGCAATATGTGTCTATCTTCATATCCCAACACTGGATCAACATAGTGAACCTTCTCTGCCTTGGCTCCAACTGTGCGAATCATTCCTTAACAATGGAAATTAGTACTGTATGTAGTTATCCACTTGGGCTCCTTCTGCATTGTTTTATCAAAGTATCCATACTCCATCTTCCTTGCGAGAAGGGGCAGCATTCCATTAGCCTTCCCCATGATTGCTGTAACTACGTTCCATCCCTTCGTGTCCCATGCCCTTGGAACCCAGGTGCATGTAGAATGCAACATTTGCAGTGGTACTTCATCCTTCCGAAGAGGATGGTCAGATATTTTCTGACAGTTGTATTCAATTCATCAAAGTGCTGCTCATACGTTCAACCCATCGATACCTCTTTACAGACTCTGTTCGTGATGCTGTCTTTGCATCCTCAGCAATGTTGGTTCAGTCCACAAAGTCCCTTCATCCAACTTGTTAAATTAAGTGCAAGTGCTTGAGACCTACTATTTTCGGTCTTTTGCAATGTTAGTCTTTGCTTTTGTTGAATGTAATCTAAGGTTATTCTCTGGCTTTCCAAAGACCTGCAAGCCACGGTTTTATCCACTGATGTGCGTGGGCACATTGCCAACTCAGGCGACGGTTTGCGTGCTAGTCACAGAAGCAGATCTATAATCACATAATACAATCGCTCCAAACTCTTAAATCTCTATTCCTACACCGACATTTCTTACTTTAACTATGATAAACATTATTCCCTCATCATGTATCTGTACAGTGTGAATGGGTCGATTGTAATCATGTATTGTCTTTCCACTGACTGGTCAGCACGCAACAAAAGTTTTTCACTGTACCTCGGTACACGTGACAATAAACTAAACAGAACTGAAACTGATATTTAGATCACCAGTCTTTTTGTTACTAAATAGTAGCTTAGATCATACGGCAGTGCATGGAAAGGTGCTTATGCATGGATCTGGTGTTGAATACAAGAGGAGCATCTTGAGTAAAAACGGAGTATTATAAAGTTGATTTTTGTTGTACAAACTAGTTTAGGAGGCACAGTGGCGCAGCGGTAGAACCGTACAGCGCCCGAGACCAGGGTTCCATCCTGAAATGTACAGGTTTGTAGGTTAATTTGCTCTGGTAAAACAAACATTGTAAATTGTCTTAGCATAAAGGATAGTGCCAGTGTACGGGGGTCGCTGGTCGGTGCGGACTCGGTGGGCTGAAGGGCATGTTTCTGCGCTGTATCTCTAAACTGAACTAACCTAGTTTGTGACTGAATAATAGGCCATCTGTTGTGATCAGAGAATAGCCTAATTATTTTTCCCCTGATTTCAGTTCGTTTGACTTTGAAAATGATTCATTATGGAGTGTGCAAACAGCTGACTGTACCTGATATCTCAGTTGATGAAATGTTATTTACAATGAGAGTGGCTGATAGGTACTAAACAAACATTGTACAGGTACTATCGCAACGTTTAAGAGACATTTAGTCAGGTACATGGATAGGGCCGGTTTAGACAGATATGGGCTAAATGCAGCGGGCAAGTGAGACTAGTGTAGATGGGGTTGGTCATTGTGGGCAAATTGGGCTGAAGGGCCTGTTTCCATGCTATAAGACTCCATGAATCAAAGCCAGTTGAATAGATTAACAAAATGCATCTTTTCATCACCCCATAATCTGCAGCCTTGCTGTTTTTTTTAATAAAATGTGGTTTTTTTCGGTCTGCTCACTGACTAAAAACAAAATTGGGTCGTAACATTAACAGGTGTTGAATAGCTTGCTTTGAGTAGCCTGAAGGTATTTACATATGTACAGTAGATTGAGAATTCCTCCCCGCTGATTGAGTGATTAATTTTCCTGCCCAGCCACTCCACAGGCTCCCAAGTGCACGCACTCTTGAGTTTAGATGGAGAGGAAAATAAATGCAGGTTCACCGTTTACAAATCCATCATCCAGCGACCCTAATCTTTCACCACAACATGGTACATCTTGCTGCCCTTCCTGCCCTGCACTGGTATTTAGCAAGGTGAACAATGTTCTCTGGTTCAAGAAAATACCACGTTCCGACCAACATCTGGGTAGAGTTGCTGCCCTACAGCGGCAGAGACTGGGGTTCGATCCTGACCAAGGGTGCTGTCTCGACGGAGTTTGTACGTTCTTCCTGTGATCATGTGGGTTTTCCCCAGGTGCTCTGGTTTCCTCCTGCATCCCAAAGACGTACAGGTTTGTAGAATGTGTAGGAAGGAACTGCAAATGCTGGTTTAAACTGAAGATAGGCACAAAATGCTGGTGTAACTCAGCGGGACCGGCAGCATCACTTCAGAGAAAGAATTATCTGTTAATTATCGTGTTGCACAGGGAGCCAAATGCAACGGAATTTCGTTTGGAGCTGCATATATCAATGTATTTCTAAATGACAATAAAGTTTGTTTGACTTGACTGACTTTGAATAGGTGATATTTGGTTTCAGACCTTTCTTCAGACTGGGAGTCGGGGGCGGGGGGGGGGAAGGAAATGAGAGATATAGATGGGGATGTAGAGAGAAATAGAAAAAATGAATGAAAGATATGCAAAAAAAGTAATGATGACAAAGGAAGCAGGCCATTGTTTGCTGTTTGCTGTGTGCGAACGAGAAGCTGGTGCGACTTGGGTGGGGGACGGATGGAGAGAGAGGGAGTGCAGGGGTTACTTGAAGTGAGAGAAATCTATATTCATACCGCTGGGGTGTAAGCTGCTCAAACAAAATATGAGGTGCTGTTTCTACAATTTGCGTTTAGCCTCACTCTGACAATGGAGGAGGCCCAGGACAGAAAGGTCATCGTGGGAATGGGAAAGAGAATGAAAGTGTTTAGCAACTGGGAGATCAGGTAAGTATCCGTTGTTCAAGATGTGGACTCTTATGCATCGGTGAGACCAAACGGGGACTGGGCGATCGTTTTGCTGAACACCTTCGCTCAGTCCGCCTGGACCTACCTGATCTCCCGGTTCCCAAACACTGTTGAGTGAACAGTGAATGGCTGTCAACCCATGTCTTTGGACAACGAAAACCAACAAATGTTTTTCTCTGGAACTCCCTTTCTCAGCTGAACCCCAGTGATCATTTCCTGCTCAAGAGTATCAGAGCTGCTGGGCGCGGCACGGTGCCGCAGCGGTGAGTATCTGCTTGCAGTGCCAGGGGACCCAGGTTTGATCCTGACTACGGGTGCTGTCCGTATGGAATTTGTGCATTCTCCCTGTGACTGCTGGGTTTTCTCCGGGTGCTCCGGTTTCCTCCTACACGCCAAAGACATACAGGTGTGCAGGTTAATTGGTTTCGGTAAAAATTGTACATTGTTCCTAGTGGGTAAGATGGTGCTAGTATGGGGTGTTCACTGGTCGGCGCGACTCGATGGGCCGAAGGGCCTGTTTCCATGCTGTGTCTCTGAAGTAAAGTAAGGCAGCTCATACAAATGTCTCTGATAGCGGAGGTTTGTGGTGCAAGGAATGTTGTGAAGGGCGGGGTGCGGGGGTGGGGGTTGTAAATGAGCTGAGGAACTGGAAGCAGAACATAGCATGGAATTTCTTCACAGATGGCAATGTATCAATGGAGAGAAACATTAGCCACAACCTGAAAACCTAAAATTAAGGCAAATGCAATTAATAAAAAGAAAAGGTGGTTGACCTGGTAGAGCCGCTGCTTCATAGTTCCAGTAACCCGGGTTCAATCCTGACTACCGCCATTCATAAGTTCTTCGAGCAGAATTAGACCATTCGGCCCATCAAGTCTACTCCGCCATTCAATCATGGCTGATCTATCTTTCCCTCCAAACCCCATTCTCCTGCCTTCTCACCATAACCCCTGACACCCATACTAATCAAGAACCTGTCAATCTCTGCCTTAAAAATATCCAGTTAGGCATGCCTACCTCATGCTGGTCTCTCAACAGAGCAGAGACAGGAGGCTATAAATGTGAGGGAAATGCTAGACTCCTTCACTCCTTTAAAATATCCAATAGCACCCTCCACAGCTGTCTGGGGCAATGAATTCCACAGATAACCATATAACCATATAACAATTACAGCACGGAAACAGGCCCTCTCGGCCCTTCCAGTCCATGCCGACCATTTATTTTCCCCTAGTCCCATCTACCTGCACTCAGACCATACCCCTCCATTCCCTTCCCATCCATATACCTATCCACTTTACTTTTAAATGTTAAAATCAATCCTGCCTCCACCACTTCTGCTGGAAGATCATTCCACACAGCCACCACTCTCTGAGTAAAGAAGTTCCCCCTCATGTTACCCCTAAACTTCTATCCCTTAATTCTCATGCCATGCCCCCTTGTTTGAAACTTCCCTACCCTCAATGGGAAAAGCTTATCCACGTCAACTCTGTCTATCCCTTTCATCATTTTAAAGACCTCAATCAAGTCCCCCCTTAACCTTCTGCGCTCCAAAGAATAAAGACCTAACTTGTTCAACCTTTCTCGGTAACTTAGTTGCTGGAACCCAGGCAACATTCTAGTAAATTTCCTCCGTACTCCCTCTATTTTGTTGACATCCTTCCTATAATTAGGCGACCAATGGATCACTCCCAAAGGCATTGTCAGTGTGGACTTTGCATGTTCTCCTGTGACCAAGTGGGTTTTCTCCAGTTGCTTGGGTCTCCTTCTACATTCTGAAGCCGTGCCTGTAAGTAGGCTAATTGACCGCTATAAGTTGCTTCCAATATGCAGGTAAGTGTAGCCTACAGGAGAGATGAGGAGTACGTCATACTGATAGGATCAGTGTAACTAGGTGCTTGATGGCCAGCATTGGTAGTGGGCTGAAGGGCCTATTTCATGCTGTATTAAGTGATCAAAGTGTCATTCACGGGGGCAAACTCTATTGGACTGATATATAATCTTTCAGCAATGCCTCAAAGTGATATTCACCTGTTCATTTGTCTATATTTCTCTGTGTGACGTTACCTGCAGCTCACTCAGCACGTCAAAAGTAGTGATTTGCGACATACTACATTTAAACATGCAAATGATGTAAAACATTTGTTTCTAAAGGTAAACTTTATGTTTGGTTTCACGCCACTGAGTTTGTGGCAAGTGATGAGAAACTATCCAACAGTCTGCAGCGTATGTTGAGCTGCCAAGATGGAGTCAAACCCCGTTGACTATCTGCGTGCGGACCACAGGAGCAGATTTACAGTCACAAATTATGCAATCGCTCCACACTCTTAAGTAGCGGCGACTGCGGGGGGCTCGGGAGGCCCTGACCACGGTGAACATCGGGGAACATCGACGGGGAGGTTGACTCAACTTTGTTGCTTTTCCTCAAAGTAGGAAACTTTGATACCGCTGTGGGATGTTAATGTTGTAGACTATCGTGCTTTGTGTTTATCTATTTATTTATTTATTTATTTATTTGATTTATTTATATATATATATATGTTTTTTATTCGTATGGCTGTATGTGAAAAAGCATTTTGTTGTCCAGTTACTTGTACTATGGACAATGGCAATAAAGTTGAATCAAATCAAATCAAATCAAATCTCTATTCCTACAGCAACATTTCTTACTTTTCCTTTGGACCATCCTTGATTGGACTTTACTGCCTTTACCGTGCACTAAACGTTATTCCCTTATCACGTGTCTATGCACTGTAAATGGATCCGTTGTAATCGTGTGTTGCCTTTCCACTGGCTGGTTAGCTCGCGACACAAGCTTTTCACTGTACCTTGGTACACATGGCAATAAACTACACTCAACTAACTACGAATAGATAATATCCTGGCTTACATGGAGAGTGCAGGATTCCCACAAGTAAAGTACTTGTATACAATGTGCAGATGTTGATTATCTCCAGGGATGCTGCCTGACCCGCTGAGTTACTCCAGCACTCTGTGTCTTTCTACTTGTATACACTGTCTGCTGATTTAATAAAACAAGTTATAAATGGAGTGGCCGACCTGAATCTACAATCTGTATTTTTTCCCCTCAGTGTTTACGTCGGTGAGCCTCTATCTCCTACCGGAGCGACCAGCGACCTTAATGCTGTACGATGACGTGGTGCAGATCCTGCTGGGATCGCCAGGTAAGAGGAATAATCGACGGAATTTTCTGCACTAATTTGAGGGCAAGTGGTATCGTTCAATGTGAATCTTTATTCAGCTGGTAGTGGCATCGTTTATTCAATTCAAGTAGTTCTTCCTATGGATTTACCAACTTATTGTAGATGCTATTCAACTGCAGCTCTTCACCAATAATAACACTTGAACTGTGAACAAAGACTAAACTCTGGAAAGCTTCAGCGGGTCAGAGAACATGCGTGGGGATAAGAGGGCTCATCTTTTGGTCTATTTTGATAAGGTCCCACATAGGAGATCAGTGGGCAAAATTAGAGAACATGGTATTGGGGGTAGAGTACTGACATGGATAGAAAATTGGTTGGCAGACAGGAAACAAAGAGTAGGGATTAACGGGTCCCTTTCAGAATGGCAGGCAGTGACTAGTGGAGTACCACAAGGCTCGGTGCTGGGACCATATCTATTTACAGTATACATTAATGATTTAGATGAAAGGATTAAAAGTAACATTAGCAAACTTGCAGATGACACAAAGCTGGGTGGCAGCGTGAGTTGTGAGGAGGATGCCATGAGGATGCAGGGCGACTTGGACAGGTTGGGTGAGTGGGCAGATGCAGTTTAATGTGGATAAATGTGAGGTTATCCACTTTGGTGGCAAAAACAGTAAGCAGATTATTATCTGAATGGTGTCAAATTGGGAAATGGGAAGTACAACAAGATCTGGAGGTTCTTGTTCATCAGTCACTGAAAGTAAGCATGCAGGTACAGCAGGCAGTGAAGAAAGCTAATGGTATGTATAAGAAGAGGAGTTGGGTATAGGAGCAAAGAGGTTATACAGGGCCGTGGTGAGACCACACCTGGAGTATTGTGTACAGTTTTGGTCACCAAATTTGAGGAAGGACATTTTTGCTATTGTGGGAGTGCAGCGTAGGTTCACGAGGTAAATTCCCATGGACACGCTAGAGGCAGGAAACATGTTCCCAATGTTGGGGGAGTCCAGAAACAGGGACAACAATTTAAGAATAAGGGATAGGCCATTTAGAACGGAGATGAGGAAAAACATTTTCACCCAGAGAGTTGTGAATCTGGAATTCTCTGCCTCAGAATGCAGTGGAGGCCAATTCTCTGGATTTCAAGAGAGAGTTAGATAGAGCTTTTAAAGATAGTGGTGTCAAGGGATATGGGGAGAAGGCAGGAACAGTGTACTGATTGTGGATGACCAACCATGATCAGAGTGAATGGCAGTGCTGGCTCGAAGGGCCGAATGGCCCACTCCTGCACCTATTGTCTATTGTCTATTTAACTTGTGTTTGATATTTGTAGAACTGATCAAAAACACTAGTCAAAGGGATAAAATTAAAGAAAGGTGCATCAAAAATAACTCCGTTGTGCAATTATTTATTGAGATAATATTCCTTGTTTTCCCAATTCTGACAATGTAATGGAAAACCTGGAGATGATCATTGAATGTAACGATTGTAATCATGTGTGGGAAGGAATTACAGGTGCTGGTTTATGCCGAAAATAAACGCCACAAATCGTTGGAGTAACTCAGCGGGACAGGCAGCATCTCTGGAGAGAAGGAATGGGTGACGTTTCGGGTCGAGACCCTTCTTCAGACTTCAAACATCACCCATTCCTTGCATCCAGAGTTGCCGCCAGTCCTGCTGAGTTACTGCAGCATTTCGTGTCTCTTTTTATCAAGTATAATGTGATCTCCTGGACCCTGTGCTGTCATTCAGACAGTGAACAATGTGTGACCTGCAACATCTTGCTGCCTTTCCCGCCAATGCCTATGTTGAACATGAATTTTCAAAGCTATTTGTAAACATATAAGCAAATCTAAAGCAGTTTGGTTAAGACTGTCGGCATTAAAGTATCGGTAGTTGAACTTTGAGACCAGAAATGCTTTCTATAGCGTAAAGGTGAAGTTTACTTTGGAGTCACGTGAGTGACTACGTGAAGACCCCGCCAGCAAGCATACGCGACATATCGTCCAATGCATTGCGAAGCGACAGGCAGGAGGTGCATCGCTCCTCCAGCGTAAGTTTAAAATGGACCTGCAGGTAAAACTAATCTGAGGTAGTGTACCTCGGACTGGCGGAAAGTCGGGCAAGACCGTAGACTCGGCAGGGTCCGGGCTGGAAGACTCACTGCCTGCGGGTAGCGACAGGGGTCATTTATCCCGCATAGAGCGGTTGATGGAGCAATTGCTCCAACGTGACTTACTCCAGCAAACGGAGTCTGGTCACCGTGGGTCTCTTAGGATACACACAGCAGCACCTCTTACAGATCTCCCCCTCCTCGGAGTGGTGCATAAGGAGTCAGATCTGGGCTGACTCTGAACAGGGGGATTTGGACGAAGAATAGTTCAGCATGCTAGGGATGCAGGAACAAGAGCTACTCGGCATGGTATCCAAGTTCATCCGACCTGCAATAAACCCCAGGTTTGCGGGGTTGTGCAAAACCAGCAGCGTGCAGCCGCCTGCTTTACTGTTCGGGGACAACCTGCCGAAGCAGGTTAAAGACCGCAACGAGGAGGCAAAGGCTGTCGGCATGATGAAAGTGCCGTCCACTACCAGGTCTTCGTATCCTCGGCGGCAGCACCCCTACGCATCCACCAGCAGACCGCAT
This sequence comes from Raja brachyura, assembly GCA_963514005.1. The sequence continues at coordinate 30,194,816 of OY740812.1, forward strand.
TACTACAGCGAAAGAGCAACAGCTGGTGAAAGCTCGAAGGCCGTACGATCAGGACAAAGGTCATTTTTAGACCATGGCCCAGACCAGCCTTCCTAGATGATGTGCCAACCCCACACCCCAGCACCTCCACCCCCCAAGAAACAAGGACGAAGAAACCAACACAGCACCACTGGTAACCATGAAGGTAGGTTGGTCTGGTTGCTTCCGGAACATAGCATGTGTAACTTCTTCACAGGTTGGGGAAGGTTACACTTGTTTAGGGATGCATGGAGTTCTATAATTTCTGATCCTTCATACTGATATCGACCTTTTCGCATCCAGTCTTAATCACCAGATATCAACAAATGTTGCATGGGAACCAGGCTTTCTCGCTACACTGGGGGGGATTGGTTTTCTATGCATTTCCCCCCCCTTCTGCCTCATCAGTCGGGTCTTGCGAAAAATACAACAATTGGGTAATTTGGTAGTACCCGATTGGCCTACTCAGCCATGGTTTCCTGTGGTACTCGACATGGTCTCGGAACCATATATTCCAATCTCTAAACGGCCGAGTTTGCTGGTTCATCCTGTGACCGGCGAGAGTCATCCGTGCCATGACAGAATAAACCTGTTGATTTGCAGGATTTGAAAAGACCACTCCTGGAATTTGGACTGTCGGACCGAACTATGAACATCATCATGGCATCATGCAGAGAGTCCACCAGGAAACAGCACCTCACATATATCAGAAAATGGGAGGTATTCTGTACCAGGGCAAACACCACTTACCACACAGCTACTATTATGGATGTGCTGGAATTCTTGGTGAGCCTACATTTTGATGAAGGCTTGAGTTACAGTGCCATCAACTGTGCCAGGAGTGCCCTATCGTCATATCTGGGACAGGGGTTAGAACACCATGGGGTCGGATCTCACCCTCTAGTGTCGAAAATTATGAAGGGTATTATTAACTCTAATCCCCCCAGGCCTGGTCTATTCCCAGACCTGGGATATTGGTATTGTGTTAACCCTGCTCAGGGATTGGGCCCAGCTACGTCCCTTACACTAACAAAACTGACGTATAAAATGGTGATGCTGATGCACTCGTAACGGCGCAGCGGGTCGAGTCTCTGCACAAACTAAGACTGGACGTCATGGTAACATCCAAAAATAAGATAACTTTCCATATATATGAGTTACTTAAACAGAACAGGCCTGGATCATCTGGCCTCAAATTGGAGTTCCTGGCTTATCCCGTAGATAGTCGCCTATGTATCGATTTTAACATTTAAAAGTAAAGTGGATAGGTACATGGATGGGAAGGGAATGGAGGGGTATGGTCTGAGTGCAGGTAGATGGGACCAGGGAAAAATAAATGGTCTGCTTAAAACATTTTAACGTTCTACCCATTAATCATTTAGATTTAGATTAGATTAAATTAGGTTAGATTAAAGATTTATAATCTTTGTGAAGAATCATCTGTCGCCATTCAATGGCCCATTTCGAATGTTAAGCAAATGAACCTTTTTTTTGGTCTCCTCACCAGAAGAAATAATTGCGATCAAGTTCAAGTTCAAGTGAGTTTATTGTCAAGTGTCCCTGATAGGACAATGACATTCTTGCTTTGCTTCAGCACAACAGAACATAGTAGGCATTGACCACAAAACAGATCAGTGTGTCCATCAGTGTGTTATATAAATATATACACACATGAATAAATAAACTGATAAAGTGCAAATAACAGATAATGGATTATTAATGTTCAGAGTTTTGTCCGAGCCAGGTTTAATAGCCTGATGGCTGTGGGGCATCAATTAATTAACGATTAATTATCAATTAACGGCCACGATTTTAAGTTCTGTATTATAATTTTCCCCGAAATTAGGGGTTATTATTATTTGTTAATAAATATATCATTGTTTTTCAGCAACTGATTCATGTCTGAAATACGTTAACATACTTCCTCCATTGGTTATTATGGCAGTGTGTGAGCATGGACTCGTTTCCATGGCATTAAATCACAGAGCTTTGAAACCTTCACGTAGTCACTCACGTGACTCCGAAGTAAAATAGTAAGATTAAATGAGAATTTACCAGTTTGAAGTTTGATCTTTATTTTATGAGGAGTTATGATGAGGGATTACGTGCCCTCCGCTCCCAACCCTCTATTATAAAGGTCAACTGGTATTTTAGCTCTTATCTTACTATCTTTAGTCAACTCTATTATCTGTGATTTCACACCGCTGCTTTGAAGAATGTCACGCATGCGTGCTGGCGGAGTCTTTACGTAATCCCTCATAGTAACTCCTCATAAAATAAAGATCAAACTTCAAACTGGTAAATTGTCATTTAATCTTACTATTAATCTGGATATGTGTGGCGGGCTAATGCATGTTTTTGGGATTTGGGTTCCTCTGCATCGCATTGTTCTATTATAACCAGGCCCTTGTCCTGCAACATTCAGCGGCTGCCACCAATGTGTACAAAGGCCATTTCTCCAATAGCTCAGTGGCGGGACACCTGTTGAGGTGTAGGGAAGATTAGACATTCAGGTGGGTGTGAGGGTTTATGACATTTGGGGCCGTCATGGCATTGATGTCGGGTCATGGGTGGCATAGTGGTGCAGCGGTAGAGTTGCTGCCTCGCAGTGCCTGAGAACAGGGTTCGATCCTCACTTTGTGTGCAGTCCATGTGGTGTTTGCATGTTCTCCCTGGGATTTTGTGTTTCCTCCAAATGCTTCAGTTTCCTCCCACATCCCAATGACGTGCGGGTGTGTAGGTTAATCAGCCTCTGTAAATTGTCCCTAGTGTACAGGGAGTGGATGCCAAAGTGGGATAGCATAGAATTTGTGTGAACGGGTGATGGATGGTCGGCATAAACTCAATGGGCCGAATGGCCTGTTTCCATACTGCTTATTTCAATCAATCAATACGACTCGTGGGTCGTATGGTCACGACCTCCATGCTTGTGCAAGGGTTGTGATCACAATGGGTTGAATGTTGGGATGGGTGGGTGGTGGGATCGAGTGTCGGGGACATATTGGGACGGAGCCCAGTGATGTAGACCCCCACAGACATCTAGAGTGAGGTAGCGCAGTACCTCATGATCCGTTGGCATCTTGTGGCACAGTGTTGGGGCACAGACCAGCAGATAAACAAGCCTTTTGGCCCACTGAGTCCGTGCCGCCCAGCGATTCCTGCACACTAACACAATAATACACACCCAGTGGGGACAATGTCCAATTTTACCAAGCCAATCAGCCTACATTCGTGCAGGTACATTCGCACGCGTGCAAGTGTGGGAGGAATCCGGAGCACCCAGAGAAAACACACACATACTCCGTGCTGACAACACCTGGAGTCAGGATAGAACCCAGGTCTCTGGCGCAGTAACGCAGCAACTCTATCGCTGCGCCACCGTGCCGCCGACTAGAGGTCCAAGCCTCCCTCTGTGCGACTGGCTGCTTGTGAGGCTTCCAGCGGCAAAGTTATTTGGTGCAAACCCTGTCCAAACATGCAGGAGCCGTCTGTGGTTTGTGAATATAAACACGTCAAACGCGTAGAGGATAAGAAAGAGGTTTTGTAACCTACGCTGAATGTGCTCAGGTTTTTAATTAAAATCTTTTGTGCACTCGGAAACATGGTGTAACAAGGAAGATTTCTATAGCCTCCAGAACCTAGCGGCAAGTTATTCACTGAAGCGAGACGCCAATCTTTGTTTGTGGAAGTTCACTCGTGGATGTCTGTTCTACTCTGCAGATGGGGCATGTTGGTCGGCGTGGAGAAGTTGGGTCGATGGGCCTGTTTCCGCGCTGTGTAACTCTATGACCTCTTCCATAACAATGTGTGGAACAGAGGCATGGAGATGTTCCTTTGGCCAGGATAGAGAGCTGACATAGTAACCAAGGATAGACACGAAAAACTAGAGTAACTCAGTGGGACTGGCAGCATCTACGGAGAGAAGGAATGGGTGATGTTTCAGGTCAAGACCCTTCTCCTTGCTTTCCCTCTCTCCCCATCCCTCCCCATCCCAGTTCTCCGACCAATCTTACTGTCCTGATTAAATTTTATCTTTGTATGCTCCGTAGTCACTTTCCCATAAATATTCTTTATGTTCCCTGATTTTCCATCTCCTTTGATGTCTCATTTTCACACCTTACCCTTCCTTATCTTTCCAGTACAGTCTGAAGAAGGGTCTCGACCCGAAACGTCGCCTATCTCCTTCGCTCCTTAGATGCTGCTGCACCCGCTGAGTTTCTCCAGCTTTTTGTGTAACCTTCCTTATCTTTGTTCCTCCCTCTCCGCTGACTCTCAGTCTGAAGAAAGGCCTCGACCCGAAACGTCACCCATTCCTTCCATCCAGAGATGCTGTCTGAGTCACTCACTCCAGCATTGTGTGCCTATCTTTATGAAACAACAATGTGGCTGCATCGACAACAGTTACAATTGGGAGAAATGAGTGTGTCCTTGAAGAGTAGAAAATAGTCTAACTTTTTGTAGTTGATTGTCATTTCCAGGAATTGTCCTCCTCCCTGCTATTTCTACGTACTTAATGACTTCCCCCTTCAACCCGGAGAAGAAGTGGCGGGGAACCAAGACTGTGTTGCAGTAGAACATTATCTGTTAATGGGTCACTAAAATTAGACACCCAGACACTGATTTTCTGCAGATTGTCCAACAGAGTTCTAATTGCTATTTTCACAACACTGTCTAGACTAAATGAAGGACTAAACGTGTCTTTACCGTCAGCATAATTCCCCTTGAGTAGCATCAAGGAGTAGTATCTCGTCATATAAAGTCAACATCGGAGATGAAGCATAAAATGAGAAGAGAAAGTTGCAAAGATTTTAACAGACGTTCAGCACCATGTAATTTGCTGGGTTTTTGTCTTAAGCTGAACATCATATCATTTAGGAACCCAGCTGTGATCGAGCTGCTCGATTCCTGGTGATTAAGGGGTTGCAAAAAAGGCTCTTCTTCAGATTGAGAGTCAGGGGAGAGGGAGATATGGACATATGGAAGGGCAAGGTGTGAAAACATCGATCAAAGGGGACGCTGATCAAGGAAAATGTGGAACGGCTCATTGTTAGCTGAGGGGATGGTGACAATGAGACACACAATCAGCAAGAGAGGGTGTTGCAGAATGAATGAATGAATTATTTTATTTGTGTTCAGATATGCAGATGCCTTGAGTGTTATTGGAGCAACAACTATTTATAGTGTAGGAGGGAACTGCAGATGCAAATGATGCAAGATGTTAGAGTGACTCAGCAGGACAGGCAGCATCTCTGGAGAGGAGGAATGGGTGATGTTTCGGGTGGAGACCCTTCTTCAGACTGAGAGTCAGGGGAGAGGGAGCCATAGATATATGGAAGGGGAAGGTGTGAAAACACAGATCAAAGAGGAGGATGATCTCGGAAAATGTTGAATGGTTCATTGTTAGCTGAGGGGGAGGTGACAACTAGGCATACAATCAGTAGCAGCGAGAGACAGAGTGTTGCAGAAATCTCGTTGGAGAGAAGAGGACGATTTCAAAGTAAGCATATGCATCGGGATGCATCACAGCACAGCTCCATCCAAGACCGGCAGAAATTGCAGAGAATTGTGGACGCAGCCCAGACCATCACACAAACCAACCTCCCTTTCATTAAAACCATCTACACTTCACGCTGCCTCGGCAACCCCAGCAGCTGTATCAAGGATGAGTCGCACGCTGGCCATTCCCTCTCCCCCCCTCTCCCATCAGGCAAGAGGTACATCAGTGTGAAAAAGCACACCTCCAGATTCAGGAACAGTTTCTTCTCAACTGCCAACAAGCAACTGAACCAAACTACCAACAACTAGAGCCATCCTGAGCTACTATCTACCTCATTGGACTATCTTTAATTGGACTTTATTGGAATTTATCTTGCACTAAACGCCATTCAAATTTTTCCCTTTATCATGTATCGGTACACTGTGGATGGCTCGATTATAATTATGGTTAGCACGCAACGAAAACATTTCTCTGTACCTCGGTGCACGTGAGAATAAATAAATTAAAACAAAACGGAGGCATTTCCTAAGCTAGAGCCAGCAGCAGCATGGTGGGGGAACAATCCATGGAGTTTGGTTGATGAGTTGGTGGTGTCTTTGCAGAGACAATCATTCAACTGTCTTAACCCATTTTTTTTTGTTTTGTTTCTTCCATGAAGCCCTGTAAATCATGTTCCCAATAATTTCCCCTCTGGAATCCATAAGGAGGGGGATATTTCTCAGAAGTGGTGCTAATCTGTATAAATGTAACAACTTTATGCAATGCAAGGGCAGTAGAGGTTTGGTTAACCTCAAGTTCACAGAATGTAATGAGGACTGACGTGGATTGTTTTCTCTGGAACGCCGAAGGTCGTGGGGAGATCTGATACAAGTTGGCAGGCCGTGCCGCGCCAGAAGTCCGGGCTCGATCCTGACCACGGACGCCACTTCCATGATGGAACAAACCATCATGCCGTGTGGTCTCTGCCTCATGCAAGATGTATAACAACCATCGTGTGGCACGGTGGCGCAGCGGTACAGCGCCAGAGACGCGGGTTCGATCCTGACTATGGGTGCTGTCTGTACGGAGTTTGCAGGTTCAGATTCAGATTCAATTTTATTGTCATTGCACTTTATAGTGCAACAAAATGGTTTAGCCTGCAGTCATAACATAGAATAAATAACACTCACACTCGACACAGTTTAACATCCACCACAGTGAGCCCACCAGGCACCTCCTCACTGTGATGGAAAGCTAAAAGTCCCAAAGTCCTTGTCTCTTCCCTCCTTGTTCTCCCTCTGCGCTGAGGCGATCCAGGCCTCCGATGTTGTGACCCCGCCGGGTGATGGTAAGTGAGTCAGTCCCGCGGCTGAACCTTAAAGGGCCGGTTCAAACTCCGCTGCCCGGGGCGGTCGAAGCTGCCGCCCTCCAGCCCAGCAGACGCAGCTGTTGTTGCGGGACCAACCTGTGACCGGCGAGCTCCCGACGATGTCACCCACTGGGCCTGCACTGAGCCTCCAGGGCTCCAAAGTTGGGTCGGAAGTCGGGTCGCAACGCCCCCACAGCCCTGAAGTCGGCCAGCCCCGCGTTGGTAAGTCCTGGCTGGCACTGCCTCCGGAGCCTCGAGGTCGGTCCCAGTTGGAGGCCGCCAGCTCCGCGACGGAGATGGAGACGGGGGATACGGCAAGAAAGGTTGCATCCTCCCCCGAAGGAAGAGCCAAAAAACATGCTTCTCCCACCCCCCCCCCCCCACACACACTCAACCTAAATAAACCGAAACAAACCGCAACAACGGGACAAAACAAAACAAAAACAGAAAAGACAAACGGACTGCAGGCGAGCTGCAGCTGCGAGGCAGCGCCGCCACTTCCGGTTCTACCTGTAACCGCATAGGTTTTCTCCGGGAGCTCCGGTTTTCTCCCACACTCCAAGGAAATACAGGTTTGTAGGCTATTTGGCTTCATTAATATTGTCCTTAGTGTGTACGATACTGCTATGGGGGTGTGCGGGGGTGACCGCTGGTCGGCATGGACTCAGTGGCTGGAAAAGCCTGTTTCCGCACTGTATCTCTAAAGTCTACATTCTAAAAGTCTACAATATGTGAAACTTTGGGAGGCATAGATAGGAGAGACAGTCAGAACATTTTCACCAGGATGGAAAACCAACATTCGAGAGGGCGTCGCTTTAGGGTGAGAGGGGTAAGATATAAAGGAACTGTGCAGGGCAACTTTTTTGCACAGAGGGTGGTGAGCACCTGGGATGCATCGCCAGGGATGGTGATGGAGGCAGATGCAACTGTGGCATTTAAGAGGCTTTTGGATAGCCATGAGGGAATGGAGGCATATGGACCATGTGCAGGTAGATAAGAGGTGGATTGGGTCTTGACCTGATACGCCACCTATTCCTTTTCTCCAGAGATGCTGTCTGACCCGCTGAGTTACTCCAGCTTTTGGTATCTATCCTAGATAAAAGATGGTCTTGGCCTTATATTCGGCACTGGCGTGGGCCGAAGGGCCTGTTCTTGTGCTGTACTGTTCTATGCTCTATGCAAACAAGGCTTTTAACTGCACATCAGTGCACATGACAATAATAAATCTAAACCTAAAAAGGAGAGGGCATTAGTCACGGCAGATATGTTGATTGCTATTAATTAGCTTCTGGGAAGATGATGATTTGTAAAGAATCATCTTAGAAAAGGATAGGAGCATTGTGAGCGGGGACAAGAAATAGAAGTTCTTTAATGAATGGGGCATGGTTGAACACACAGTGGGACGCAGGAAGAAACATTTACGGTTGGTTATTGCTCAATATTTTAGCTGTATCGTTGAACTTGTGTGGTAAGTAATTGGTGAACTGTGCTTTGAGCTTACAAATAAATGCATGCCGCACACTTAATCATTGTGTACCGTTGTAATAGCATTAGAGAACAAGACATATCATTCATCATATGTGGGGCTGGTGGGAAATGGCACTCATTGGTTTCATTGTCAAACTTTTATTTAGTTTTGTTTATATTTTCAGGTAATAGCCAAGAAAATTATAAAATGTATTGGTTTAGCTAATAGTACAGTTCACTGTGTATATAGATTTTCCTAAATAGTTGGTATTATTTAGGTGCAGCACAGTGGTGCAGCCAATAGCGCTGCTGTCTTGCAGCTTATCCTGGTTGGACACAGAACATAGAACAGTGCAGATAGACATAAAGTGCTGGAGTAATTCAGCGGGGCAAGAGCATCTCTGGAGAGAAGGAATAGGTGCTGTTTCGGGTCCAGACTCTTCTTCAGACTTGACCCAAAACATCACCCATTCCTTCTCTCTGGAGACGCTGCCTGTCCCGCTGAGTTACTCCAGCATTTTGTGTATATCTTCAGTTTAAACCAACATCTGCAGTTCCTTCCTACATGGAACAGTGCAGCACAGGAAGAGACACGTAAGGCCCACAATGATGATGTTAATCGGATCACATCTCCCTGAACGTGATCCATATCCCACTATTCCCTACACTTCCATGTGCCTGTCCAAAAACTGCATAAACGCCACAATCCTATCTGCCTCCACCACCTCCCCTGTCAATGTGTTCCAGGCCCCCACCATTCTAACAAAACCTTGCTCCAAACATCTCCATTAAACTTCCCTCCTCTCACCTTGTAGCCATGGCTTCTAGGTTGGACACTTCCACCCTGGGAGAACGGTCCTGTCCTCCGGTATTGTCTTTGGAGTCCCACATTTACCGTGAAATTGCGTGCGTTTCCTCCAGATAGTCTGGTTTTCTTCCACATCCCTGACACGTGAAGGTTGAACGGTTGATTGACCACAATATATTTTCCTTAAGGTGCAGATCATGGTAGAATTTGGGAGGAGATGTGGGGAACAGGTTATGGTTGGAATAGTGTGTAAATGGGTGTTTGAATGTTGAGGGGCCTGTTTTTGTGCTACATCTATGATAGAATCACCTAGGTAGACAATGTTGATCCAAAAAGAGACACAAAGTAACAGCTGAGTTTGTAGGACCAAAGTGTTCTTGTAGACATGCCACCATCTTAGGTGCAGAGGGTATTGGGATACCGTGGTGCGGGGAACCTACCCAGGAGATCTGGTGGGCTGTTGACGGAAGACCTGCCGGGCCGTGATTCCCAGGGGTAAGCTGCCGATCCCCCAGACTTGGCTCCCTGCCGCGAAGAAAGACCCAGCGGGCCGCCACCTGCAGGGGGAAAGCTCGGTGACCACCGAGCCCAGACTTAAAGACCGGAGAACTGAGGAGAAGGGAACCAGCCGCTGGATATGACGGACTCGAGGAGTGGGCCGCTGGGAGAGGGAGCGGGGTATTGCCTCCAGCACCTTTAAGATCTGCTGCGGGAGGCTCTCCTGGGACGCAGGGGGGGATCAGGCAAGGAGAGGGCCATGGGTTGGCGGGCCAAATGGTCATGGGAGGCCGTGCAGCAGCCTGGGGCTTGCCTGGATCGGGAGCCACTCCAGTAGATCAAGTGCGTGGACCGGACTTTGGACGTTTGATAGATGGCGGCAGAATATGGCAACTAATGCACGTATGAGCGATGCAAAAAGAATCACTGTGCAGTGCACACATGACAATATGCACCGTTGATGCATGGAATCATTGGGCCTGTATTGGGAGAGGATCTGATTGCAGGAGCAAAGAGCAGCAATGCATCACCCTTACAGATTTATTGTCTGTACGTTGAAGCTTAATGCCAACCTCTGATCCTTCACTGACTAGACGTGTATGCACTGCACGTTGGGTTCCACACCACTGCTCCAGGAATGATTATTGATTAATACGGGTGTCACGGGTTATAGGGAGAAGGCAGGAGAATGGGGTTAGGAGGAAGAGATAGATCATCCATGATTGAATGGCAGTGTAGACTGGATGGGTCGAATGGCCTAACTCTGCTCCTGTTACGTATGACCTTATGATTATTGTGCTCGTGTTCTCCCAGGTGATATTTCTATCTGACGGATGATCCACAAAATGTTACTAAACATGATTATAACACACAGAACCCAGGCTGGCAACTGCAGCTCCAGCTCTTGGAAACTCGTGCATTATATTGGAGTCAATTCAGATGACAGTTTGGGTAGGAAGGAACTGCAGATGAAACCGAAGATAGACACAAAAAGCTGGAGTAACTCAGCGAGACCGGCAGCATCTCTGGATAGAAGGAATGGTGCCGATTCGGATCGAGAACTTTCTGAAGAACTGTCTGAAGAACACATTCCTTCTGGCCATAAATGCTGCCTGTCCAGATGACAGTTTAGTTTATTGTCACGTGTACCGAGGTACAGTGAAAAGCTTTAATTGCATGCTATCCAATCAGCAGAAAGACAATACATAGTTATAACCGAGCCACCTACAGTGTAGGGATACGTGATAAGGGAATAACGTTTCGTGCAAGGTAAAGCCAGTAAAGTCCGATCAAAGATAGTCCGACATTGATAGCGTTTATGGTCTCCGATTGATCCCACACTGTTTTTGTTTTAAAAAGCATGAGTACTTTTCATGTTATAGGTTTAAATTTGTTTTTCTTTGCTAGCTGATATCTAAGGAACGCTTGGTGATATTTTGTGGATCGTCTAGGAGAAGCATGGCCATGGTTTTGCCGAGCTGGCACGGTGGCTCAGCGGTAGAGGCCCTGCCTCACAGACCCGGGTTTGATCCTGACAACAGACGCTGTCTGTGTGGAGTTTGTACGTTCTCCCCATGACCTGCGTGGGTTTTCTCAGGGATCTCCGGTTTCCTCCCACACTCCAAAGACGTACAGGTTTGTAGGTTAATTGGCTTTGGTATGAATGTAAATTCTACCTTAGTGTGAGTAGGATGGTGTTAGTGTGCGGGGATCACTGGTCGGCACGGACTCAGTGGGCCGAAGGGCCTGTTTCCGCGCTGTATCTCTAAACTAAAGTTATCCGTTTTATATTGTTCATCCATTTAACTCACAGACAAATATTTTATAATCTTGGCCCAACACTCTGGGAATGATGGGGTGGAACATCAGAGTGGGGCTTCCAGTGCGAGCTTCAGTGAACCTGAAACCTGGTGTCTTTCCACCAGATGAATGTTGAAGCATATAACCAGATTGTGGACATTATAGTTAAAATGACACTCTGGTAGAGATTGGCAATTCAGTTAAATGCAGCACTAAAGTTAATAATCCTTGGCGCATTCTGAATGGACCAGAGGGATTCCTTTTCATAGCAAATGGAAATGAGGAGCAGAAGTTATGTAGTGAAGGGTTTGACCTGGGCATAATCAACTTCATGTTCCTGTGTGGAATTGCCTCCTTTCACCTGAACCATTGAACAAAAACAGTGTTTGGTTTAGTTTAGTTTATAGATACATTGCGGAAACAGGCCCTTCAGCCCATCGAGTCCGTGCCGGCCAGCGATCGCCATACACCAACAGTAAACTTACATATTAGCGACAATTTAGAATCTTTACCGAAGCCAATTAACCTACAAACATGTACATCTTTGGAGCGTGGGAGGGAACCAGAGCACCCGGAGAAAACCCACGTGGTCACGGGGAGAACGTACAAACTCCGTACAGACAGCACACGTTGTCAGGATGGAACACAGGACACTGGCGCTGTAAGGCAGCAACTCTACCGCTGCACCACCGTGCTTACAAGGAAGAATTTATTTTCTGGTACATTCGTTCCAGGGACCCAGGGCAGAATGATGAAATGCTTTGTAGTCTGTTTAGGTACGCAGCACACAGTCTTGGGAGTCATCAATAAATGTTGCTGCCACTGTAGTTCCCATCGCTGACTGCGCTCCGTGCAATATTGACAATGCTGCTGAAACAGCAGTGGTGTGGAATGTGCCGTCTAAGGTTTCTCTCCCTGTTCCCACTGCTTTGCTTCCATTTGGAGTTGCTCTGTTATTCAGTGTCAGCATCGGGGCAAGGACATTAAAAACGGCCCTTCTCTAACTACAGACTCTCAATATTTCACCGGCAATGTGTCCGAATGGAACGGCAAATGCTCATTTACCCTGAAGATAGACAGAAAAATGCTGGAGTGACTCAGCGGGGTCAGGCAACATCGCTGGAGAAAAGGGATGGGTGGGGTGATGTTTTGGGTCAGAACCCTTTCTCAGACCGAAAGTAAAAGTGGAGGGGGGGGGGGGGGGGGGGGAGGTAAGAAAATGCCTTTTCTGCAGAGATGCTGCCTGACCCCATGAGTTACTCCAGGACCATGTGCTTATCTTTGGACCTGTGTCCATGCTGTGATGTTCTGGGCAGGGGTTGGCACGGTGGCACAGCGGTAGAGTTGCAGGCTCAAGGGCCTGTCCCACCTGGGCATCATTTGCGGGTCATTTACGCGACAGGCCGTAAGTGACTGACGAGTGACGTTCGTGCGACGGTCGCGTGCAAATCATGCGTCATCATGCGTCACCCTTGACAGTGGCCCTCCCCCACCGAGCCTTGGCGTTGGCTGCACCGAGCTTCAGTGCGTCCCTCAGCACGTACTCCTGCAGTCTGCAGTGGGCCAGTCGGCAACATTCCCCGACGGACATCTCGCTCTGCTGGGTGGTGAACAACGCTTGGGCAGACCAAAGAGCGTCTTTCACCGAGTTGATGACCCTCCAGCAGCACTCGATGTCAGTCTCTGAATGTGTCCCTGGGAACAGTCCGTAAATCACAGAGTCCTCTGTGACGGAGCTGTTCGGAATAAAGCGTACCAGGGACCCTTGCATTTTTCTCCAGGCTCCTTTAGCAAATCCACACTCTGCAAAGAGGTGGGTAACCGTCTCCTCTCCCTAGCAGCCGTCCCGAGGGCAGCGTGCGCTGGCAGTGAGGTTCCGACGGTGCAGGAAGGATCTGACTGGGAGGGCTCCCCTCACCACCAGCCAAGCCAGGTCTTGGTGCTTGTTGGTGAGTTCTGGCGATGAGGCATTTTGCCAGACAAGCTGGGCAGTCTGCTCAGGGAACCACGCCACCAGGTCTATCGAGTCCTTTCCCTGCAGTGCCTGCAGGACATTCTGTGCTGACCACTGCCCAATGGACATGTGGTCAAAGGTGTTGGTCCGGAAGAACCTTTCCACAGACGACAGATGGGGCGGCAGTGTCCAACTGAGTGGCACCTTGCGTGGCATCTGCGCCAGGCCCATCGTTCGCAACACCGGGGACAGGTAGAACCTCAGCAGGTAGTGACACTTGGTGCCCACATGCCTTGGCTCTACACTCCGCCTGATGCAGCCACACACGAAGGTGGCCATCAGGGTGAGGGCGACGTTGGGCACGCTTTTACCCCCGTTGTCTGCTGACTTAATGCTTACAGATCTGCCAGGCAGGAGTATAGTAAGAAAGGCTAGCAAGAAACCCAGGAAGAGGTCTGTGTGGACGAGGTCCTTGTTCCGGATGAGACCCACTTTGGGCCAGTATAAGACCATGATGACTGATCTACAGCGGGAAGATCAGACTAATTGTAACGGGGGTGGTGGGGAGGGGAGAAAGAGAGCTAGAAGTGAGATGGAGCAGGACAAAGCCTGGCAAGTGTTGGTGAACACAGGTGAGGGGAGATTTAATTGGTAGATAAGTGGACAAGGTCCGGAGAAGAAAAGGAAACAAAAGGGGAATAAAAGGGGGACTAGAAGCGACAAATAGGAGACGAGGAGACTATTTGTTTGTAAGGCCCAGGCTAATGATTCTCAGTCAATATTACAATGGAGTTGACACAATAGCAGCAGCCACCAAAGTGTGTCAGCGATAGACAGATTAATGGCAGCTTACCTCTGAAGCATTGTCTTTAGCACAGCTGGTGAACAGTTGCGCACAAAGACAACAGGCAGTGCCCAAACCCGTGATAACCAGGGAAAGGCTGCATCTCTGGAGAAAATAAATAGGTGACGTTTCGCTCAGACCCCTTCTGCAGACAGGCCCAAAACGTCACCTATTCCTTTTCTTCAGAGATGCTGACTGGCCCACTGAGTTTTTATACTCCAGATTTTTGTGTCTATCTTCGGTTTAAACCAGCATCTGAAGTTCCTACGTACACCTGTTTAGTTTAGTTTAGTTTAGACGTACAGTGCACAAAAACAGGCCCTTCGGCCCACCGAGTCCATGGCGACCAGCGATCCCCGCACACGAACACTATCCGACACATCCTCGGGATTATTCACAATTTGACTAAGCCAATTAACCTACATACCTGTACGTCTTTGGAGTGTGGGAGGAAACCAGAGAACCCGGAGAAAACCTACGCAAGTCATGAGGAGAACGAACAAACTCCGTACGAACAGCACCCGTAGTCAGGATCGAACCCTGGTCTCTGGCGCGATGATGCAGCAACTCTACCGCTGCACCACCGGTATGAAGAGGCAGTGCATTGAACAGTCTAAACACTCATTCTCTTTTATTTCAAAAATGGTTTTACAACATATATATATATCCAAGTATGATTGGAATTCATCTCCCTCTACCTTCATTGAACCATCAATCCCATACACTCTCTTGCCTTGCATTGACAACACTCATGAGTCTAAAGAAAGGTTTCGATCCTAAACATCACCCATTGCTTCTCTCTAGAGATGCTGCCTGTCCCACTGAGTTACTCCAGCTTTTTGTAGCTCTACTCATGGTTTCTCCTTTCATAATGCACCTGTGAGGTGTTTAAGAGGCTGTTAAACAGTTTAAGAGCCTGTTCTTTTCCGTGGATAGTCACCTTGTCGTGGTGGAGAAGCTTGCGTGGTCCTGAGATTCTGAGAACGATGCCGTCTGGAGCTATGAGCAAAGAGCAATGCAACCAAGACCTCAACGGTGGAACAGGCGGGGGATGATGTGCTGGCCTTAGTGGAGCGTCACAACGGCTGGGAAGGCAGATGAAGGCTGCAGCAGAAAAGGGTCTCCGGTCGTCTTGGACTCCATGCCACTGGATCCTGACCCAGATCTGTCAAGGACTGTGGGGTGGCTGTCTGTGCACCAGTCTCCCCACGTTAAACAAAGTCACACACAGGCGTCCTCCCAAAAAAGGACAGTCATGCTTGTTTGATGATGATGATGATGAAGAGACTGTCACACAGGCTGTTCCTTGAAGGTCGGGCCACAGGTAGATATGTTGATCAAAAAGACTTTTGGTACTTTGGCCTTCATCAGTCAGTATAGAGTATAGAAGTTGGGAGGTCATGTTGCAGTTGTATAAGACATTGGTGAGACATTGTGTTAGAATATTGTGTTCAGTACTGGGCACCGTGTTAAGGGAAATATATCGTCAAGCTTGAAAGGGTTCAGAAAAGATTTACGAGGATGTCGCCAGGACTAGAATGTGTGAGACTATAGGGAGAGGTTGAGTAGGCTGGATATCTATTCCATAGAGCGCAGGAGGATGAGGGGAGATTTTATAGAGGTGTACAAAATCATGAGAGGTATAGATCGGATAGATGCACAGAGTCCTTTGCCCAGAGTAGGGGAATCAAGGACCAGAGGACATAGGTACATGGTGAAGGGGAAAAAATTAAATAGGAATCTGAGGGGTAACTTTTTCACACAAAGGGTGGTGTCTGTGTTGAACAAGCTGCCAGAGGAGGGAGTTGAGGCTGGGACTATCCCATCATTTAAGAAACAGTTAGACAGGTACATGGATCGGACAGGTTTGGACGGTTATGGACCAAGCGCAGGCAAGTGGGACTGGTGTAGTGGGACATTGTTGGCCGGTGTGGGCGAGTTGAGCCGAAGGGCCTGATTCCACACTGTATCACTCTATGACTCGATGACTAAATTTGTACGTCTTTGGCATGTGCGAGCAAACCGGAGCACCCGGGGGCAACCGACGCAGGTCACGGGGAGAAGGTACAGACTCTGTGGAGTGAGTATATGTAGTAATGGTGTACTGGTGCTGTACACGGAGCCTGAGGCAATCACTCATGGAGGTAGCCAACGGGATGATGGCATTGTTGGCAATGTTTTACGCCGTGTTCTCTGGAGACCTGTTAACCGCGACCTACGGCGGCACGGTGGCGCAGCGGTAGATTTGCTGCCTTGCAGCACCAGAGACCAGGGTTCGATCCTGACTCCGGGTGCTGTCTGTACAGAGTTTCTACATCTCCCCATGACCGCATGGGTTTTCTCCCGGTGCTTCGGTTTCCTCCCGCATTCCAAACACGTACAGGTTTGTGGGTTAATTGGCTTGGTATAATTGTATATTGCCCCTCGTGTGCAGGATGGTGTTGGCGCGGACTGGGTGGGCCGAAGGGCCTGTTACCGCGCTGTATCTCTAAATAAAGGGAAACTAAAACCTCGCAAAGGAGGAGTTTTTGTTTAGTTTAGAGGTTCAGCACGAAAACAGGCCCACGGAGTCGGCACTAACCAGCGGTCCCCGCACAGTAACACTATCCTACACACACGAGGGACAATTTACATTAATACAAACTAATTAACCTACAAACCCGTAAGTCTTTGGAGAAGGAAACCGAAGATCTCAGAGAAAACCCACGCAGGTCACGGGGAGAACGTACAAACTCCGTACAGACAGCACCCGTAGTTAGGATGGAACCCGGGTCTCTAGCGCTGTAAGGAAGCTGCTAAAAGACCATGGCTTTCTTCATGATGACCCCTCATCCCCTGCCCGTAAGGCACGTTCAAATGAATCTCAGATGCTAATGAATCTGCAGAGAACCACAGGTCAGATGAAGGTGACCTTCTCTACCTTCACCATTGTTGCTTGTGGTGCTGTGTAAGACGCTCCCTGAGCTGATTTGGCAACATGCCACTGCTCCTTAATCATTGTTGGCCCAAAGCCCACAAACTCCCCAATGTAAATCACAGTGTGAGTGCCTTCACCTGAATGACTGCAGCAACTTGTAGCCGCACAGCTCCAGCACTGTCCTAATGACAAGTGAGTTGATAAATACAAGGCTTTGCCACATTCTGTAATTGAATTTCAAAATAAATAAAATATTTTTCCCAGAGAGAAATTGCTTTGTCATTCTATCAATACGTTTCGCGGCAGCTCGACCGTGTCTGGACCAGTTGCTGGTGGATGTAGGATGAGTGTCGGTCTCTATTCCCCAACACTGACAGGGGTCGCACCGGTAGCTTGCTATCTCACAGCGCCAGAGACCCGGGTTCCATCCTGACTACAGGTATTGTCTGCACAGAGTACGTTCTCTCTGTTACCACGCGCATGTTTTCTGGGTGCTCCGGTTTCCTACCACATCTCAAAGATGTACAGGTTTGTGGGTTAATTGGCTTCTGTATATTGTCCCTCATGTGTAGGATGGCGCTAGTGTACGGGTGATCGCTGGTCGGTGTGGACTCGGTGTAATATTCCACGCTACATTCTAAACTAAACTCAACACTCAAGTCCGTGGACAGTTGGGAATGGGAGATGCCAGAATGGAAGTTGAAATGTTCTTGGATGTGCAGTTTAGAAACGAGTGCAGATTCTGGTTCCACCTCTACATTGTTTACCAAGATCCCAAATGGTGTATCGTTAGCCCATTGATTGTCCGGAGTTGTCAAGTTGTCTTTGCCAGATAGTGACATTATTCTCATTCAAGAACTGGTACGCAATTTTTTATATTATTTTTGTGCGGTTCAGATTAAGAACTTTAATTATTGGTTGATACAGATGGAACAAGACTCAGCTTGGTTAAGAATTGAAAAGGAAGATTGTTTCCCTTTCGACATAAGCACAATACTCCTTGCCCCTGGGGTGGTACAAAAAAAATTATATAAGGAAAACCCTATAATTTTAAATAATATACGTACCTGGAAACAAATCATTAAGACTTTACATTTAGAAAGTCTACCACTTTGTTTACCAATTATGAATAATCCTATGTTTAAACCTTCGACATTGGATGTGGGGTTTAGACATTGGAAAAACTTAGGAATAATACGGATAGAACATCTTTACAGGAATGGGAAATTCCTCTCATTCCAGGAGTTGAAAGAGATTTATGGATTGCAAGCAAATAATCTATTTAGATATTTACAAATTAGAGATTATGTCAAATTAAATACGCTAAGTTACAGAAATAGAGAGCCAGGTATACTGGATGAAGTACTTAACAAGCATCCAACAACAGAAAAATTAATAGCATATATATATAATATTTTTTTGGACAGGGAAATGCCAAAAACGGAACTATTCCGACAAAAATGGGAAAATGAAATTGGTTTACCTATAACAGAAGATTTATGGGAAGAAAGCTTACAACGAATTCATCGCTGTTCGTTAAATGCCAGACATACTTTGATACAATTCAAAGTAATACATAGATTACACTACTCAAAAAAGAAATTAAATAGAATTTTTCCTACTATATCACCATTATGTGACAAATGTCAGCACATAGAAGCCGATTTAAATCATAGTTTTGTAATATGTACAAAACTTAAAAGTTATTGGACTGAGATTTTTTTAATTATTTCCACAGTTTTAAAGATCACATTAAGCCCTGACTCAAAATTAATTATATTTGGGGTTTTAGATTCAAATCAAATTTTAACAGTAAATCAAAGAAATTTTCTGGATTACTGTTTAATAATTGGAAAAAAATTAATATTACAATTTTGGAAGGGACCATTATCCCCGACAATTAAAATGTGGACAGTGGAAATGTTGGAGACATTACAACTGGAGAGAATTAGATTTATCCTAATGGATAAACCTGAGATTTTTGAACAAATATGGTCTCCATTCACTGATTATATGAAGGGGTAGCTGGGCTCAGCATCGAAACTCAATGAGTACCCGGTGGAAAGATCAAACAAAAATGTTTAAGATCAGATTTATATACTTGTCTCCATATATTATAATTAGAAATTGTTCCACTCATTGACAAGTTGTAACCGTTTTCTTTTCCACAAGTATTTTTTTTTTTTTGTTTTTTGTTTTTGTTTATTTTATTTTATTTTATTTTTTTCTCTTCTCTCTCTTCTTTATATTAATCAACTATTATCATACTCTTATAATTATTCACTATTCTTTCTTTATACTTTTTTCACTATAAAAAAAAGTGAGGCCAATATATATATTTTGTTAACATTTATATAATTTTGGAAAGATGTATTAACTACATTTGGAAAAAAATGCTATATTATTTGTTATATGTATGGCCTCTAATAAAAATATATTCAAAAAAAACCAAAAAAACTGGTACGCAAATGGTCTCGGCTTGATACCCAAGGATGTGGAGAAAAGAATCATGGACATAAAACAGCACAGCACAAGAACAGGCCGTTCAGCCCACAATATCTATGCTGAACATGATTTCAACCAACTCTTATGTGCCTCTTATGATCCATATCCTTCCATACACTGTATATCATATGACTATCCAAAGGTTTCTTAAAAGGTGTCGGGATATGGGGAGAAATCCAGAGAATCGGGTTGAGAGGGAAGGATAGTTCAGCCATGATTGAATGAATGAATAAGTTTATTGGCCAAGTATTCACATACATGGAATTTGCCTTGGTGCTCCGCCCGCAAGTGACCACATGACATACAATGACAGTTAGGAATGACACATAAAACATTAAACATTAATAATAAAACATTATCGATTAAACATGTGAATGACGGAGGAGACTTGATAGGCCAAATGGTCTCATTCTGCTCCTAGAACATATGGATATACCAAAATGAATAAATGCCACTATTGTATCTGTTTTACCACCACCCCCAGCAGCACATTCCAGGCACCCACCACCCTCTGTGAAACAAAAACTGGCCCTGAACATCTCTTTTAAACTTTGCCAGACTCTCCGGAGAGATATGCCCTCTAGTATTTAATATTTCCATCCTGGGAAAGAAGGTTCTGACTGTCTAGCCAACGCCTTTCATAATTTTACATATCGCTATCAAGTCTCCCTCAAGTCCTGCATTCCAGAGAAAATAATCCATGTTTATTCCATGCAGCTAATACTTTTTGATGAAGGGTCTCGGCCTGAAACATCACCCAGTCCTTCTCTCCAGAGATGTTGCCTGTCCTGCTGAGCTACTCCAGCATTTTGTGTCTATCCCTTGGTAAACCTCCCCTGCATCCTGTCCAAAGCTTCCACATCCTGCCTCTAATGGGGTGACCAGATCAGCATGAGATCTGCAAATGCAAATCCAAATGCAGCATAAGGGGCTAGTGGCATCAAGGGATATGGGGAGAAGGCAGGCACGGGTTATTGATTTGGGACGATCAGCCATGATCACAATGAATGGCGGCGCTGGCTCGAAGGGCCGAATGGCCTCCCCCTGCACCTATTTTCTATTCTATAACCGAACTGTGTGACCTTCACCAATAACTTCTGTTCACATGAACTTAAGGTTTTTTTCACTCTACCATACCGTTCGACAATTATCTCATGCTGCCAAAGATAGACACAAAGTGCTGGGGTAACTCAGCGGGTCAGGCAGCATCTCCGGAGAGAAGAATGGGACCCAAAAGGTCACCCACCCTTTTTCTCCAGAGATGCTGCCCGACCCGCTGAGTTACTCCAGCACTTTGTGTCGGTGTTTGGCATAGCCAGCATCTGCAGTTCTGTTTCTACGTCTATCCTGTCACCTTGTTTTGTTGCCTGTGCACCACAGAGAGAACGTGCGAACTCCACACAGACAGCACCCAATGTTAGGATTGAACCCAGGTCTTCGGCACTGTGCGGCAGCAGCTCTACCAGCCGCACCCTAAATATAACTAAGATGACTACATATATGTTATTAGTCAAGGCAGAGAACATTGAAGCATAAATGTCAGACTAAACCCACACAAGAATGATCAGACCATCGCTAGGATGATGGCAGAAAACGCTGGAAACACTCAGCATGTCAAGCAGCATCTGATGAGTGAAGGACGTGGACGCCAAATCAGTGGATATTATTAAGGCCGAGATTGATAGACTCTTGATAGTAAGGGTGTGATGGGAGAATGGGGAGAAGGCAGGAGAATGCATGGTGTTGAGAGGGCAAGATAGATCAGCCATGATTGAATTGCGGAGTTGGCTTGATGGTCTGAATGGCCTTATTTTGCTCATATCACTTATGAACATGAACTTATGAGAAGGAACATAGTTAATGTTTTATGGCTGTAGATTCTTCACCTTGTTCTGATGAAGACATTCAAAGGTTGACTCCATTCCTAGGTACCTTCAGACCTGACACTTCCCAGCATTTCCAGTTTTTATTTCAGGTTTCCAATATCTGTAGTTTGTTTTTCTGGCCAGCTAGATTTCTGAGTGCAGTTGTGGTGTCTACAGTATGTTACAGGAAGGATGTGATCGCGATAGGGAAGAGGGAACTGAATTTGAGGATGCTAAGTCTGGAGAACTTGAGGTCACGTGGAAGGAACGGTTCGGATGGTGATTGTATAAATGCGTAAATCTGAGGGGAGATTAATTCAAGGTGTATAAAATGAATTTGACAGCTTCACAAGTCTCTATGAAGAGAACTATTTCTGTTAATGGAAAGATCAATGAGTAGGATCCAAGGTTATGTTGTTAACCCTAATGGACAGATTTATGGACAGTTATGCAGGGAGTTAATAACTTCTAGCTGATAGAGGTGAGTGGACAAGAAAAGAAGACAAATGAGATGGATGAAAGGATAGAGTCACAGATTCTCATCACATTGGATGAGAATTTGTGCTGTGGCCTGCAAGAGATGGGCTTTGCTATTGTAAATATTTTGTGGGTTGATGTGAACACACTGGGTGGAACTGTCTACGAAGAAGCAGATTACCAGAGGCTCTAGTTTCATGAAAGATCTTTCTGATTTGATCTGTAACTGGCCTGGTTCGACTGCCAATTGCCTTGTGTTTCAAAGTGAAGCAACAAGGAACTGCAGATGCTGGTTTAAACCGAAGATAGACACCAAAAAAATTGAGTAACTCAGCGGGCCAGGCAGCATCTCTGGTGAACATAGACAGGTGACTTTTGGGGGTCGGGGGTTGGGAGGGTGGTGGGGCTGCAGAAGAAGGGTCCTGACTGTCATCTATCCATTGATAGATACAAAATGCTGGAGTAACTCAGCGGGACAGGCAGCATCTCTGGAGAGAAGGAAGGGGTGACGTCTTCAGTCTGAAGAAGGGTCTCGACCTAAAATGTCACCCATTCCTTCTATCCAGAGATGCTGCCTGTCCCGCTGAGTCACTCTAGCATTTGGTGTCTATCTTTGGTTTAAACGAGCATCTACAGTTCCTTCCTACATGTCATGTATCTATGTTCTCCAGAGATTGTAAACCCACTGATTTACTCCAGCACTTTGTGTCCATTTGTGTTAAGGCACCAGGTATGATCAGGAATTTGGAAATAGCAACTGGGAACAGGGACAGGGGTGATGCATCTCAATGGTGATTGGGGCAAGGAGGCAGGGCGGGAAGCTAGTGATAAGAGAAATGGGGCAAGGAGGTTGGGCGATCATTGAAGATGAGACCACTGGAGCGCTATGAGTTGGGTGGCATCTGGATTGGGTGGGTTAGCGGGCGATTCAGTGTTAAATATCGAGATGTGAGGATTAGTCATTTGGAGACTGTGATGATGGGGCAATGGGTTGGGTTGGTGTGTGTTGTGGACACGTTAGAGGCAGGAAACATGTTCCCGATGTTGGGGAAATCCAGAACGGGGTAACGGGGTAGTGATTGGTGATGATCGGCCATGATCACATTGAATGGCGGCGCTGGCTCGAAGGGCTGAATGGCCCACTCCTACACCTATTGTCTATTGTTTATTGTCTGTTGTGGTGGAGGTTAGCTGGGATGGGACATAAATCATGGGATTCATCTGCATCACAGACCATCAACATGATCATCCTGGGAATGGTAATGTGTTTTTCTGAGACCATGTGCATTTGTTTGACTACAACAGTACAAAACGAACATTGCATTAAAAAATGATCATTTGATGCACATTCGATGCTGGAATTTCTTCTGACGGAGATGAATCTGCAAGTACTATCGCACAAAAGGTGGTGGGTGTATGGAAGGAGCTGCTGGGGGAGGTGGTTGAAGCAAGTACTATCACAACATTTAAGAAACATTTGAACAGGCACATGGATAGGACAGGTTTAGAGGGACGTGGGCCAAATGCAGGCAGGTGGGACTAGTATAGATGGGACATGTTGGCCGGTGTCTGCAAGTTGGGCCGAAGGGTCTTTTCCCATGCTGTATGGTTCTGTTGCTCTATGAGAGGCCATTAGTTAGTTACAGAGTGATACACTTGTTCCAAGAACCTCGCCAGATTTCCACCGTGACCCAAAATAATCCAGAAATGATTATTATCATGTTCCAAAACCTATATTTAGAGTAGACATCATTAATTATTGACATGCAGACAGATGAAATAATAGTCTTCCTGTGAGTAATGATAGAGAGGAGGGGAGAGCCCAGGGGGGCGGTGGTGGGCAGCAATGGGAAGGAAGCCTGCTGGGATGGGAGGGGGAGAATGGGGAACAGCTGAGGGAACAGCCTATTCTGGCCAACGTTCTTGTGGATACAAATCTCCAGTTTGAGTTGGTATTTCTAATAAAGCTGAGAAAAGGCAAGAAGCAAAGGCAAGAAGGGGGGGGGGGGGGGGTGAAAATGCAACGCAGTAGTAGACAGGGGATGATAGAAGAGAAAATGGCATGTATTTGCCATCTTTGGCAACAACTGGTTTTACGAAGCGATTCGTACAATTAATGAAGGTAGATGAGATACCGCAGATGCTGGAAGCATCCTACAAAATGGTTTGTATTCAATCGGTTTAGTTTAGTTTAGTTTAGAGATACTGCGTAGAAACATAGAAAATATAGAAAATAGGTGCAGGAGGAGGCCATTCGGCCCTTCGAGCCAGCACCGCCATTCATTGTGATCATGGCTGATCGTCCACAATCAATAACCTGTGCCTGCCTTCTCCCCATATCCCTTGACTCCACTAGCCCCTAGAGCTCTATCTAACTCTCTCATAAATCCATCCAGTGACTTGGCCTCCACTGCCCTCTGTGGCAGGGAATTCCACAAATTCACAACTCTCTGGGTGAAAACATTTTTTTCTCACCTCAGTCTTAAATGGCCTCACCTTTATTCTAAGACTGTGGCCCCTGGTTCTGGACTCGCCCAACATTGGGAACATTTTTCCTGCATCTGGCTTGTCCAGTCCTTTTATAATTTTATATGTTTCTATAAGATCCCTCATCCTTCTAAACTCTAGTGAATACAAGCCTAGTCTTTGCAATCTTTCCTCATATGACAGTCCCGCCATCCCATGGATGAAACTATGCTGCACTGCCTCAATCACAAGGATGTCCTTCCACAAATTAGGAGACCAAAACTGTACACAATACTCCAAATGTGGTCTTACCAGAGCACTATACAACTGCAGAAGAAACAAGCCCTTCGGCCCACCGAGTCCGCACCGACCAGCGATTCCCGCACATTAACAATGCCCCCCACACACTAGGGACAATTTAAACATTTTTATGCAAAGCCAATTAACCCACAAACCTGTACGTCTTTGGAATGTGGGAGGAAACCGGAGCACCCGGAGAAAACCCCGCACGTCACAGGGAGAACGCACCAACTCCGTACAGACACACACCCTTTGTCGGGATTGAACCCGGATCTCTGGCACTGTTAAGGCAGCAACTCTACTGCTGCGTCACCATGCCGAAGTGATCTAACATTCCTGCCGAGGCTACCATGTGGGACTTGCTAAAGTCAAAGTGGACAACGTCCTTTGCTCTTTTCTCATCCAACCTCTTGTGACCTTCTCAAATACTAACTCAGTCACATTGGTGAGGCACGATATCCCATGTGCAGAATTCCATGGTCCCAAATGTCCCAATGATTCCATGACCTTACTTCTTCCCTTGTGCCCAATACAGCACCTGACCTACACTCCAAGTCTACCTTTGGGCTCATAGGTTCTAGGAGCAGAATTAGGCCATTAAGCCCATCAAGTCTACTCCACCATTCACTCATGGCTGATCTACCTTTCTCTTTCAACCCCATTCTCCTGCCTACGCCCCATAACCCCTAACACTCGTACTAATCACGAATCTGTCAATCTCCGCCCAGAAAAAGGCCATTGACGGCCTCCACAGCTATCAGTGGCAATGAATTCCAGAGATTCACCACCCTCTGACTAAAGGAATGATCTCCTTTCTAAAGGTACGTCCTTTAATTCTGAGGCAATGGCCTCTGGTCCTAGACTCTCCCACTTGTGGAAACATCCTCTCCACATTCGCTCTATCCAGGCCTTTCACGAATTGGTAAGTTTCAATAAGGTCCCTCCTCATCCTTCGAAACTCCAGCGAGTGCAGGCCCAGTGCCATCAAATGCTCGGTGGGAGAAAATTAGAGGACCCAGCGGGAATCGAGGCAGTGACTGGGAGAACATGCAAACTCAACACTGACAGCACCCAAGGTGGGATGGGACCCAGGTTCTGGAATCTGTGAGGCCGCAGCACTCATTTCCTGTTTGCTACCCTTCACATCACTGTAAAATAACTTCCAAGGCTTATTTAATTTGATACCATGCTGACTATCCCCAATCCATTCTTGCCATTCCAGACGCACTTGGACCCTGCTTCTCAGGATCCCCTCCAGTTATATTACTGCCACTGAAATGAGACTCATCGGCTGTAGTTCCTTGGCTTGTCCTTGTATCCCTGCTTATATAAAGGCGTGACATTAGCCAGCCTCCAGTCTTCTGGTACCTCACCCACAGCTAGAGTTGACAACTTTCTCAGTCCCAAATACTGAACAAAAGGGCAAAATAAGGAACAAATTCCCAATGGCAACTCTAGCGCTGCGTCAACGTGCCGAAGTGATCTAACTTTCCTGCCTCGCCTCCCATTGTGGGACTTGCTGAAGTCAAAGTGGACAACGTCCTTTGTTCTTTCCTCATCCATCCTCTTGTGACCTTCTCAAATACTAACTCAGTCACATTGGTGAGGCACGATATTGCATGGCGTGGCTGGGTTAATGATGAGTTGGCCCGGGTGCTGGACTGCACACAAAGCCCAGCCGCCGGCCAGCTGAGGAGTTTTGGCCCGGGCGCCGGGCACCAGGGGCGCGCGCAAAGTCATGATGATCGGCCACGAGAAGGAGGGCTGGTGGTGTCGGCGGTAAGCGAAGGTCCAAAGGTCGGACAGCTGGCCGGGCTGTCGACCGATGGGACCAAGAGCGAGGCGCTGCGGCTGCTGTACTCCACGAGCTACGCTACGTCGGGATGGGTGAGGCGGGGGCCGGATGTGGGGCTCCGACCCGGCAGTCCCCTCGACCCGAGTAGTAGCAGTCAAATACGGAACAAGGGTGGTCCCATATGGGGCAAACCATTTTAGCCCAATATATGGGATGTCCCAGCTAATACGGGACAGTTGGCAACCCTTCCAACAGCTGACGAGGACACAGATATCCCTTCCAGACTCAGTGTCCCTGTGACTCCAATAGTATCTTATTGTCAGGCTATGATCAGTGCTGTAAATCCATTGACCCTGCTGCTCATGCTCCTTCTGTTAATATAGATGTAAGTTAGGTTTCCATTCCTCCCATGTTCCTTTATAAGGGCACGTCTTTGGAGCGCAGAGGGTTAAGGGGGGAACTTGATTGAGGTCTTTAAAATGATGAAAGGGATAGACAGAGTTGACGTGGATAAGCTTTTCCCATTGAGGGTTGGGAAGATTCAAACAAGAGGGCATGACATGAGAATTAAGGGACAGAAGTTTAGGGGTAACATGGGGGGGAACTTCCTTACTCAGAGAGTGGTGGCTGTGTGGAATGATCTTCCAGCAGAAGTGGTGGAGGCAGGATCGATTTTAACATTTAAAAGTAAAGTGGATAGGTATATGGACGGGAAGGGAATGGAGGGGTATGGTCTGAGTGCAGGTAGATGGGACTAGGGGAAAATAAATGGTCGGCATGGACTGGAAGGGCCGAGAAGGCCTGTTTCTGTGCTGTAATTGTTATATGGTTATATGGTCTCCTCTGCCTCCACATTGACATTTTCTGCATTTGACTGTACATAATCCCAACTGTACGCCTAATCTGTGCCCCTTTCCCTTTGAAATTAGTTTAAACCTTCCCCAATAGCATGAGCAGGGCCCCCTGCAATGTTTAGTTTAGTGTCGTTTAGAGAAGCAGGCCCTTCGGCCCATCGAGTCTGTGTTGTCAGGTGGTCTCCATACACTAGCACTACCCTACACACTAGGGACACTTTACAATCTTTAATGAAGTCAATTAACCTGGGTAACCTAGGAGTGTGGGAGGAAATCAGAGCACCCGGAGAAAACCCACAGAGCCATGGGGAGAATGTATAAGCTCCGTACAGACAGCATCCGTAGTCACGGTCGAACCTTGGTCTCTGGCGCTGTGAGGCAGCAACTCTACCCCGGTGCCAGTTGTTGGACAGGTTTTAGTCCAGGTACAACCCATCCCAATTGCACTCTTCCCACTTTCTACGGATATGGTTGCAATTGTCCCCATGCCCCCATGAGTAAAGTCCTCCCTTGCGCCACATACATTCATCTGAACTATCTTCCTGTCCCGAGCTTTGCTGTGTGGGAGTAAACTAGAACATACAGGAGTGACTGGGAGAACGTGCAAACTCAACGCTGACAGCATCCAAGGTTGGGATGAGGGCCTGGTTCTTCCTCGTTGTTACCCTTACTTCACATCGCTGTAAAATAAGAATTCTTAAATGGTTTGGTTTAGTTTTGTTTATTCCGTAGAGCATGAAAACAGATCCTTGAGTCCACTGAAACCATGCTGACCATCAATCACCCTTTCACACCAGTTATCGCACTTTTGCATCCACGCCTTACACACTAGGGACAATTTACAGAGGCTAATTAACCTACAAACCCGCACGTCTTTGGGATGTGGGAGGAAACCAGAGCACCCGGAGGAAACCCATGCGGTCACAGGGAGAACATGCAAACTCCACAGAGAGAGGACCCGAGGTAGGGTGGAACGTTTTTTTCTGGCGCTGTGAGGTGGCAGTTCACCAGTTTCACCACTGTGCCCAGTTACTGAGAGATGCACACACATCCAGGTTATAGAGAGCAGTGTCCCGATGGTCTTTGAGTTACATTGAATTATAGAGTCATACGACATGGAAGCAGGCCCATCGGCCCAACTCTTCCATGCTGACCAAGATGGCCCATCTACGCTGCCTGTGTGTGGCCCGTTTCATTCTAAACCTTTCCTATTGATGTGGGCGGCACTGTGGCGCAGTGGTAGAGTTGTTGCCTTAAGGGCCAGTCCCACCAGCATGCAACTCCATGCGATGAGCGCAACCTAACGTGGTCGCTTGAGCCGTCCGACGTTGCGGGGCCAGTCCCACTTCGATCACCGGAGCCGTGCGGAATTGTCCAGACATCGCGCGGGGCTCCGATAACTGACTATGTTCAAAATTTCCGTGCGGCAACGGCTTGTCGGCTCGCAGTCACCTCGACGTTTACACATCGCCTCGTGCCTCCGTCATCGTGCCTCCGTGAACCTATCTGTAGGTGCCTCCGTGACCCTCTGTGTGTGTGGCCCGTTTTATTCTAAACCTTTCCTATTCATGTGGGCGGCACTGTGGCGCAGTGGTAGAGTTGTTGCGTTACAGTGCCAGAGAGCCGGGTTTGATCCTGACTACGGGTGCGGTGTGTACGGTGTTTGTAATGTTCTCCCCGTGACTGTGTAGGTTTCCTCCGGGGGCTCCGGATTCCTCCCATATTCCAAAGACATGCAGGTTTGTAGGTTAATTGGCTTTGGTAAAATTATAAATTGTCCCTAGCGTGTAGGATAGTTTTAGTGTACGGGGATTGTTGGTCGGTGCCGACTGGGTGGGCCAGAGGGCCTCTCTCCGTGCTGTTTCTCTAAACTAAACAAAACTAAAACATGTACCTGTTACATGTTGTTATGGTCCCAGCCTCAACTACCTCCTCAGACGTCTAGTTTCATATACCCACCTCCCTCTGTGTGAAAAAGTTACCCCTCAGGGTCCTATTAAAACTTTCCCCGCTCACCTTAAACCTAAGTCCTTTGGTTCGTGACTCCCCTACTCTGGGTAAAAGACTGTGCATCTACTTTATCTACTCCATTGCATGTATTTTGACCTTTGGTGGCAGATCTGTATTTTAAGCAATGCGCAGTTGGATGTTTACGTCCAACTCCTTGTTCGAGCTGCAGTGATTAAGACTGAATTCAGAGCATCGCGAAATAGGCCCTTCTGCCCACCGAGCCCGTGCCGACCAGCAGTTGGATCACCCCGTTATAAGGAGTTGGATCACCCCGTTAACTAACACTATCCTACACACTGCGGACAATTTACGATATTTACTGAAGCCAATTAACGTTCAAACCTGCACGTCTTTGGAAAGAGAAAGGAAACCGGAGCACCCAGAGAAAACCCACACGGTCACACAGGGAGAACGTACAAACTCCGTACAGACAGCACCCATAGTCAGGATCGAACCCAGGGCTCTGGCGTTGTGAGGCAGCAACTCTACTGCTGCGCCACCGTGAAGGCCCATATCCTTCAGAATAATCATGTTCCATTGAATTGTCTGTCGTGTTGTTCGGCTGTGAATATGGCCAGGGTGACAAGTGGTTACGGCACAGGGTGAGCTATGCAATGTGGTTTACCAGTGCAGAGACAAATCCTGCTCGTACCACCTGTGTTCAAAGCTGTTTACTCTGCACAAAGCGAGGCTGGAGCTGACTGGGAACAAGGGTTTCCCTGGCAACCACTTGTCCTCTGCTTGTTCCTCACACGCTCGCTCGGCCTGTACGCTGCAGCCTCTCCAACACTCAGTGAAGAACATTTAGTATTCATTTATTGTCTGAAGAAGAATCAAAAGGGGAGAGCAGAGTTACAGAAACTGAATAAAACGGAATAGGGCAAACAGAAAATACACAGCATTCAAGTATAAACAGAAGCTAATTTCTTAATCTCTATATCACTTCTATATCTATATATGGTTCTATATCTCCCGAAATCACCATCTATATCTCTTATTTACATTTCTCTTGACTCTTAGTCTGAAGAAAGGTCTCGACCCGAAACATCACCCATTCCTTTTCTCCAGAGATGCTGCTTGAACCACTGAGTTACTCCAGCTTTTTGTGTCTATCTTCGGTTTAAACCAGCATCTGCAGTTCCTTCCCACTAATTTCTTAAATATTAAGTAAATATTAACTATGTCCAAATGAAATGAATTAAATTAAACACTTGATATACTGTACAGTACTAATATAACATTTCATAGTTCCAAATAATACAAAACACATGCGTGTCCAAACCCAACACATGCGTGTCCAAACCCTGGCACCGTGACAACAGGTTTATCGTAAAACTTGGAAAAAATTTCTTCTTTAGACCACCCTACGGCCTCTAAAAGTTTGGTGAGCGGCACGTCCTGTGCCTTCGCCGCGGATGTGGATGCCGCCCTGGTGGAGTGAGATTTAAACACATGAGTGTCTACTCCAGCTAAATCCAGAACCTGTTTTAACCATGAGAAATAGTTTGTACTGTCACCAGTTTCCTCCCACACTCCAAAGACATACAAGTATGTAGATTAATTGGCTTGGTATAATTGTAAATTGTAGGATAGTGCTAGTGTGCGGGATCGCTGGTCGGCGCGGACTCGGTGGACTGAATGGCCTGTTTCCATGATGTATCTCTAAACTGAACTAACTTTAAATGACCACCCCTAAGCTTGTAACAATGTTCCCATCGTTTAGTGGAAACTTCTCAGCATCTACCCTGTCATATAGACCAAGGATCTTATGTTTCAAGAAAATCGCCCATTATTCTTCTAATGTAGATCTGATTTATTCCGTTAGACACAGTGCTGGAGTAACTCAGCAGGTCTGAGTGCTGCCTGACCCGCTGAGTTACTGCAGCACTTTGTGTCTATCTTTGGTATAAACCAGCATCTGCAGTTCCTTCCTACACTCATTTCTTTAGTTGCTGGAGCCCCAGGGGTTAACACTGTGAATCTCTTTTGGACTTGCTCAATGCGGGTATAACCTTTCTTAAGGGCCTGTCCCACTTCGACGACCTAATCCACGAGTTTAGAAGACCCTAGATGAGTTGAAATAAATGTCAAGGTCGTGTTGGCTCTCTTGTAAAAGCTTGTAAAAGACCTCCTACGACCTCCTACAACTATGTCTACGACCTCCTACAACTATGTCTACGACCTCCTACGACCCCCTCGACCTCAGTCTTCCACACCTAAGACCACCTACGACTAGCTACGAGTGGAAAATTATCACATGCTAAATGATGTCATGTTTACAGTTTTTCTCCAGCCAGTTACCGACCTATGACTACCTACGACTACCATCACGACCTACTACGACCTACCTGCGACCTACCTACGAGTAAAAAGTGTCAATTTTTTCCATGCCGACCTTTTTTTTACTCGTGGACATTTTCTATCAGGCTGGAAAAAACGCCGCGACCTAGTTGAGGCCATGAGTACGCGGAGACCACTCACGAGCACGAGGAAGACCTCCTACGACCTCGTGGCGACCATGCTGCGAGTATGAGTCAAGGGCAAACTCGGACAGAGGTCGCCAATTAGGTCGTGAAAGTGGGACAGGGGCTTTACTGTGCACGCTACTCCAGGTGTGGTTTCACCGGCACCCTGTACCATGGTAACAATACTTCCCTAACTACCCTGATTCTAAATGCCAATCTGTGTGCAATAAAGACCATTATACCTTCTGCCCAGCTAACGATTCTGCTAGCTCTGTGGTGGTCCATGCACAAGGACACCTAGATCTCTCTAGTTCACATATTTGTAATCATTTTCTGGTTAGGTAAGTCTGCCTTGAGATTCCATTTTTCCTGAAATGCCACGTTCCCACCTTCAATCCCAGTTGCCAAGTTTTTACCCATTTGTTCAACTTATCTATGACCAGAGGCAAAGTCCAAATGTCCTCATCACTACATGCCACCTCTTCTATGTTTGGGCCATTGTTAGACCCGGATACCTGCCTTCTGTCCCCCTCCTCTTCATCAATAATATCAATGATCTTTGGGATTCTGCACCAGTTACATATTCAAGCTCATTTATCCTGACTCTTTCATTGTAATAACCGCTGTCCAGTCACTTGCCGTGACACCGAGATGTTATTCCCCTTGCACGCCGGCTGTTAAGAGGTACCTAGTCACTGTGTTCTAAAGATCCAAATATCAGTAGTCACTGGAGTTTTCACCACCATTATACAAAGTCCCGTCGGCCCGCGCGCTCATTGTACTGGAGCAGTTCCCACGAACCGGCGTCTCTCTCCTCTCCACGCCCGGCCATCTTTTGTCCCGGGGGCACCTCGTGCGGCCCACCTTGAAGGCGCTGGAGGCATTAACCCATTTTGCCCTCCTGCCGGCCAGACTTCTCCAGCTCCCTCCGGTTACACCGTCTGCCGAGCCTTTGGGCGGGTTCCCGGTCCCAACGACAGCCACATTCCCTGAGGAAAGCACCGGAACCACACTCCCCAAGTTCCTCTCCCACACTACCCCTGTTGCCTTGATGAAGCCAGTCAATTATTAGCTTTCATAGCAAAAGGATTTGAGTATAGGAGCAGGGAGGTTCTACTTCAGTTGTATAAGGTCTTAGTGAGACCACACCTGGAGTATTGCGTACAGTTCTGGTCTCCAAATCTGAGGAAGGACATTAATGCTATAGAGGGAGTGCAGAGAAGGTTCACCAGACTGATTCCTGGGATGTCAGGACTGTCTTATGAAGAAAGACTGGATAGACTCGGTTTATACTCTCTAGAATTTAGGTGATTGAGAGGGGATCTTATAGAAACTTACAAAATTCTTAAGGGGTGGACAGGCTAGATGCAGAAAGATTGTTCCCGATGTTGGGGAGGTCCAGGACAAGGGGTCACAGCTTAAGGATAAGGGGGAAATCCTTTAGGACCGAGATGAGAAGGACTTTTTTCACACAGAGAGTGGTGGGTCACTGGAACTCTCTGCCACAGAGGGTAGTTGAGGCCAGTTCATTGGCTATATTTAAGAGGGAGTTAGATGTGGCTCTTGTGGCTAAAGGGATTAGAGGGTATGGAAAGAGGCAGGTACGGGATACTGAGTTGGATGATCAGCCATGATTATATTGAATGGCGGTGCAGGCTCGAAGGGCCAAATGGCCTACTCCAGCACCTAAATTTCTATGTTTCTATATGCAGAATAAAATCACCCATGGTGGTTCTCTGCTTGCATGGCTCTAACCTTCCTGAAGTTCCCGAAATCTTTTACCGGCCCTGATTTGTTCTGGCTTTCCAGTTTATTTCCTTCCCTCTCCCAAACCCCGCACCCCCAGTCTGAAGAAGAGTTCCGACCCAAAATGTCACCTATTTGTTTTCTCCAGGGATGCCGCCTGTCCCGCTGAGTTACTCTAGCATTTTGAGTCTATCCTTCCTGCACACTTGACTTTGATTAATTGAGTGATGTGGAAACGTGGTCAAAGTGTCCACAATTGACCACAAAGGTTACAACTTTAAACATTCAGATCAACAGTGCAAAGATTTTGATTGATCCCAAATAATTGGGATGGTGCATTTTGTTCAGTAATCATCTTTAATACAGGCAGTAATTCACTTTTCACTTCCACCCTTGATGTATCGGTAACATCCTTCCGTCCATAATATTTAAGTCTATATTTAGCACCAGACAGTTGGCGTTCATTGGAGTATTTAGGCAAAAGAAATAGAAATCTAATTGCTACTTCCAGGATAACCTGTTGCTCGATATTGAACCTGGGTCATTTATACTGTGTAATTGCAAATTTAAACTTTTCCAAAATCCAACTTATTATTGCCATTTCTACACATGCAAGGAGGAGTGGAATTTATGCAGTTGATAACAAAAACAAATCCTCCAGTCGTTCTTTCTAGTTTCATAGATTTTTATTGAAGTACTTGTACCGACATAGAAGGGAACATATCAGATCCTCTTCAAACTTATACAAATCGTAGCTTTCCATTCTTACTATCTGAACTGGGAAAAACTGTATTCCTTCTCCCGTGCCGGCTCCAGTCAATCCCACCACTCCCTGTGGTTTTGCTTGCTGATCCGATGTATGCCACATCCATCTACATATCAAAAGCCCACCCCAAGCTTACAAAATAATTCTGCAAGAAATGTCTAGAAAAAATAATACAAATAGGCTAACAGTAACTAGCCTAAGCAAGAATGGCTCCTACATACTGCTTTGGGTGTAGGTTGAACAAGAATAATCTTGAAGTATTGATGCATTTTTATATTTTGTTTAATGACAGATACTAAAGGGCGAGAGTGGCACAGTTGAAAGGAGATGTGTAGGAGGGATGGGGGTGTATGCCTGCAACACACTGCCCGGGCTGGGGAATGAAGGATATGGATCGTGATCAGTGCAGACATTGTGTCCCTGTGCTGTGCTCGTCTATATTCTGTCACAATCCTTTCCACATCCGTGGGGATCAAGCTGAAAGTCTCTCTGTGTAGACTGAAAGTACCTGTTCGGCTGCAGAACTGTACTATATTCCATGTGAACTTCAGTTAGAAATCTGCCATATTCTGCTGTAAATCTGTTTGTGCATGCACATATATACATGCATCAAGAAACAGGAGTTGAAAATAAATTGCATCTCAAATTTGTGGGTAGTAATATGTAAATTATGTATACACACACACACGCACACACACATGCACACACACACCCTTACACTGCATGCATGTGTGTACATATATCTGAGATGAAGAGGAAGATTTAAGATGTGCAATATTAAAAACGTATTCAATTCAATTCAATCTTTAATTGTCATTGTGCAGTGTACAATACAGAGACAACGAAATGCAATTAGCATCTCCCCAGAAGAGCGAACTTAGAATATTGAACGGTAAAATATATATATGTACAACAGTATCAGTAGTGCAATTATACCGGGGGAAGGAGTGTCCGGGGGGGCGACAGGCAATCACCGAGGTGCAGAGTTAAGTAGTGTAACAGCCGCAGGGAAGAAGCTGTTCCTGAACCTGCTGGTCCGGCAACGGAGGGACCTGTAGCGCCTCCCAGATGGGAGGAGGGTAAGCAGTCTGTGGCTGGGGTGACACCAGTCCTTGACGATGCTGCGCGTCCTTCGCAGACATCGCTTGCTATGGACAGACTCAATGGAGGGGAGTGAGGAACCGGTGATGCGTTGGGCATTTTTCACCACCCTCTGCAGTGCTTTCACCAGTTTTCACCACCCTCTGCAGAGACAGAGCAGTTGCCACATCATACTGTGATACAGTTGGTAAGGATGCTCTCGATGGTGCAGCGGTAGAAGTTCACCAGAATCTGAGGAGACAGATTAAACCCCTGATTAGTGAACGAGCAATGGGAAGGAGGCCATGGTAGATGGGGATAAAGCTGCCGTTAATGCATTCGAAGAGTATGTGTCAGTTTCATGGCACAGTGAATGTAAAGGCAAGCGAACACTGATTGTACTTTTTATGAATGAAAATGGAGTAAGCTGGCGGAACAGTAGGATTTAATAGAGATCTCCAGAAGACGGTGATTTATGGAGAAGTAATAGAAGCAAGCCCTGTGTTACACAATCCGGGTTATGGAAATTCACCAGTACAGAATTCACAGATTACTACTCAAAAATTTGAGATGTAATTTATTTCAACTCCTGTTTCTTGCTAGCTTTAATGTTATGAGCTTCAACATCGTACAAGTCAACCATGTATTTTTTGACAACTGATGGTCCGTTAACATGGACTAAATCACCAGAGCGTTCCTGAAATCCCCCCTCCCCCCACCCCCAGCTGGAAGTTCCCCTGAAAATGTGGTGCCTAGGCCGGGTGACGTGGCCGATCTCAACCTGATCGGGACTTCCATGGCCGATCAGTGGGTCAGATTTGCCCCCTGCGGCCGGGGCTCTGGAACTTCCAGCTGGGAATCCGTTCCGATGGCCGGCTTCTGAGGTCGACTGCGGGCCGGTAGAACGTTCCGGCACCGTTGGACTCCACTCGGAGATCGTGACCTCTGTTGGTCCGGCAAAATGGGTAACCCAGAAAGGCTCTGGAACCAAGGGTGACCTGTAGTACACTTTGCGCATGTGAGGAGCCCAGCTAATCTAGGATAAAAGAAGATACTCGGGGTAATAACATTTTTCCAACGATATAACGGAGGAGGCACAGTAGATGTTGTAAGCAGAGGTAGTTGGGGTTCTGTTCTTTCTCCTATTTAAGATGCCTATACACACTCAACCTGCACGCTTTGTAAGATCTCTGTACAGTTAGCAGGCTCTGCTTTGGATGTGAATAATCAGCAAAAAGTGTTGCCGGCTGAGATGAGCTGTTTAATAATTCAACATATCAGTCAAAAACATCTCCATAAAGAACTTTGGTTTCAGCATTTTAAATCTGAGAGTGCTGAGCTGAGGGGAAAGTCAGATGCTTGAAGCTAAATCAAGCGTTGTTTAGTCGAATGCACATATAGAGAGAAGAAACTGACAAAACACACACGTCTATAGGTAGGAGGCAAGTGCAGATGCTGATTTACACTGAAGATAGACACGAAAATGGACAATAGACGATAGGTGCAGGAGTAGGCCATTCGGCCCTTCGAGCCAGCACCGCCATTCAATGTGATCATGGCTGATCATCCACAATCAGTACCCCGTTCCTGCCTTCTGCCCATATCCCCTGACTCCGTTACCTTTAAGTGCTCTATCTAACTCTCTCTTGAAAGCATCCAGAGAACTGGCCTCCACCGCCCTCAGAGAATTACACAGACTCACAACTCTCTGTGGGAAAGAGTGTTTCCTCATCTCCGTTCTAAATGGCTTACCCATTATTCTTAAACTGTGACCCCCTGGTTCTGGACTCCCCCAACATCGGGAACATTTTTCCTGCCTCTAGTTTGTCCGAACCCTTAATAATCTTATATGTTTCAATAAGATCCCCGCTCATCATTCTAAAAAGCTGGACTAACTCAGCGAGACAGGTAGCATCTCTGGAGGGAAGGAACGAGTGACGTTTCGGATCGAGACCTTCAGACTGAGAGTCAGGGGAAGGGAAGCGAGAGATATAGACGGCGATATAGAGAGATATGGAACAAAGAAATGAAAGATATGCAAAAAGTAACAATGATCAAGGAAGCGATCCATTGTTAGCTGTTGTCTGTATAACCTGTTCTCACCTGGCCCACTGTTCACAATGGATTGCTTCCTTGATTATTGGTGCATTTTCTGCATATCCTTTATTTCTTTATTCCATATCTCTCTATATCCTCGCCTATACCCCTTGTTTTCATCTCCCCTAACTCTCAGTCTGAAGACAGGTCTCAACCCGAAATATCACCCATTCCTTCTCTCCAGAGATGCTAAATGTCCCTCTGAGTTCCTCCAGCATTTTCTATCTACATCTGATGGGATTGAGTTTCTGCCAGCTTTTATTTTTTACTTCAGCATATTCAGATGAAGTAGGATAAGCCAGAACCCAAGATCAGCAAATGTTAGATGACAGCCTGTTAGATATGTAGAGCTATCATCATCGGCTATCACTCAAAGTCAAGTATGATAGTCCTCCTGGTAGGTCGTTTCTTTGGTCCATGAGATGACTGGAGGCTGATTCAGGAGCCCCAGACTTTATCTCCAGGTGCAGGGGTGGAAATCCCAGGGGGCGCAGGGGGGAAACGCACCCCCCTCTGTTTTGAGAGGTTGAGGATGATCCCCCCCCCCAGTTTTTGTAATCCAGACTTTAAAACCCGGTGAAATCTCCGCTTTCCACGAGACAGTGGGGGTGGGACTGCCGATCGAGGGCACCAATTCGACGAGAGAGACCTCGATCAACAGGCAATCAGCAGGAATATGATGATTCAGCGCGATGATTGGAGGACGGAGGAGTGGGGGAGTGGGACTGGGGATGGAGCGCGGTGTTTGGAGGAGGGAGACGTGGCACAGACCTGCACCTCATCCGCAGCCAGGATCGATCCTGGCCGGCTCTCTGACGTGTCCCGTCCCCACCCGAGTGCCCCCCTCCCCACGGGTGGCCAGAGACGTCGGGAGTCAGACGGGAACGGTGCTCCCAGGCCCACAGCCAGCGCAGAGAAACAGCACAAAACCCAGCTCAACTCTGCCTGTCCCACCAGGTTAACCTACAGCCCTGCCTGGACTTACGGGAAATATGGCTCAGGCTTGCAGTCAGTGCAGAGAAGCAGCGCTGTTGTCCCGTCAGTCCAAGCAGGGCTGTAGGTTAACCCAGCGAGACAGGCAGAGTGGAGCTGCATTTAGCGCTGGATTAAGCCTCCGAAGCCTCGCGCGTGTGTGTGAGTGTGCACATGCGTGCGCAGCCACCAAGAAATTGTGTACCCCCTGTCCCCCGGTCCCCCCCATATTTTGATAGCGATTTCCATGCCTGTCCAGGTGGGCGCCCATGTGTGACATCTAATGTGGGGAGACTGGTGAATGGACAGCAACCGCATGGCTCTTGATAGTGATAGACCCGGGTCCCATGGCATGGGCTCCATCAAGGCTGGGAGTCTCTGCCTGGTGCCTCCTCCTTCCACCTTCTTGCCGTTTGTGGTGCTCCACCTGCCTACCAGCCACCACACTCTGCCTGTTCCACCGTGGAAGTCTTCCTCTTGGCCGGCCTCCCCTTCGACCAGCCCACCACCTGTGAAGTTCTCAGGATCGCAGGCACATGCAAGCTTCAACACCACAACAAGATGATAACCTTCAGAGAGGTATAGACCAGTACAACACGAAACAGGCCCATCAGCCCAACTCGTCCATGTCAACCAGCCATCTAACCCAACTTGCCCCTCTTGTCTGTTCCTGACCCATCTCCCTCCAAACCTTCCTAGCCCTCTATTGGAGTCTAAAGAAGGGTCTCAACCTGAAACATCACCCATTCCTTCTCTCCAGTGATGCTGTTTGTCCCACGGAGTTACTCCACCATTTTGTGCCTATCTTTGGTTTAAACCAGTATCTGCCGTTCCTTCCTGCACTTCCTATCCCTCTACCTCTGTCCAAGAGTCTTTGAAATGTCCTAGTCGTACCCGCCTCCACCACTTCCTCTGGCAGCTTGGTCCATATAAGCACCATCTCTTTGGTGCTATGACCAGACCTGCCTATTGTTGTTTATTCCACTATCCTTTAAGTTGCATCAAGACTCAATGTGATGTAGTCGGGCTGTGAGCACAGAATTGGCCTCAACCCAAGGTTGAAATTGGTCAATCCTGCTGACTGTGGTTGTTGACAAAGCTCTTCAATGACTCTTCATTGACCTTCAATGATGCGTGAGCTTTAGTGCCTACATTTTCAAACGTTGCTTTCGAGACATAGCATGGAAACAGGCTCATCAGCCCGCTGAGTCCACGCCAACCAGCGATCAGCCGTACAGTAGTTTTATCCAACACACTTGAGACAATTTTCAGATGCCTTCTTCTTCTTTCGTGTGGCGTGCACAGCCTAACGTTGTTGGACAACTTGTTCTATTTGATTTTCTGTTTGTGTACGTCGAGTTGATTGCATTAGTCGAAACAGGGCGGACCACGTGAAGGTTGCAATCTTCCACCCCTCTCAGAAGCCAATGAGCTTACAATCCCTCACATCTTTAATATGTGAGAGGAACCCTGAGCAGCTGGAGAAAACCCACGTGGTCACGGGGAGAACGTACAAACTCCGTACAGACAGCACCCGTAGTCGGGATTGAACCTGGGTCTCTGGCGCTGTGAGGCAGCAACCCTACTGCGGCACCACTTTGCGGCCCCACTTTAAGAAAGAACTGCAGATGCTGGAAAAATCAAAGGTAGAGAAAAATGCTGGAGAAACTCAGCGGGTGAGGCAGCATCTTTGGAGCAAAGGAAATAGGCGAATTCTATGACTCGAAAAACGTAGCCTATTGCTTTGCTGCATAGATGCTGCCTCACCAGCTGAGTTTCCCCAGCAAATATTGTCTACCTTGTATTGGTTTATTATCGGTTTAAAGAATGAACAATGTGCATAGACATTAGCTTGATCTTCAATAGAGAAGGGTTGAATGAAGGGTTGGCGCTTTAACGTTTGCCACATTTCAGCCCAAGTGGAAATGCTTGATGTGAAACACAGAGAGAATTGATGTAGATGGCAGCGATGCCTTGGGCTACACTTGGAATTGTCTACCTGCCACGCCTGGCACATTGAAGTGGGGGTGGGGGGTGACTGTCAAAATTAGTTGATTGGCAAGATTTCCAGAGATGAGATCTCCCCTTTGAGCATCGCCATTCCATCACTGATTGATGACTTTAACAGGACTTTCATCGTTGATATGAGTTCTGTGTAAGATTGGCCGCCTGGCCACTCCCTCGTCTCCTCTCTCCCAAATGGCAAGAGGTGTAGAAGTGTGAAACACACACACCGCTCGATTCAGGGAAGTGCCTTAAGAGTTTTTGTGAAATCCGGACACGTAAAGCAGTCAGTCATACAGTGTGGAAACAGGCCCTTTGGCCCATCTTCCCCACACCGTCCAACATGTCCCATCTACAATCATCCCGCCTGCCTGCCTAGCTCCATATCCTCTAAACCTATCCTATCCATGTACCTATCTAACTGTTTCTTAAATGTTGTGATAGTACCTGCCTCAATTGCCTCCCCTGGCAGCTCGTTCCATACACCCACCACCCGTTGTGTGAAAATGTTACCCCTCATGTTCCTATTAAATCTTTCCCTCCCTCAACTATGTCCTCTATAATTCCCCGACTATCGGCAGGGAACACTGTGCATCTACCCGATTTATTCCTCCCATGAGGGTGGCACGGTGGCGCAGCGGTAGAGTTACAGCGTGGGAGACCCAGGTTCGATCCCAACTACAGGTGCTGTCTGTACGGAGTTTGTATGTTCTCCCCGTGACCATGTGGGGTTTCTCCAAGATCTTCGGTTTCCTCCCACACTCCAAAGACGTACAAATTTATAGGTTAATTGGCTTGGTATTGTCCCAAGTACGTGTAGGATCGTGTTAGTGTGTGGGGATCGCTGGTCGGTGCGGACTCGGTGGGCTGAAGCTGTATCTCTAAATTAAACTAAACTCAAACTAAAAGTTTGAAGGTCAGCAGAACTAGATTAAAAACTCATTGTTATTTGGGTTAATAATGGCATTTGTTTATCATTAGCTTTTAAATATCCACTTATGATCTGTAATGGACAATATACAGAAGCACTCCTGTTGGTCAGAGATCTGCGGCATGGCTTCTAGTTGGAAAATATTTTGGAAGGCAGCTAAAATAAGTGGAGGTAATTATATTTCCTGAATTATATTACAACTACAATTAATTGCTAAATTTAATCACAATATGTAGGTGGAAAAGATAACAACAGTTATGTTAGAACATTCAATCCAAACTAACTTCTGAATTAGTATTGGCAAGCGGCTTGTATGGTATCTAGTGCCCATGGACTGGAGAAATAATTAATATCACAACTAGAGTCATAGAGTGATGCCGTGTGGAAACAGGCCCTTCGGCCCACTTTGCCCACACTGGCCAACATGTCCAGGCTAAACTAATCCCACCTGCCCACGTTTGATCCATATCGCTCCAAACCTGTCCTATCCATGTACCTGTCTAACTGTTTATTAAATGCTGGGTTAATCCCTGCCTTAACTACCTCCTCTGGCAGCTTGTTCCATAC
The DNA here is from genome assembly GCA_963514005.1 of Raja brachyura. Next base: position 30,236,867 of record OY740812.1, read on the forward strand.
ACCCACCACCCTTTGTGTGAAAAAGGTTACCCCTCAGATCCCCACTAAATCATTTTCCCTTCACCTTAAACCTATGTCCTCTGCTCCTCGATTCACCTACTCTGGGCAAGAGACTCTGTATCTACCCGATCTGTTCCTCTCAAAGAACTATATCCAGTGTTTTTTAATGCTGTGCTCATTCCTTTGTTGTCACCTTAATTTAAATTGAATAGATATTACCTGTGTCAGTAATGGCTGATGGCTGTATGGAATAAGCTGCTAAAGGAGATAGTTGAGGAAGGTACCAATAAAATATACTTGGACATGTAGACACATGGATAGGAAGGGTTTAGAGTGGTATGGCCCATATCTGGGCAAATGGGACTAGCTGCAATGGGGTGCATTGGTTGGTGAGTATATTGGGGTAGATGAGTTGGGCTGAAGGAGCCAGTTTCCATGCTCCATCACTTCATGACTCTACATAAAAGTTGGGAGTAAGAGGAGGCCATTCAGTTTAGATACAGCACGGATATATAGGCACTTCGGCCCACCGAGTCCGCACCGACCAGTGATCCCCGCACATTAACATTATCCCACACGAGGCATAATTTACATTTATACCAAGCCACTTAACCTACATACCTGTACGTCTTTGGAGTGTGGGGGGAAACCGAGGATCTAGGAGAAAACCCACGCAGTCACGGGGAGAACGCACAAACTCCGTACAGACTATTATTATCCAGCAACAGAGGATGGAGCTGCTAGGTGAGAGGGGGAAAGTTTAATGGAGATGTGCTGGGCAGGTTTTTGGCACAAAGAGTGGTGGGGAGGTGGACCACTGGGTGGCACTAACAATGGCTGCCTCGCCAATTTCACATCGTGTCAGCCTGGGATCCCTTTGCCAGGGATCGACCGTGGGTGCTTGCGGACTTAACATCATGGAGCTCGCAGTCTCTGGTCAGAGACCGACATCGGGATCTCCAAGCCGCAGGAGCTTTGACCGCACCGATGCGGGAGTTTTGACCGCCCCGACGCGGGAGCTTCGATCGCCAGCTGCGGGAGCTTCGACCTCCCCGATGGATAGTTTGACTACCCCAACCGTGGGAGAATAAAGAGGATGAAGATTGGACTTTATTGCTTTCCATCACAGTGAGGAACGTGGGGAATCCGCTGTGGTGGATGTTTATGTTAACTTTATGTAGTTGTGTGTCTTGTTGCTATTTTTAGTATGTCTGTATGGTAAATACGACTATCACTGGACCTTCATTGGTACACGTGACAATAAAAACCCTTTGAAACCTTTGAATGCATTGCCAGTGGTGGTGGTGAAAGCAGATACAACGGTGGTGTTTAAGAGGATTTAAGATAGGCACATGGAAATAAAGGGAATGGAGGATATAGATAAACATAGAGCAATAGAGAATATAGAAAATATAAATACTTTGTATGGAAAGTTGATTGCAATATAGAATTATTCTTCACAGGCATTTGTAGGGGAGACTCTAAATTATTGAAAGAGGGAATTTAGTTTCTTGACAAATGTTATAGAATGGCTCGGGGGGTCTGTGAACAACTAAAGCAGATCAGGTGGACTAAACGGTCTACAATATTCTAATATTGGTTGCTGTCGGCCACCCTGCAGCAGAGACAAGTTGAAAAGGTTTAAGGGCCTGTCCCACTTGGGCGACCTAATCCACAAGTTCTGGCGAGTTTGCCCTCGACATACTCGCAGCATGGTCGACACGAGGTGGTAGGAGGTCTTCGTAACTCTCCTTCATGCTCGCGAGTGGTCTCCACATACTGGAGGCCTCAGCTAGGATGCGGCGGTTTTTCAATATGTTAAAAAATGCCCGTGAGTAAAAAAAGGTCGCCATGGAAAAAATCGATACTTTTTTAACCTATAGGTTTAGTCGTAGTAGTTTGTAGTAGGTCGGCATGTTAGTCGAAGGTAATCGAAGGTAGTCTTCATCATAGTCGAAGGGAGGTCGAAGGAGGTCGTCTTCACTTTCCACTATTCGGTGTCCAGTTTTCCCGAAGCTAGTCATAGCTAGTCGTAGCTAGTCTTCAACATAGTCGAAGGAGGTCTTCTACATTGTCGAAGGAGGTCTTCAACATGTCATTTTTTCAAACCCTTCTAAACGCGCCAATTAGGTCGCCCACGTGGGACAGCCCCTTTACAGTACCGGGTCTTTACATTCCTTGTATTAACCAGCTGGAACAATGGCACTTTAGCATAAAGGTAGATACAAAAAGCTGGAGCAACTCAGCAGGACTGGCGGCATCTTTGAAGAGAAGGAATGTGTAACGTTTCGGGTTGAGACCCTTCTTCAGACAAGTTAGGGATAAGGGAAACGAGAGATATAGACGATGAGGTTGAGAGATAAAGAACAATGAAAGAAATATATGAAAAAACAATAAAAGCGATGATAAAGGAAACAGGCCATTGTTAGCTGTTTATTGGGTGAAAATGAGAAGCTGGTGCGACTTGGGGGAGGGATGTAGAGAGAGGGAATGCCGGGGTTACGGAGTTAGAGAAATCAACACATGCCACGGGACTGTAAGCTGCTCAAGCAAAATATGAGCTGCTGTTCCTCCAATTTGCATTTAGCCTCACTCTGACAATGGAGGAGACCTTGGACAGAAAGGTTAGTGTGGGAAAGGGAAGGAGAATTAAAGTGTTTAGCAACCAGGAGATCAGGTAGGTCCAGGCGGACTGAGCGAAGGTGTTCAGCGAAATGAATGAATGAAATGATCGCTCAGTGATATATACCCGCCTTCTCCCCATAACCCTTGACACCTGTTCTGATCAAGAATGTTCCTATCTTGATCTGGATTGGATCAGGATTAATCTTGAACAAATGGGTCAACGAGACAAGGAACGGCAGAGTTTAATTTGGATAAACGCGAGGCATGGCATTTTGTGAGGACAAACCGAGGCAGGATTTCCACAGTCAATGATTTAAGGTCATTAGGAATAGGAGTGGAATTAAGCTATTTGGCCCATCAAGTCTATTCCGCCATTCTATCATGGCAGATCTATATCTAATTTTCCTGCCTTCTCCCCATAACCTCTGACCCCTGCACTAATCCTGGGGAGTGTTACAGAACAAAGACCCAGGGATGCAAGGATATAGTTCCGTCAACGTTGCTACATGTAAATATGGAGGTGAGAAGACATTTGGCATGCTTACGTTCATCGGTCAGGATGTTGAATACATACAGGAGTTCGGGTGTCATGCTACCACTGTACAGGGTTGTGGTAAAGCCACATTTGGAGTGCTGTGCACACTTCTGGTTGGCCTGCTATATGAAGGATGTCATTAAACGGGATGTGCAACAAAGATTTACGTGGTCAGGAAGGTTTAAGTCATATGGAGAGGGTGAATCAGGTCTTTTTTTCCCCCTGAAGTGGGTAAGTGATCTTCATATAGGTCTATAAAACCATGAGAGGAAGAGTAAAGGTGAATAGCCACAGTCTACATCCCAGACCAAGGGTGTATAAGACTAGAGGGCACAGTTTTAAATTGAAAGCTTTGAAATGGATTTGAGCAGCAACCTTTTCAAGCAGAGGGTGGGCTGCGCATGGAACTAGCTGTTAGACAAAATAGTTACGGCAGGTAAAATCACATTTAACAGACATTTGGACAGATACATGGATCTAGATAGCAGTCTGAAGAAGGGTCAAGGCCCGAAGTGTCACCCATTCTTCTCTCCAGAGATGCTGCCTGTCCCGCTGAGTTACTCCAGCTTTTTATGTCTATCTTCGGTTTAAACCAGCATCTGCAGTTCCTTCCTACGCATGGATAGGAAATGTTTGGAGGCATTTAGGCCAAGCCCAGGCAGTGGGACTAGCTCAGTTAGGCAACCTAGCGGCATGGACAAGTTGGGCTGAAGGGCCTGATTCTGTGCTGTGTGACTTACTCTGCGACTCGAAGGGCAATGGTGCAAGTGGTGGTTAGGTCTCCAGGTAATTATTGTCTATCTACTTCTCAATCAGGTGCCAAGAATCAACCCTGGGTCCAGTTCCGAAGGAAGAACGTTGGGCTTCCAGAAAACACTTCGTACAGTGATCTGTCTGCCTTCCTCACCACGGCCAACGATGAAATGGGAGTGGAACGATTCCCCTATCTCCTGGGCTATGAAGCCAATAAAACAGGTGAGGAATGCTAAGTTTGTGATTTAAAAAACATTCAGGAGCTGATAAATTAAAAACACTTTGATGTACTTGTTGACGGGATACAGCAGAACGCAACAAGTCATTGATGTGACAATTGTAACATTGGAAGCCAAACCGTTGTTTCTAGTGATGCACTGAATATTTCCTTTTCAGCTTTCATTTAGTTGTTCGTTTCCTTCCCAAAGACATGCACAAAGACAGGAAAGATCGGCGAAATAAACACCAATGTATTGGGGAAAGACACAAAGTGGGTCAGGCATCATCTCTGGAGAATCAAAAGTCAAAGTCAAAAGAGTTTATTGTCATGTGTCCCTGACAGGACAATGAAAATCTTTCTTTGCATAGCACAACAGAACGTAGTAGGAATTGACTACAATTATATATGTAAATACACACGTGAATTAATAAATTAATAAAGTGCAAATAACAGATGGAGGGATATTAATGTTCAGAGTTTTGTCCGAGCCAAGTTTACTAGCCTGATGGTTGTGGGGAAGTAGCTATTCCTAAACCGGGTTGTTGCAGTCTTCAGGCTCCTGAACCTTCTACACGAAGGTAGCAGGGAGATGAGTGTGTGGCCAGGGTGGTGTGGGTCTTTGATGATGCTGCCAGCCTTTGTGAGGCAGCGACTGTGATAAATCCCCTCGATGGAAGGAAGGTCAGAGCCGATGGTGGACTGGGCAGTGTTTACTACTTTTTGTAGTCTTTTCCTCTCCAGGGCGCTCAAATTGCCGAACCAAGCCACGATGCAACCGGTCAGCATGCTCTCTACTGTGCACCTGTAGAAGTTAGAGGGAGTCCTCCTTGACAGACCAACTCTCCGTAATCTTCTCAGGAAGTAGAGGCGCTGATGAGCTTTCTTAACAATTGCATCTGTGTTCTTGGACCAGGACAGATCTTCACAGATGTGCACGCCCAGGAATTTGAAGCTCTTGACCCTTTCAACCATCGACCCGTTGATATAAACAGGACTGTGGGTCCCCATCCTACTCCTTCCAAAGTCAACAATCAGTTCCTTGGTTTTGCTGGTGTTGAGGGCCAGGTTGTTGTGCTGGCACCAAGATCTCATGATCACGTGGGTTTTCTCCGAGATGTTCAGTTTCCTCCCACACTCCAAAGACGTACAGGTTTGTAGGATAATTGTCTTGGTATAAGTGCAAATTCTCCTTAGTGTGTGTAGGATGGTGTTTGTGTGTGGGGATCGCTGGTCGGCGCGGACCCGGTGGGCCGAAGGGCCTGTTTCCACGCTGTATCTCTAAACTAAACTAAACTAAAGTCTGAGCCAACCAGTGATCACCGCACACTATCCTACACACTAGGGATAATATACAATTTTTATCAAACCCAATTAATCTATAAACCTGTACGTCTTTGGAGTGTGGGAGGAAACTAGAGCACGCGGAGAAAACCCACATGGTCACAGGGAGAACGTACAAACTCCGTAAAGACAGCACCCGTGGTCGGGATCGAACCCGGGTCTCTATCACTGGCAGGACAGCTTGGACAATTCCTGAAACTAGGGCTTCACTGTAAGTGTCCTGGTCATTATTGCCGTGAGATTCACCTTGTCTTTATTATGTTCTACCAGAAGAGTTGACCTGTTTAAACTCTGAATCCAAATTTCAGAAATAAGAATATATTATCAGCACCATCAGCCTGTCTGCCAGTCTCTCAAAATGCAAGTTACGTTTACCTCTGAAGAGCTTGGATGTGATGGAGTGTATAAATAGAAACACTGTTGATGGAAGTGGCATCTCTTGCTTTAATTCCATCCCCGATGAAGATTTCACTGAAAAACATTGCGATATTAAACTAAATCAATTACCTCCTTAGGCAGCTCATTCTGTGTCCGCACCACAAAAAGGGTTCCTGTTAAATCTTTCCCCCCTGACCTTAAACCCATGTCCTCTGGTTCTTGATTCCTCTATTCTGGGGAAATGACTGCACATTTATCCCCGATCTATTCCTCCCATACTTTTGTGCACGTGTATAAGTGTCAAGAGAGTCAAGTGTTTTATTGTCGATCTGCCCTAGACAGAATAATGATATTCTTACTTGCAGCAGCACAATGATATATGTAAACATAGTGCACTGTAACAATATCATAAACGGGAGAGAAAGTTCCGTGTGTGTATATACTGTATACACACTTACTCACAAATACACACATACTGTATATACTTGCAACAATTTCTGTTTTAACTTTTTCCGCCCTCTCGTTTATTTTATATATATATATATATAAGTACACACCACACGCACACATACGTACACAAAACAAAGAATATCAGTGCAATAATAACAATAACAGTCTATTGTAGGTCACAGCTTATTTGGAGGTTGTTGTGTTTAATAGTCCGATGGCTGTAGGGATGAAGCTGTTCCTGAACCTGGACGTTACAGTTTTCAGGCTCCTGTACCTTCTTCCCGATGGCAAGGGTGAGATGAGTGTGTGGCCAGGATGGTGTGGGTCTCTGACGATGCTGGCTGCCTTTTTGAGACAGTGACTCTGGTAAATCCCTTCGATGGTGGGGAGCCCAGAGCCAGTGATGGACTGGGCAGTGTTCACAACTTTTTGCAGTCTTTTCCGCTCCTGGGCGTTCAAGTTGCCGAACCAGGCCGTGATGCAACCAGTCAATACGGTATCCACTGTACACCCGTAGAAGTTCAAGAGAATACTCTCTGACATACCGAGTCTCTGTCATCTTCTCTGGATATAGAGGTGCTGATGCGCATTCTTTATAATCGCATCAATGTGCTGGGACCAGGAAGTATCTTCATAAATATGCACGCCCAGGAATTTGAAGCTTTTGACTCTCTCCAACATATGAACAGTATTGTGGGGCCTCATCCTTCCTCTTCCAAAGTCCACAATCAGTTAATTGGTCTTACTGACATCGAGAGCCAGGTTGCTGTGCTGGCACCATTTGGTCAGTCGGTCGATCTCACCTTTATACTCTGACTCATCACCATCTATAATTCATCCAACAACGGTGGTGTCATTGGCGGACTTGAAGGTGCAGATCGCACTGTGTCCAGCTATACAGTCATGAGTATAGAGTGAGTATAGTGTGAGTGGAACACGCAGCCTTGTGGTGCTCCCGTACTGATTGTTATTGAGGGAGAAGTCTTGTGTGCCAATTCAAACAGACTGTGATCTGTGGATGAGGAAGTCGAGGGTCCAGTTGCAGAGGGATGTGCAGAGACCCAGTTCCGTGAGCTTGGTAACCAACATGGAGGGAATGATGGGTGGCAGTGTGAGCTGCGAGGAGGATGCAATGAGGCTGCAGGGTGATTTGGATAGGTTGGGTGAGTGGGCAGATGCATGGCAGACGCAGTATAATGTGGATAAATGTGTGGTTATCCACTTTGGTGGCAAGAACAGGGAGACAGATTATTATCTGAATGGTCTCCGATTAGGAGAAGGGGAGGTGCAGGAAGACCTGGCTATGCTTGTCAATGACAGTAAGCGTGCAGGTACAGCAGGCAGAGAAGAAAGCTAATGGCATGTTGGCCTTCATTGCCAGAGGATTTGAGTTTAGGAGCAAGGAGGTCCTGCTGCAGTTGTACAGCGTCCTGGTGAGACCGCAGTTCGAGTATTGTGTGCCATTTTGGACTCCTAAGTTGAGGAAGGACATTATTGCTATTGAGGGAGTGCAGCGTAGGTTCAGAAGGTTAATTCCCAGGATGGCGGGACTGTCGTATGATGAGAGAATGGAGCGACTGGGCTTGTATTCGCTGGAATTTAGAAGGATGAGAGGAGATCTTAGAGAAACATATATAATTCTTAAAGGATTGGACAGGCTAGATGTAGGAAAAATGTTTCCGATGTTGGGGGAGTCGAGAACCAGGTGTCACCTATTCCTTTTATCCAGAGATGCTGCCTAACCCGCTGAGTTACTCCAGCTTTTGTTGTCTATCTTCGGTTTAAACCTGTTCCTTCATACACGAGGAACTGTAGATGATGGAATCATGAGCAAAAAACATGGTGCTGGGGTAACTCCAGGGGGTCAGTCTCCTTGCTTGGAGAACTTCAATAAGTTTGAGGAAAGGTCCCAACATGAGTCAAATCTGAAGGGTCAGGACCTGAAACGTCCCCTATCCATGAACTCCAGAGATGCTGCCTGGCCTGCTGAGTTACTCCAGCACTTTGTGTTTTATCTCACAGTTATCTGTTGTGGTGGGGGTGCTGACGGTGTTTTTCTTATCTTTGATTTAACGCAGTGAATCGCTCCAGGTTTGAACTGACTCCTGTGGCTGCCATCAGCATTCACCTGTTCACCAGCAATGGGTCTCGTGTCAAAGTCTCGGGCCCCATTGACGTCTCTGTTCCTTTGCCCACTGACGGCCTTGTGACAACTATGCGAAACATCCCAGTCTGGAGGTTTGAGAGGAAGATTGGTGAGTAACCTCTGGGGAAATGGACAGTTTGAATTCGTTTGTATTGAACCTGGAAAGCGATACGGTGGGAAATTGACTAAAACGACGAGAGGATGAGGAAAATCTCATCAGGCAACAGAGTGAGAAAGAGATGGGCGGCACGGTGGTGCTGCGGTAGAGTTGCAACCTTACAGCGCCAGAGACCTGGGTTCGATCCTGACTACAGATGCTGTCTGTGTGGAGTTTGTGTGTTCTCCCTGTGACCGTGTGCATTTTCTCCAAGTGCACCAGTTTCCTCCCACACTGCAGGTTAATTGGCTTGGTAACATTTTAATTGTCCCTAGTGTGTGTAGGTTAGTGTTAGTGTGCGGGGAGCACTGGTCTGTGTGGACTCGGTGGGTCCGAAGGGCCTGTTTCCGCGCTGTATCGCTAAACTAAACAAAACTACGTTCCAGATTGATCATGTTGCATATTTAATAAGATAATTTTTTTAATCCCTTTTTGGAAAACAGTGTTGCTGGTAATGCCACTGCCATGTACAGGTATTACCAGCCACACTGGCACTGCCTCTGTTCCCTGACACAGATAACTCCTCCATCCGTGGCTCGCTGGGAAGATACATGTAAGCTCCCCCTTGATGTACGAGCGTCATTGTGGTGAGGCTTTGTGTGCAGGGTTACAGAAGTGATGAAGATGAGGCTTTGTGTGCAGGGTTACAGAACCTTGGTTAAGTGATGAAGATGGTTGGTGCTGTGATCCGAAGATAGGAATGTGCCTCTCATTGAAGTTGAAGACCTTTGTATTACTTTGTGACTTCCCTACCATTGAGGTAACAACATCTGGGAAATAAAAGGGGTATTTTGGATGTCTTTCGTTGAACAGAGTATTATCAATCTACGAATTCACTGGGGATAGACTGAAAGTGCCTGTAATGCTCACTCTGAGATAAGTGAAATTCAAGTTGTTTCTGCTCATCTACGCAAGAGGACTTTCTGTATTCCTTGTGCTATCTTGCATTGGACATTCTTACATCGCTACAGCTGAAATCTTTGTTTTTTTTGTCACCTCAGATTGCATCTGAAATGTTGTGGTTGTCACTTTGCTGATCACTGCTTCATTTCATGCAACTGGTACTCCTCGCTAGGAACGTAATCGATAAAGCCGTGTCTTGTTTATTTGTAACACAGCGTGTGGTTTCTGGACAAGTCACCTTCTCTCCCGCTGAGCCATATAATTTTATTACCAATGTGTTCAATTTACAACATGGTGTTATCATTTAACACGTTCTTGAAAACACCCCCTGGCTATTTGGAGTCGTGTTTTAGTCACTGTTCTTTTCACAGTGAACAACTTGATCTGCAAATTCATTGCTCTCAGATTTTAATAATAAAATGAATGAAGTTGACTGAGCCTAACATGAGCAAAACTTAATTTGGGTTTGGCGAGCTCATTCACTGACTGCGCTGCATCTGACTTCATTCTAGCATCAACTCCAAGCTCTTCCACCAACTCCCAACAGCGGTAGAGTTGCTGCCTTACAAATACAAGTACAAATACAAATACATATTGGCTTTATTGTCATTCAAACAACAGAGGTTTGAAGGAAATTTTGTTCCCTGCAGTCATAGCAGTAAAATAAACATGACACACAATGAGCACAGTTTCACACAAACATCCATCACAGTGAATCTCCAAACACCTCCTCACTGTGATCGAAGGCAAACTTCTTATCTCTTCCCTGTTCTTTGTTCTTCTCCCGCGTCGAGGCGATCGAGGCTCCTGATGTTAAAGCCCCCGGCGGGCGTTGGTAAGTCCCGCAGCCGATTAGGCCGCACCGGGCGATGTAAGGCCCTGCGATGGGCCGATGCAAACCCCGTGATTTGGGGCGGGCGAAGTTGCCGTTACGGGACCTCCTGAACATCGGTCTCCCACCAGGGACCTGCGAGCTCCCGATTTTACCTTCCACAGAGCCTGCTGCCGAAGCCTCCGAAGCTCCGCAGTTGGGCCGCTGCCACCGCGCCAGAGACCCTTGTTCCATCCTGACTACGGGCGCTGTCTGTACGTAGTTTGTACGTTCTCCCTGTAACTTGCCTGGGTTTTCTCCGCGTGCTCCGGTTTCTTCCCACACTCCAAAGACGTGCAGGTGTGCAGGTTAATTGGCTTGGTAAAATTGTAAATTGATCCTAGTGTGTGTAGGATAGTGTCAGTGTACGGGGATTTCTGGTCGACGCAGACTTCCTTCTCTCACTTCTCCATAACCTGTCATCATCCAGAACCCTCTTCAACAACATAATAGAGAGAAGGAATGGGTGACATTTCGGGTTGAAACCATTCTTGAAGAAGTCTCGACCCGAAACATCACCCATTCCTCCTCTCCAGTGATGCTGTTTGTCCTTCTAAGTTACTCCAGCATTTTGTGTCGATCTTCCATTAGAAAAGACCCAATTTGATTCAATGTCAATAAATTGGTGGCTTCCAAGTTCAATCCCTCAGGTGCTGTGAACTGCACCAGGTTCTAAGTTTGAGGCTCCGAACATTTTTATCCTTTTCTTGCTTAAAGATGGCCTTAAGTGACCATAGAAACAGTGTCCAGAAAACAGATCAACAACCTCTTCTTTCACTGCCCCCCCCCCCCCCCCCCCGTGATTCCCCCTTTCCTCCAACTCTACGACCACATCCGAACCCAGACCCGTTACCACAGCAACGTTTGCTCTCTTGCGACCATCTTGGACCTCATGGTTTCCAGTTCCAGTTCCCTACCTCCCAGTTCAGACCCAAGTATAGGTTTTAAACAGCGACAAGAGGAAGATAGGTGGAAATATCAGAGATTCTGACTCCCAGCCCATGTAGTGGCCCAATGCTGATGAACAGTACACAAGACATGCAGATATCCACAGACCAGCGCCACCATGCATTAGGTGTAGGAAGGAACTGCAGATGCTGGTTTACACCAAAGGTGGGCACAAATGCCAAAGTAACTCAGCGGGTCAGGCAGCATGAAGTTTGAAGAAGGGTCTCGACCCAAAATGTCACCTATTCCTTTTCTCCCAAGATGCTGCCTGACCCGCTGAGTTACTGTAGTGTCTATCCACTCTGCATTATGTCCTATTGGTTCCATTATAACAAAGGACATCCAGATGAATGCAAGGGCTCTGTTTAAGTGCAAGCTCACACGTTCAGTGCAAACAAAAGGAGGCGATTAGTCAACGTACCATCTGCTACTGGGCAATGGAAATTGTGATGTTAATATTTTAATGGACCTTTTTCTAACAAACATCACAGCTTTCTTTTAGAACTAGTTTTTATGTACTTACAATAAAAGTTTTGATTCTATATGATCGCATAAGCAACAAAACTGCTGGACAGGTATCGAGTGTAGTTTAGTTTAGCTTAGTTTAGAGATACAGTGCGGAAACAGATCGTCAGCTCACAGCTGACCAGTGATGCCGGTACACTAACTCTACCCTACACACACTAGAGACAATTTACAACTTCACCAAGCCAATTAGCCTACCGACCTGGAGTGTGGGAGGAAACCGGAGCACCCGGAGAAAACCCACACAGGTCACAGGCAGAAGGTACAAATTCTGTACAGACAGCACCCATAGACAGGATCGAATCTGGGACTCCGGTATTGTAAAGGGCCTGTCCCACTGTACGGGGTAATTCAAGAGCTCTCCCGAGTTTTAAAAAAAATCAAACTCATGGAAAGCACATAGAATGTATGTTGCGGGAACGTTGCAGCTCGGGATGTCTCTTAGTGGCTCGTAACGCTAACGGCAGGTACTCGGGAAACGCGGTAAGCTTGTGAAGACTCGTGAAGATTTTTCAACGTTGAAAAATGTCCACGAGAGCCCCGAGTACCTACGAGCGGCTATTACCGTAATTCCCCAAATTCGAATCGGGGAAAGTCGGGAGAACTCTTGAATTAGCTCGTACAGTGGGACAGGCCCTTAAGGCAGCAACTCTACTGTTGCACCACTGTGCTTACAAGTAAGAATTTATTTTCTGTTAGACTGTTAGATTTCAAGTAATTAGATGGTCTTTACGGAAGGAGTTTTGTCTCCATCTAGTCTGCTTTGTATGTGAACTTTGTATACACAGCAATGATTTTGACTCTTAACTAGCCTAATGAAATAATAAAGGTAGACAAAAATGCTGGAGAAACTCAGCGGGTGAGGCAGCATCTATGGAGCGAAGGAATAGGTGGCATTTCGGGTCAAGACCCTTCTTCAAACTGGAATAACGTGGGATGTCATGGGAATTAATGACTGGCAATAATCTAGTGCCTACCTAATGATGCCAACATCCTGTGAAGGGATAAAATGTCAGTGCTTTCACCTGCTAATGCAACGGAATATGTGGTCGCCGTGGATAACCCTAACTTGCCCTTGACTTTGTTCACCAGTCAATGGGTTCGAACCCTGGGTGACCCCGGGTAAGTGGCTAGGGTGGGGTGGAACCTGGAGAAGGATAACTCCTCATTAACCAAAGTAGACTGCGTACTATATTGAGGGGGAAATTCAAGAGCAGATCTTGCATGGTTCAAGGAGATGAATCTGTGTGGGGGTCCAAACATTAGCAGAATATAGAAGTGTGCCACAGTGGCATGACAATAGAATTTCTGCCTTACAGAGTCCGAGGCCCGGCTTCGATCCTGACTACGGGTGCTGTCTGTACGGAGTTTGTACATTCTACCTGTGACAGCGTGGGTTTTCTCCGGATGCTCCGGTTTCCTCCCACACTCCAAAGATGTACATGCTTGTTGTTTAATTGGCTTCAATAAAAATTGTAAACTGCCCCTGGTGTGTAGTGTACGGGGAGATTGCTGGTCGGCGCGGATTAAGTGGGATGAAGGGCCTGTTTCCACGATGTACATCTAAAGTCTAAGGTCTAAAGAAGGGCCCAATTCCTGCTGTAGGCAACTCCCTACAGGCAGGCAGAGCAATGAGGAGAATTTGCCCCATCATCTCTGGAAGGAGCTCAGTTGATGGGGTGAGGAGGGGGCTAGAGCTAATTTATAAAGCATTCAATCTAGTTGCCATGGTAATAGTTGCGTTGCGACAGGTGCACGTGAAGGAACGGACAACCGGGATCTGATTCGTGTTTGCTCAAATAGCAACGGAAACTCGCCCATTGAAGGGAACTATTTTTAACAGAACAGTTGCTGCGGGAGATATTTGAGTGATGTCGCTGACATTTCTGGAGTCACAAAGGAGTCGTCTTCTCCAGGGAAACCTTGAGGTGGAATGCATTCACACCACTGTCTAAATGCTGTCTGCAAAGTCTGGGGCAGCTCGAGTTTGCTGAAAATTAAGTGGGTCAAGTCAATGAAGCTGAAATGAAGTAAGAATGCCATTGTTGTATCTGGGTCATGAAAGCCTGCCTTCAGGGAGATTTGCCCCCACAGCCCCCCACCCCTCTTCCACACGTGTTTGAGCAGCACTCTGCAAGCTTACAGCATCTGATGGAAGAAATAACTGTTGGGTGGGTCATTGACAGCTGATTCCATGCATGCCTGGCTCCAGACACGGATCCTTTTTCAAATGCAAAGCTTTGATACAATCATACCCTGGAGTATTGCTTTACCAGACTCACGTTATTCTGTTGAGATGATTCCATGCACAGACACAAAGTGCTGGATTAACTTACTGGGTCAGGCAACATATGGTGGGCTGGGACTCTATTCCTTGGAGCGCAGGAGGATGAGGGATGATTCTATAACAGTGTACAAAAATAATGCGAGGAATATATCGGGCAGATGCACAGAGTGCATGAATCAAGGACCAGAGGACATTGGTTCAAGGTGAAGGGGAAAATATTTAATAGGAATCCGAGTGGTAACGTTTCCACACAAACGGTGGTGGGTGTATGGAACAAGTTGCCAGAGGAGGTAGTTGAGGCTGGGACTATCCCAACGTTTAAGAAACAGTTAGACAGGTACATGGATAGGACAGGTTTGGAGGGATATGGACCAAACGCGGGCGGGTAGGTTTAGTGTAGCTAGGACAGTGTAGGCAAGTTGGGCCGAAGGGCCTGTTTCCACACTGTATCACTCTATGTCTCTATGACTATAATGTAGCTGGGACATGTGGGCAGGTGTGGGCATGTTGGGCCAAAGGGCCTGTTTCCACACTGTATCACTCTGTGACTCTATGTATCACACTATTTGGAGATCATGGATCAGTGATGTTTCTAATCAGGGTCCTTTATTACAAACCAGCATCTGCAGCTCATTGTTTCTCTGTGATGATTAAGGATGGTCCACTTTAAGACATGTGTGTTTAGAGATGTCATCATAGTTTAAGTATCCTTAACAATCTTATTTTGGAGTGCATGAATCATCAAGAAGCATTGTCCCTTGGGCTAACTCCATTGCTAACGCCAGATGTCCAGGATATTGTCGCATTGTTGGGTTGTAATGACTGCCAGACAGACAGCCAGAGAGTCATACAGTAACAGGCCCTTCGGCCCAACTTGCCCATGCTGACCAACATGCCCCATCTACACTAGTCCCACCTGCCCACACTTAGCCCATATCCCTCTAAACATATTGTATCCATGTACCTATCTAAATGTTTCCGAAACGTGGCGGTAGTACATGCCTCATCTACCTCCTCTGGCAGCTTGTTCCACACACTCACCGCGCTTTATATTACAAAAATGTTGCCCCATAGGTTCCCATTAAATCTTTCTCCCCTCACTGTAAACATATGGCCCCTGGTTCTCGATCCCACTATGGGTAAAAGACTGCAATAATTACGATCTATTCCTCTCATGAATTTATACACCTCTATAAGATCACCCCTCATCCTCCTGTGCACCAAGGGATAGATGGAGTCCCAGCCTACTCAACCTGTCCCTATGGCTCAGGCACTCGAGTCTGGCTATATCCTGGTAAATCTTGTCTGAACCCTTTCAAGCTGGACAATATTCTTTCCTGTAACATGGTGCCCAGAACTGAGCACCATACTCACCAACGTCTTCTATAAATGCAACATGACCTCCCAACTTCTATACTCAATACTCTGACTGATGAATGCCAATGTGCCAGAAGCCTTCTTGCCCAGCCTTATTCTGTATTCAGTATTTCCTTTATTATCATTTCACTGAGTACTTACATACACAGAAGAAACATCAGTTCCTGTCAGTGCAATTAATAAAACCAGAATAAATACATACAACTTTAAAATTAACATATCTAAAATATACCTAAAATTGAGCTAAAAACGGCCATTCAGACTGAACAGTGACTTTACCGTGACACGTAGCTGTCAAAGCTGGGCGAGGTTAGATGTGTGGGAATATGATGTATGGGGAGGGGACACCATCCGTTAACCAGTCTTATTGCCTGTGGGAAGAAGCTGTGTAGCATCCTGCTGGTTCTGCAGCAGATGCTCCTGTACCTCTTCCCAGATGGCAGAATGGAGAAGATGTGGTGTGATGGGTGATTAGGGTTCTTAATAATGGAGATGGCTCTGCGGATGCTGTGCTTCTGATAGATCTCCAACAGGAAAGGGATGCTACTTTCAACAAACCATGTACCTGCACTCCTCGATCCCTCTGCTCTACAACACTCCCACCAGCCCGACCATTCACTGTGTAGGTCCTGCCCCTGTTAGACTTCCCAAAATGCAACACCTCACATTTCTCTGTGCTGTTCCTCCAATTTGCACTGGGCTTCACTCTGGGCCTCACTCTGGCCACGGAGGAGGCCCAAGACAGGAAGGTCAGATTGGGAATGGGAGGGAGAGTTGAAATGCTGAGAAATAACACCCCGGCCATGTCCAAATTGAAGGTGAATATTTTGAGGGAACCTATAATAGTTTGGGTCACCATTGCATGAGTATAGAAGTTGGGAGGTCATGTTGCAGCTGTATAAGACGTTGGTGAGGTCACATTTAGTATTGTGTTCTGTTCTGGGCACCTTATTATAGGAAAGACGGAAAGGGTGCAGAGAAGATTTATGAGGATGTTGTCAGCACTCGAGGGCCTGAGCTATGGGGAGATGTTTTGCAGGCTAGGACTATTCCGTGGAGCACAGGAGGATGAGGGATGATTTGATAGCGGTGTATAAAATCATGAGAGGAATAGATCGGGTACACAACCCTTTCTGCTCATGGGGAGATGAATGTAAGTGTATCCTGTGCAGTGTCCAAGTGCAAATGCCTATGGAATGGAGGAGGTGACACACACACACAGCCAATGTTCACAACAGCCTTGATCAGCTCTTCTCCAGTTATTAGTTACTGGCGACTGGCACGATGGCGCAGCGGTAGAGTTGCTGCCTTACAGCGCCAGAGACATGGGTTCAATCCTGACTACGGGTGCTGTCTGTACGAAGTCTGCACGTTCTCCCCGCGACCAGTGTGGGTTCTCTCCAGATGCTCCTGTTTCCTTCCACACTCCAAAAACGTACAGGTTTGTAAGCTAATTGGCTTGGTAAAATTGTAAATTGTCCCTAGTGTTTGTGGGATAGTGTAAGTGCGCGGGGATCGTTGGTCCGCATGGACTCGGTGGGCCGAAGGGCCTGTTTCCACGCTGTACCTCTAAACTAACTAAACTAAACTAAAGCACTGAAATGTAATCTGTGTTACAGGAAAACACTGCGTTCAGTGGATGAAACCTATCCCTTCAAAGGCTGTTTTTAAAGAATAAACATACATTTTCATGTACGTTCAGTCAATTAACTTATGGCTTTCCTGCAGACTCATCAGTCAAGTAGCAAGATAATGCAAACATTGAACGGTGCAGTCTGCTACAGGTATTAACTCTGTGGAGTCAGGCCAGCTGCTAGGTCCCAGAACAGGTGGTGAGAATAAATCTTTCAACCTACGGCAGTGAGTGGCGGTGCGATGAGTGGGCTACTCCAGGAAAGGTAATGTGTTGAGCAGGGTCTGCTGCTGAACCCACGCCGTACCAGCACACTATAAGACAAATGAAGTGGGAGAGTCTAGGACCAGAGGTCACAGCCTCACAATTAAGGGACGTTCCTTTAGGAAGGCGATGAGGGAGTTCTCTGCCTCAGAGGGTCGTGGAGGCGGGTTCTCTGGATGCTTTCAAGAGAGAGCTAGATAAGGCTCTTAAAAATAGCGGAGTCAGGGGATATGGGGAGAAGGCAGGAACAGGGCACTGATTGTGGATGATCAGCCATGATCACATTGAATGGTGGTGCTGGCTCGAAGGGCCAAATGGCCTACTCCTGCACCTATTGTCTATTGTCTATTGAGGGGGAATTTCTTTAGTCAGAGGGCGGTGAATCTGTGGAATTCATTGCCACAGAAGGCTGTGGAGGCCAGGTCAATGGATATTTTTAAGGCAGAGATAGATAGATTATTGATTAGTACGGGTGTCTGGGGTTATGGGAGAAGGCAGGAGAATGGGGTTAGGAGGGAGAGATAGATCAGCCATGATTGAAAGATGGAGCTGACTTGATGGGCCGAATGGCTTCATTCTGCTCCTATCACTCATGAGCATGAGCTTCTGAGGTACATTTGGTGTGCAGTCAGCATGGTGACTGCAGGGTATGTAGCAGTCAGTTTGAGTATCACCAGCTCCTACAAACCATCGATGAAGTAACGAGCAGATAATCCGCAGTGAAGGCAGTTGATGGATGAACCTGGCTTCTCTGACAGTGATGGGATAAAATCATCCATCGTGAAAAGCGGGGATAGCCTAGGTTAATGACTCATCCAGAGCGTGGCACATGTTCACTAAATTAAGTGCGAGCCTACATGGTGTGACTAAAGGGCCTGTCCCACCAGCATGCAACTCTATGCGATGAGCGCGACCTAACGTGGTTGCTTGAGCCGTCCGGCGTCGTGGGGCCGGTCCCACTTCGATTGCCGGAGCCGTGCGGAATTGTGCGGAGTTCGTCCCGACATCGCGCGGGGCTCCGAAAAACTGACTATGTTCAAAAATTCCGTGCGGCAACGGCTTGTCGGCTCGCAGTCGCCTCGACGCATTGCACACCGCCTCGACGTCGTGCCTCCGTGACCCTCTATGTGTGTGGCTCCGTGGCCCTCTGTGTGTGTGCCTCTGTGCCCCTCTCTGTGTGCCCCTCTCTGTCCTGGCGAACTTACCTTGAGACTTCACTCCGAGTTCGCCTCACTTTGCGCCGCGTTGCGCCACTCACCCGACCTCCATGCGGCCCTAGCTGCCGGTTTGGTCGCGCTTGCCGCATGCAGGCTCATGCTGGTGGGAACGGCCCTGTACAGTGGATCACCCGACCTCCGCACGGCCCCCGCTTCTAGTTTGATCGTGCTTACCGCATGCAGTCGGATGCTGGTAGGACAGGCCCTTTAGTTTCTGACATTTGGCTTAGTGACGTGAATTGTTTTCTAAGAGCTCAGCATGACAGCTGAGTCAGAGATGACACTTATCTTGATTTGACAACACAATTCGATCTCCTTTTATTTTCTTTTAACTGGCATCCACAGGGCATCAGAGCTGAATGCACCATATTTTACATGACTATCTTTTCATCTTATTGAGGTGTACATAATCTTGGGAGGAATAGAGCGGATAAATGCACAGTCCCTTGCTCAGAGTAGGAGAATCGAGAACAAGAGGACATAGCTTTAAGGTGAGGGAAGAAAGATTTAATAGGAACCTGAGGGGTAACCTTTTCACACATAGGTTGGTGGATGTGTGGAACGAGCTGCCGGGGAAGGTAGATAATGCGTGTACTATCACAACGTTGAAGAAATGTTTCAACAGTACGTGGATAGAACAGGTTTGGAGGTATATGGGCCAAACACAAGCAGGTGGGACGAGTGTAACTGGAACATGTTGGCCGGTGTGGGTCTGTTGGGCCGAAGGGCCTGTGACTATGACTCTGTGTTAGCTGGTGTAACCTGTCATGTATTGCACGGAGCAAGGACGACAACAGAGTAAGTATAAAACAGCAGTTTACCAAATAACATTGAAAATTGTTGCACCTTACACAAAATGGCTGCTTACAATGCGGTGTGTGTGCTGGAGGGCACCACGCCAGTCACACCTCCATCATCCCATTGTAGGGTGCTGCCGATTCACTGTCACCCCTGTACGCATGATGTTCCCGGCCTGTAGGTGTACAGGCGTCCTACACCATGGTACAGGCAGGCATGCACATGTGGTACCGACACCATGTACGTAACGTTCAGATGGGCATGCATGTAAGGTACAGGCACACATGCATGTGAGGTACAGACGTGTGTGTATACATGTAATGTACAGGCGGGCATGTGTGTAATGTACAGGCGGGCATGTGCGTAATGTACAGGCGGGCATGTGTGTAATGTACAGGCGGGCATGTGCGTAATGTACAGGCGGGCATGTGTGTAATGTACAGGCGGGCATGTGTGTAATGTACAGGCGGGCATGTGTGTAATGTACAGGCGGGCATGTGTGTAATGTACAGGCGGGCATGTGTGTAAGGTGATCATTCCATATGGTTCATAACCATTATAAATTACTTTTTGCACATTCACGGTTCCTGATGTTAATCTTCAATAGGCTTCAGTAGAGTGGAGAATGCTACAAATTATCATAAATTGCAGAATATCCGGCGGCATCAAGCTCCGTGAACTCCGTGAATGCCAACTCCATGGTATGTTAGCTTTCATAGCAAAAGGATTTGAGTACAAGAGCAGGGAGGTTCTACTGCAGTTGTACAGGGTCTTGGTGAGGCCACACCTGGAGTATTGCGTACAGTTTTGGTCTCCTAATCTGAGGAAATACATTCTTGCCATAGAGGGAGTACAGAGAAGGTTCACCAGACTGATTCCTGGGATGGCAGGACTTTCATGTTACGAACGACTGGATAGACACGGCTTGTACACGCTAGAATTTAGAAGATTGAGGGGGGATCTTATAGAGACTTACAACGTGGTTGGACAGGCTAGATGCAGGAAGATCGTTCCTGATGTTGGGGAAGTCCAGGACAAGGGGTCACTGTTTAAGGATAAGGGGGAAGTATTTTAGGACCGAGATGAGAAAATCGTTTTTCACACAGAGAGTGGTGAATCTGTGGAATTCTCTGCCACAGAAGGTAGTTGAGGCCAGTTCATTGGCTATATTTAAGAGGGAGTTAGATGTGGCCCTTGTGGCTAAAGGGATCAGGGGGTATGGAGAGAAGGCAGGTACAGGATACTGAGTTGGATGATCAGCCATGATCATATTGAATTGCGGTGCAGGCTCGAAGGGTCGAATGGCCTACTCCTGCACCTATTTTCTATGTTTCTAACTCCACGCAGACAGTCCAGTGCGGGTGTTAGTCATTGCACAGTCGGTGCTGCTACAACATGAAAGCTTGCGGCATCATTCTGAGAATTAACCTTTATCATTTCACCTGCTCTACGAAACGTTTGATGTTTATCTTTTGTTAATCGCACCAGCAAATGCCAATGATGCTGCATAGTGTATGTGCAGCAGAGATTGGTTAGTCTCAATCCCTTATCTTTCCAAAGTTTGTTTTTGTTTTTCCATGGCGGCTTTGAAAAGGGTGCAGAAGAGGTTAGCCTGAGTGCATGAGAAAATATTGCTTCAAGGGAGAGGCTGGACAAACTTTGGTTCTCTGGAATATCAGAGGTTGAGGGGAAACCTTATAGAAAGTTGTGAAGTGTTTGAAAGGTAGGGATAGGGTGGATAGTCAGAACCTTTACCCAAGATATAATAGCCAAGGACTATTAGAAGGGGCGGCACGGCACGGTGGTGCGGCGGTAGAGTTGCTGCCTTACAGCGTGTGCACACTAGGGAGCCGGGTTCGATCCCGACCACGGGTGCTGGCTGTACAGAGTCTGTACGTTCTCCCCGTGACCTGCGTGGGTTTTCTCCGAGATCTTTGGTCCCTCCCACACTCCAAAGACATACAGGTTTGTAGGTTAATTGGCTTGGTAAATGTAAAAAATTGTCCCTGCCGTGTGTAGGATAGTGTTAATATGCAGGGAGTGCTGGTTGGTGCGGACCCAGTGGGCTGAAGGGCCTGTTTCCGCGCAGTAACTCTAAATTAAACTAAACTAAACTAAAGGGCATGGCATTAAGGTGAGTGGAGCAAAGTTTAGAGATGTGCGGGCCAAGTCTTTTACACAGAATAATGAGTACCTTGGCATCGGGTGTGGCAGGGATATTATGCACCACACCACCTGTTCCTGTTATACTGCACTCTTCTATGTTCCAGGGACACGGATTTTTCAGCAATAATTTCCTCATTTGGATGAAAAAGGAAGTGAGATAATTTTGAGATTTGAGAGATTTGTCTTTTTCTTTAATCCTTGCTCCTCCTGGAGCTCTCACCCGCAGGAAAGTAGGATAGCCCAAACAAATGCCTTACAGGAAGCTGGGTCGAGCGTTCAGTCTCAGTGTTGAGTCTCATTGTCTGTAACTCGTTTTCACCTAGCTCATAGCCAACTATGGCCTATATCTATCATTGTCACTTTTTCGCCAATCTCCCATTCATTTGTTCATTTATCTCTCCACATCACCGTCAATATGTCTCGTTTCCCTGTCCCCTGCCTCTCAGTCTGAAGAGGGGTCGCGACTCGAAACCCAATGTCCGACGGCTTAGACTACATGGAGGACCCGGCGTTGGGGGACCGGCGTGAGGGAAGAGGGGAAGAACAATGGACAATGGGGGGGGTTGGGGACTAAGGACAATGGGGACCTAGCGTGGGGGCACTGTTGTGGTGGTGGGGGGGGGGGCAATAAGGGGAGTCGGCGTGGCTTGGTAACATTGTCAGCGCCGTAGGTGTCTGCTATCTGTATACATTGTGTTTGCACGCAGAGAATCTCCCTGTGCCTGGTCACATGTGACAATAAAGCATTCCTATTCCTACCATTTGCTATTCTGACCGTGATGAGATTAATACCAGCTCACACGTTGTCAAGACAGACATGGTGTTGTTGTACCCAGGTAACTAACACTAAAATGCAGCAATGATTGAATAGATGCAATCTCAGCAGTAATCCTTCACCAAGAACTTTGAGTCGAATTGAGTCTGAAGAAGGGTCTCGACCCGAAACGTCACCCATTTCTTCTCTCCAGAGAAGCCGCCCGTCCCGCTGAGTTACTCCAGCTTTTTGTGTCTCTCTTCAGTTTAAACCAGCATCTGCAGTTCTTTCCTACACATTCAGATACGCATCTTGTATTTGGCAAATCCTGCCAGCTTGTCTTTTTTGAAGAAGATGTCTACTATTGGGAAAGTCGATCCTTGCTCTGTGTTTCACCCGAGCCTCCCAGAGTGGATGGTGTTTGCTTGCGAAAAATTAGGCTGCTTTTATCACTTGCTCTGCATTGCATTATATAAATTATGTACAGTCTAAAGCAACAAATATTGATTTGTTTTTCCAGCCTTTGCGAA
The DNA here is from genome assembly GCA_963514005.1 of Raja brachyura. The sequence goes on from OY740812.1 coordinate 30,259,745, forward strand.
ACGACCCAGCCTTTCAAGGTCAGCAGAATACCTTTGCAAGCCCTCATTGCACACAGGGTATGTGCAGAAGCAGCTCGAATGCAAACGCACCCATTTATTTTATCCTCCTTTCAAAGGCTCCGCACAGGCTTATTTGTGCAAAACAATTTGTGGAAATATAACGCGGGTTGAGCAAAAGCCTGCTGAAAGAGATGTAAGCATTTGTAGGTGATAGAGGTAGAGAGGCAGAGGGATTTAGGGATGTAATTCCTGAGATTAGAGTCTAGGCGTTGGAAGTATGAGCCGTAGTTAACAGGCACAAAACATGTGTAGGGATGGAACTGCAGATGCTGGTTTACACCGAAAATAGACACAACATTCTGGAGTAACTCGGCGGGACAGTCAGCGTCTCTGCAGAGAAGGAATGGGTGACACTTAAGTCTCGATCCGAGTAACTCCAGAATTTCGTGTGAATTTTCAGGCAAAATAAATGCCGGATGCATAAAAGGTGAGAATTGAAATACGGTAGAAATGTCTCCATTGTAGATCTAAAGGGGCGATAAAGAAAGAGTGTTTGTGATTTAGAAGGACTTCAGTGATTGAATGATACGTTATTGTCACATCTACCGAGGTGCAGTGCAATGCTCTGGTTTTGCATAATCCGGTAAAATCACACAGCAGACAGTGGTATAGGTGTGGCCACGTTTACAGAGTTACAAAGAGTCCATCACAGTCTTAGCTTCCCCAGGCAGCCTTGAACCCTTCCATCTCCACGGCCCCCTGTCCGGTTGCTCTCGGTGGTCCCCCTACTCTCTCGGCAGTGTGAGTGCCCCTATGCTTTCAGATGCCCCCTGCCGGGTTTCTTGCAGTGACCCTCCTCACTCACAGGACCCCCTCACTCTCGACGGCGCCGATACCCCCCTCACTCTCTGCGCCCCCCTCGCAGGATATATCGGCTCCGCAGCACATCTCGGGAGCCTCCCGCACATCTCGGATTCCGCGCCACGTGAGCCAGGCTTACCATTCGGCCGCAGCTCGCCACGATCCTTTTAACCGCGAGCAAAAACAAATTTAAAATGATAAAATTCCCGGGTAATTCCGCACACAAGACTCTGCCACTTTAGATACATTCCATGTAGCAATGTTACAGAATTTTGAGATTTTAAAAATCAAGTCTGCAATTTATCCCATCAGATAAAGCATAAAAAGAAGTTTAATTTGACACCTAATTTACTTTCATATCTTCAGTATTAAGAAAGTTATGGCCATTTTCATACTCGGAAATGAGCATCTTGCTTCCCATTGCCTTTCAATTGACTTAACTCAAAAGCTGTGATCTGGAAAAGTTAAAAGCCCATAACATTCTTAAAAATTAAGAGAACTCAATGAAATTTTCAGTTATTATAGATTGAAGCATTCTGAATCAAATATTAACCAATCTTACTTGGATTACCTGAAATTAAAGCATATAATTAGTTAGTTATCTAATTGTAGCTAATTACAAAATTCAATGAGTAGATCTAAACATCTATCAATTTCTTAAGAAAAGATAAACTTTTTTTAAATTGCCTAAGTGTCCAAATAACATTCACACAATAATCCACAATATAACATAATTTTTAAATCTCATTTTCATGAATTTCTGGGCCAAATGGAAGGAATTTAGTGTTTTATGCCTATAAATTAATGGCCATTTAAATCAACTGGCGAGTGGGTTTTAGTGGAATGCGGTGGATTAGAACTTTGCGGTTTGCTGTAAAGTCGGCAGGAAAAATACTGTTTGTTCATACATTTTTGGGAACCCATTTCGCAACATGAAAATATTATTAAAGCCTCCCAAAAAAACAACTTTTAATATAAAAATAAACTATTTACCTTTTTTTCTCCCCTACGGAAAATCCTTCCGGTTGTCAGTGTTCACGGCTTTTGAAGGTGATTTTTAAATTACTCTAGTTAACAAATAATTTAGAGTAATTTAAAAATACCTTCATTGATGAAATGTCGGAGCGATTTTTCTTCCGCAACGAAATCGCCCGACATTCATCG